>MU270012.1:52128212-52550712 GCA_021432705.1 Caranx ignobilis
ACGTTAACGGTGTCTGGCTGTAGGTTCCACTGTTCAAGCACAGTGCAAATACATTAATACTAAACCTGTCTTAATTCAACCGCAAGCAGCAAATTCATATTTGTGGCCTCTCGTCGTAACTTGAAGCCTACATGGCGCCGAGAGCGAAACATGGCTTCCACCAGCTGGCGAAAATACCATGGCTAAAAACACGTAAACCGTTTTTCAGAAATCGAAACTAATGGCACAAATGTAACGTCTTTCCATCATTATAACACATAATCAACGTTGAAAGAGCTGGTGTGGTGTTAAAACAGCAGATGAAAGTGGATGTTAGAAGCTGGTTCTCATACCTCTCTTAGACATGGCTGCAGTAGGGAAAGAGGAAGATAGAGAAAGGAATTGTGGGATATAAAGTTGAACGGAACTCCATCCGGGTCACACACGGCTCGAAGGGGTCACGGCGCGGAGAACGAGCTGCTTTTAGTGACTGTCGGGAACATTAAGACTCATAGTAATTTTGCGTTGATTTTTGGGCAGAATATTTATGAAATGATGTATTACGAGTGTTTCCTTGTTTTAGATAGTAATGAATCTAAACAATACTTTAACACACTGTCGTGACCAAACTGTCCTCCATGTCCTCATGTAGACACCAGTCTTAGATTATAAATATAGGTAGTATAGCCTACTTTTGGTTTATTGACAGTTATATTTATCTTGTAAGTATACATAAAAATAATAAACTATGTTTTGTGAAATGATACAACCTTTTGTAACTCTCAAACCCAATACGAAACCCTGTTTTGGTAATTCATCGTCGTCAGGTTTAGTGGGAGACAGTTAATGCAATTTTTTGTGAGATAATGCAGTATGTGCACTTTAAAGCTGTTTAAAGCTTACAGTTCCATTTTGTTTAAAATATAAATCATTAATTATCAGCCAGTCATAGTGATCGTCATAATGAATATGATAATAAAACATAACACAACACAACACAACATACACACACATACGGTTTACAGAAGTGTTGCATTACAGTGTCACCAGTAGAGGGTAATAGTGTACCATGTTAAGGTGGTATGCCAGAAAGGCAAAACCACTCTCTGCATGCAGATGGGTACAGGAATCACATGACACATCATGACATGCACTCCCACAGCACAAAACATGTCCCACAACTTCTCTTGTGCTCTTCAGATGCACATGCTTTACTTGGTGTCAACTGTGTCAGCACAGGTAGCTGTTGCTTTGTGTCTGGTGAACTATAACCTGCAAAACATGCTTTGGAGTAAGAGTTAAAAGCATGTGAACAGTTCCAGTGCTGCCGCTTCCCCCCTGATGCCCCTGAGAACAGAGATCCTCACTCTGGCTCTTTGCCGTATCTCCAGTGTAAGGCTCTGTGGGAAAAAAAATTAAAAGTCAAGTCTAGAAATTGGTGCCAGAAAGTGAAGGAGCCAGGTTCTTGTTTCTGTTTGGTGTGCTTGAGGAAGCTATGACACCAGTGGTCTTGTCAGGAATTGGAAGTGGTTCATAAAGCTGTTCTCCATACACTCCAATGTAGGACTATTACCAGGAGTGACAGTTATGTTTGGCCATGTCTAAAAATATGTTTGCACATTCATGCTGAACACAGCCAGTAGTCAGTATCTATAGAAAGCTAGCTGAAGACAAAAAACCTTGACAAAACCATCAGTGTTTCAAGTCAACATGCTTGCTCCACGAGTACACATGGCATCACACAAGAGTTAAATAAATGTTTTCCTATGAAGCTAAAAAAAAAATAAATAAATAATGCACGTTTTCACTGAATATTGAAGCTACAAGTCATTATGTTTTTCAAAAGGAAACACATATAAGTTGCTACAGTTTTGCTGTAATGTGTTTAATAAAGTTAAATATGTGACTATAAAATAGAGACGAGAACCTGCAGGTGTATTTGATTTCCACCTGATCAGTCAACACAGAGATCTACAGCATCATGGTTGCTCTCACTGTGGCTGTTAAGATCAGTTACTCCACACAATCAGGAGGAAGGATTCAAATCACCAGTGGTCAAAAGGAGATTGATGTCAGCAACCAGCTTTATGTCTGAGCCTCTCTGTAGTGAGCTCGTCCTCCTTGAATCCCCGTGCAGCCATCACAGCCATCCATGTGTGATCTTCTGCTCCATGTGGCTTTCAAATACAAAAAAATGTTTTTGACGCACATTTTGTTTTTAATGGAAAAAACAGCATCAATCTAACGAACTGTGAGTCTGACGCATGGTTCCGTGGTGTGGCTTGACCATCAGGCCTGGATTAAAAATACAGAAGCCCCCTTTGCACACTTTACTGTCCAAGCACGCATCATGGGGTTGAGGCTGTTGCATTGTTCTGAGTTTATTTTTAATCCCGCCATCTGTGAAAATGATCTTTCTCACTGCTAAACTACACCGCTTGATGACTGTGTTGCAGTGGATGAAGTTGATGGTCTTTACTCTCCCCTGCTGCTCGCTCCTTTACTCCTCTTTGTGGTGCATCCACCACAGAATGATGAACCTTGCTGTGTTTTCTGTTGTGCCTCATCAAACTGTCTTTTAGCAGACAGCTGAAGTGTTTTTACCTTTCTTGTTCATCATTTCTTGTCCATTATCTTGGCTCGAGCTGAAATTTTTTGTGAAACAGATTCAGTACAATTGTTGTTCATCTCAGTTATCTTGTTTTCATTCTAGTTAGAAGCCAAAATCGTCATTGAAAATAAATTTAGATCAATTGCCCATCCCTATTTTAAACTACTGCACCAAGAAGGTATGATAGATTTGGGAAACACAATACTTTGTTAGTATAATAATGCATTGTATTGTATACCACATGAGTTCAGGGCTAATTTCTGACATTGTACCAGAAGTACAGACCTTACATTAGGCTTTATTGTTCATGTCCAACCATATACTCTTACATTTTGACTTTCTTAGCCTTATCAACTCAAGTTCTCAAAAGAAATTGAAATACCATGTTTCAAATGCAAGTCAAATAAATACACTCCATTCACAATGACTTGAATTCACAATGAAAGCTCAATTCAAGCTCTATATAACTAGGTAATGTAGTGACCTTGTACACAACAGGGCGGACTCAATTGTACCACTCAAAAGAATTTATTAGAAAACAGAAAATGCTCACAAGGAGGATAAAAACTACAACAACAAAAATCTCACTTGGAGGATTTACTAGTGTAAGAATCAGTTTATTGGAAGCCCAAGAACAAACTGGAGAAATCTTCAACTCACAGACGAAGAATTTATTCAGGTCACAGGTAAAGTACAGCAGTGCTGGGTGCGTAGTGACAGAGCTCAGTCAGGATCTCAGCCAAAATGAACACAGCTTTGAGAAAACAATCCACATTTATAATTCACAGTTATCTTGTTGGGCTGGTCCTGCCCAATGCAGAGGTTGGACTATATGATAGAGTGTGATGAGTCAGATGATGCTGTCCACTCTTGGTTTATGATGTGTGCGCAGAATATGTGTTAAGTATGTGTGTGAATCTGCTGTGAGTCAGGCGTGTATCTATTGTAACAGACCTAGCTGACAGAGAGAGAAGACACTACAGTTACATATTGTACTTGCTTATCAGGTGAGAGTCACCGCTATCTGGTGTCGTAGGGACACTCATCAGGTTATGTGCGTTCAAGCACAGGACAGAGCACACAGTGTCAGATCATCTAATTGTAACAGAACAGTGCATACATGATGTCAAACCACAGTCAGTCGAGACATTACTAAATAATGCATATAGTATCAAATCATAGCTTAAATATAGCATCAAATTGTAACTTATTCATAACACTAGCACTCAAAATGTGACTCAAAACCCTGAAGAAATCCCTGGCTACTGAACAGAGGCCGGAGATGGACAAGTGAACTGACAACAAGAGAAGGGAGACAAGGACTATTTAAACATGAGGTAGGAGGACACGGGTGGAACTAATCAGGGGCAGGGTTATTAATCAACAACGGAGGGAAAACACACAAAGGGAGGTAGTCAGGATCCAAAACGAGAAGGAAAAGGTGAGTACAGAATAAAACAGGAAGTGCATGACAGGATAAAACATGAATGACTTGACTAAACTAAAACATAAAGGACTAACACATGAAACTAATCAAGACTTGACATAACATAATCATGAATACAATTAACAAATGTAACAAGACATAACAGGTAAGAGTACACACTGGAAATTGTCATGTCAGACTATTCAAGGATAGATCATATTGAGAAAATACATCTATACAAATTGTATCTATGCTGGTGGAAAACAGCCTGCTGCTGCATCAGGAGTGGCACAGCTAAGGTAAATAATGGGAAACACTGGGGGAGTGTGTTTGAAACATTTCTATTCATGGCAATAAATCACAAACCACAGTGGGTCTATGCAGAAATAACTCAGCAGAGACAGGGATATATAGACTGGGGTGGGGGGGTTCAACTCTCCCTGTCCCCTGTACGCTGTGTACGCTGAAAAACCATCTCCAACAAATAACAAACAGGAAACACAGTCTCCACCCCACAGTGGATGGTGCTGCAATGTTTCCTTCCTGAGGTCCTGAGGTCTGTTGGTCTGGCATTGTTGCTTTGTTTCTTTCTGTGTGTGCACATTCTTTTTCAGGATTCGCTGAAGACCGTGTAGTCTGAATGAATTTACAACATTTCTCCCTGGGTCAGCCACTTTGAGGGGGGGAGTATTCAGAGTTGGGGAGGTGGGGTGTTGGGGAATTGCACTGGAAGGGGGAGCTGCCATCTGTTAGCTTCCACTGTCACCATACTGCATGTGCACTGATATTTTGTCCTGGCTCTCAGGGGTTTTGGGATTCACACCTGTTCGAAAGATTTCATTGCAATTAATGTGAGTTGTTGTTGCTCTGTCTCTCCACTGGTCTACATACTGTATGTTGTGGGAGGGGCTAAGGAGCACACGTGGAAAAGCAGTAGAGACTGTTAGAGGTTTCACACCGGCAGGGCTCTGGGTGGGTTTGGTGAAGTGAGTATGTACTCAGAGTCTCCCCCATGTTGACCAACGACAACACGGTTTGTGTAGGAGGCAGAGGCAGGGCACTGGCCAGCGTAAGTTGGTTCCATCTCCCACTTGTTCTCATGAGCCATATTAGAGTAGAAAAGAAGAAGGAAGATCAGAGAGGTGGAGGGGGGAGGGGTATGTCAGACCAGAGCCAAAAAGGAGTGTTTGTATAAAATTAGTTGTATTTGTATTTAATAAAAATGGTGGTGTATAGGTGAGGGTATTAAAAGAAAAGGGGGGTTAAAATTAAAAAGTATAGATCGAAAAAGAAGGTTTCAAAAAATAAGTAGATGTAGATCGGAAGAATTATTGTAAAAAAATTTTTGTTGTTAATGTTTATTGGTTAGGTATTTAAGTTTTTTTTTGTTATTTCGGAGATTAAGTTGTATTTAATTCCAAAATTTTTTTTTTTTTTTTTTTCCGGCTCTGGGTGGGTTAGGGTTAGGGTTAGAGGGTTAGAGTGTTCAGACCAAACAAAATAACAGGTTTGGAACCTTAAAAGTCGGTTCTCAACAGAACCAAAAAATAGCTGTGAACCGTGACATCATCAGTGGACGTGTCATATTCTGGGCCAGGGGTGTCAAACTCATTCCACAAAGGGTTGTGTGGCTGCAGGTTTTTGTTCCAACCAAGCAGCGGCACACCAGACTGGACTCAGTTAATCAACTGATCTCAGTCCTCAGACAGTTGATTGGTCAAACTGTGTGCTCTTGATTGAATATACAAAAAATGAAAATGTGACTGTCTTTGGATGTGTAAACAATACATCCAAAGAGAGTCATATATTCATTTTTTGTATATATTTGGAACTGTGAATCAATAAAAAATATTAAAAAAAAAGAAAAGAAAAGAAAGCAGAACAGGAAAGAATAAGTTCTACACCGAACTTGCAGAAGCGATGGCCAAGGCTGAGTTCACTCAAACACCAGACCAAATTATTCATAAATTTAAAAAACTGAAGCAGGATTACTGAGCCAGCAAAAAGGCCATTTTGTTGCTGTTGTGTTTACTTCCACCTGAGTAATGCAGAGTAACGTCCTCCCACTCTGGTTCTGCCTAAACTGGTATGAATAGGCTGGTTTACCAGAAAACACCAAGATTCAGAACAGAGCCAGAACCAGAACTGTGTCTGTGTGAAAGTGACCTGTTATGCTGAGCTGAAATGAAGATGTACATATTCACTAGGTGACATTTCAAAACAAATATCTTATTAATTTATTTTGTCTTTGGAGTGTTGGTGACAGGGCTGTCGACTCACTGTCAGCTAGACTGAAGTTATACTCTGGAGTGACATAAAATCAGTTCCTTACTTAAATCTACATCGGGGGTGAAGTACATTTTCAAGTAATTGAGGTAAGTTCTTTTTGAAGGCATCTGTGACATTGTCAGCTTCTCTTTTTTGAAGTGCTTGGCATCTCTTCAAGAACAAATATCAAGAAAACAACAGCTGCTCTCAAAGCTGTGAATGTAAAACACTGAAACATTGATATTGTTTAATGTTTCAACTGCCACACTCAAGCTATAGTATATGTACCTTGTACAGATGGCTCGTTTCTAGGAGGTAGTTCTGGGAATGTGTAGCGTGACGACTCCAGAGTCTGTTTCTGCCACTCACTCCTTCACTCAGTACCACAGTACAGGAAGGTATAAGGAAAAGAATCTGAGAGGACATCCTCTCCCATCATCTGTAGTAATTAATCTTGTGCTTAGTCATGACAAATGATTGAAAGACAAGATAAAACAGGAAGTGATGATGATTCCTAACTTGTCCCTGATTGGAGAATTTGGAAGTGTGACAAGTGACCCATGTTATAACCGTCCCCGACCTCCACTACAATAATGGATGTGATTTAACTTTTAATCCTCAGTGACAATAAGAGAATGGATGATGATGCAACGGCTTAAGAGTGAATATGTAACTGTCCATTGGGAAATTACATTGTCCCAACACATTTTGTCCAGTGTAGCACAACCTTCATCTGTAAAATAGAAACATGTGGTTATTGCAATCATGAATTTCTGTTTCTCTTTTCAACTAGATGTAATGCTAACACTGGCATTAGTTGAAAACATGTTGTTTTCTGTGTTTATGTTGTTTCTCTGTTGCATGTGTGTGTGTGTGTGTGTGTGTGTGTGTGTGTGTGTGCGCGCGTGTACATGTGTTCTGCTGGAGGTGATGACCTGCTTGCCCCCACTCATGCACCTGCCCACCTGAGGTTAATCTCAAACCGCTGCTCCCCCTGCTGTAACATTCACCTCAGCTGAGTGTCTCTGTCCATTGGCTAACAGTGTTTCCCTCACCATTAGATCTGGTGGGCTAGGTTCAATATTTCAGCTACAATGAGGAGGAGGAGGATACCCCTGGGTGCACCACTGACTGTCTGATCAGTGGAAAACACCCTCCACCTCCTCAGCCTGTACCTGTACTGTCCCAGAAAGACCATGATTCACCCACAATCACCGTGAGGCAACATTTTAACAGCATCACTCTTCACCTCTTTGACAACAAATACTGTATGATATAAGAGCTTCAGAGTCTTTGTGAACAAAGACTCTTCTGTTACATCCTGTTCCTCTGCATCTGGCTGCAACTACTTTTGACACCAAGGCCACAGCAAGAAATGCTTGAATCTGAAGACGGTACCTATTGTATACATGGTAACAAGGCACAAACACAAAACACGTCGTTCACTGAAATGACAACAGGTGTTGCAGCAGCACATTTATGTTATCCTCACTGACAACTACCTTTCCTACATATAAACACATTTAGAGATGTAAAAAAAAAAAAAGTCTAAATGTGTTTTGACCTTCAGGGTCACCATATAGACATGATGAAGAGGGCGGCTCAGTCTAATCCACTGGGTTATGTCCATCACACACATGCTATTCTATGTGTTTTTCACATTTTAAATGCTATTTCGAGTGAGTGTAGGCCTACAGTTGCTGTGTGGTTACTATTAAACTAATTATTTGCTCATTTTTCCTCAATAGAAAGCTATAAAGCGTCTGAGCTTGACTGGGCTGTGTGTTTGCATTAGAGGCACAACGGCCTCATTAACCTAATGTGCTGCGCTGAGCCCTGGTGGCCTTCGACTCTCTCACAGTTCTGATGAGCTAAGCCACTATGGCAGTTAATGGAAGCACATTACACAACTAAGGCACAAGTGCAGTCAGTGTGGGTACTGGACAGATCCTCAGTCTCACTCTCACAACAGCACATCCCCTCACATGTGGTCTGATCAGCACCTACAACACAACTTCATCATACTTACTCCACAGAAGAACTATTGACATCTTATTTTGATTATGCAGAGTCATCAGACAACATATTACATGACATCACGTCTTTAAATTTGGCATGGTATGTGATCCTTGGCAGATGTTTCCCTCAACAGAGGACCGAGTCACCTGCATGTTTAGGCCTACAGCTAAGTTTTAGAATCTCCACCAGATAGCAGCAAACAACCGTCACTGTCTGTGCAGCAACTGTTTAAACTCATGCAATGCTGCACAAACACACAGACAGCAGGACTTTCCAAATGTACACAGACATTTGTGCAACTGTTTCCATGGAAAAGACAAGCGGGCTGGAAAAGACTGATTTACAGTACCTGACATTTTATGATGGCGGGAAGGCACAACAGACCGCACTGGGGGCCAGTGTGATGAGTTTCAGTTTCTGGGTAATCGTGCTAATTAAAATGAAGTGTGCTTTGTTTTAATGAAGTAGTTTAAGACAAATGTCCTAACTGTGGGTATTTTTCATTCTTTGTCACACTGAGGATGTATCATCTCCTGTCACCGCGCCACAAATCACCTACAGCAGAATATAGCATTTTTCCTGGCAGTGTTTCCAAACCAAACACATTTACTACAATTGAGGCAATAATTTCATAATATTGTGGTGTAGCACATAAAATTCCTGCAGTAGGAGAAAGAAATGCAGCTCCCATATGATCTGATGAATTTTTAATGTCCGAATACTATGAAATCCAGCCTGAAATATATCTGCTGCTGGAATATTCTCCAGCTCCATGTGTAAATAAGAAACGACATTTTCTGCTAGTGTTTTCAAACATCAATATTTATTAATGTAAAACACAGGTAAGGATATGTGCTACATAACTGTGATAATGAGGGAATATTTCTGTATCACAGCATTGTAAATACATGAGAACCTACACATCCACAAACAGTGCAGAGATCTCTTCAGCCCTTTCATCCAAATCAGTAATAACTCAAGACTAATGGCAAAAATCGTTTTATTTTTTTTCCCAACAGTAGCAGCAGCAGCAGCAGCAGCAGCAGCAGCAGTGTTGGTGTAGGATTCAGACTTTTTCATTTCTGGAAAAGTCTTGTTTTTCATTATTGCCCATCATTGTATAATGTTTCAGATTCAGTCCACCCTTGTTTTTCTTTTGCTAAATATCTTATTTGACATTCAGCCTGGTGTTTCCATTGTGTCAGACAGATTACTGACTACAGACTTAGTTTAAGTGAGAAAACCCATCTCAGCTGCCTGTATCCAAGATCTCATTCTTTCTTTCACAACCCAGAGCATATGAGCACCAATGGAACTATGTTCACTTTCCACAGCCTATATGCAGTATAAAATATCATCAAGATCAAATGTTGAAGCTGTCCTGTTTCTATCCCAGGCATGGGCAAACTATTCCACAAAGGGCCGGTGTGGCTGCAGGTTTTCGTTCCAACCAAGCAGCAGCACACCAGACTTGAGTCATTCAATCAACTGATCTCAGTCTTCAGACAGCTGATTGGTCAAACTGTGTGCTCTTGGTTGGCTGGAACAAAAACCTGCAGCCACACGGCCCTTTGAGGAATAGTTTGCCCATGCCTGTTCTATCCTCACTATCAAGGTGTTGGGCATGTTACTTTTAAGAAGTAATTAGTTAGTTCTTAAAAGTAGTTATTAGTAGTAGTAGTAGATAGTTATTTTCCCTTGTAGGCTACTAACTGAATTAGGCTACTACATTATAAAATTAACTAATTACCATTAACTCTTGTACTTCCAGTTTGAGAAAGCTACCCATGAACTCGTTGAACACACCGCCGTCGCTATCACTCCTCCTGACACTGAGGTGTACTTGCTGCTGAGCTTGTGTGCTTAGAAACAAACACCCACCCTACTCTATCTCTGATTGGGTTGTGATGAAATTTTAGCCAATCATCATCACTTATGCGGTTGTTGCCCCCCCCCCCCCCCCCCCCCCCCCCACACACACACACACTCATCCTCACAAGCAGAGAGAGCCTGCTTGGGTGAAAGCTGCTCCAGTGAGTCAAGTATAGCTGAGTAATGGCGCATTTTATTGTCAGTAACGGTAACGGCATTATTACGTGGTAAACAACAACTTTTTTAATCACTTGTTACTGAAAAAAGTAGCACTGTTAGTCATGCCGGTTATTTATAATGCTGTTATTCAAATGACTGTTATCAAGTACTGTAAAGTTCACACTTTTGCCATCAAAACACCTCTGACCTTCTGAGGCACTGGTGCACTGGTACCAACTCATTAGCAGCAGATCCTTAAGTCTTGTATGCTGTGAGGTGGAGTGTCCATGGATCAGACTTGTCAAGAACAGAGCCAAGTCAGAACTTACTGATAATCTTGTCTTTTGACGTTAGCTTCTGTTAGCATGCTCTAGCTCGTGCAACACACATCCCTCCAGGTTACAGTTTAGGAGGGACTTTGTGGGTCTCAGTATCCTTGTTGAGTGTGTAACAGGACATTTTTCAGTTAAAACAGAGTTGAGTTAAAAGTTTCATATATCTGGGAGATCACTAGAGTAGAAAGTAAAGATTCCTCTAATGATTTTTCATTTTAATTGAAAGCCTCTTCCTTGAAGCATGACACTGAAAATTTCTCAGATTTTCCCCCATTTTCTGATCTGTTCCTTTAATATGAGCCAAATGTCCCTATCTGCCTTTTGTAATTTGCTGTTACCTCATGATTTCCTGTTCTACATCTAGTAAAATAAATGTGTTTTTCATCTTGTACTCATGTTGCCAATGGGGGACTGAGGCCCATTTTACTGTTACATTCACTGTTCATCGGAACATCAGCTAAAAATCTATAAAACATATTCCCCATCTGCTAAATGTTAACCATTAGTCACCTGAGGGGGTTTTATATAGTTTCAGCCACAGAGTTGACTGACACCAACTCTCGTTTGTCATTTAACATCCAAGAGGAAATGGTTCATAGTCATTTTTTAGGGTTTTTGTCACATACTAAGACCCAAGGGTCTTGATCTGTGGGCCAGTGTTTCAGGTTGTGATGATTGCTTCTATGGCCTTTAGCTAGGAAAATAGTCTCATATAAAGCACAAGGAACAAATAGGTACAGTGATGATCAATTTCACAAACATATTGACATTACATTTCCCCAAAGATACATTCATATTTCTGTGAACCTGTGTTTTCAGGTTGTTGTTGTTGTTGTTGTTGTTTTTTACAGTTACCCAACTTTTATCTGAGCATACCTCATGCTGATGAAGACCTTGAGGTGAAGGTAAGTTCTCCAAAGCAACATTAACAAGTGAATCTCAAGCTCTCACACTGAAAATATGTTTTATGTTTATGTCAAAAAGCCTGAAACAACACTGCATGGTCTTGTGTCCTGTTCCCTTAAAGGAACCTGTTCACATTTTTGTCTCAGTGACACTGTGACTTCAAAGCAAGGAAACTAACTGTGCTAAAATGCTCCATAACTTCCTTTAGAGTCAGTTATTACTGCCCATATCATTTGGTTAATAACAAAATACCTGCACTAAAAAAATTCCCATCAACCTCAGCTATATTTTTTGCAAATATGAGCATCCTTGAATAGCAGACTAAGATGGACTAAGATGGTGAACATAATAAGCAGTATACATAAGATAAGATAAGATAAGATAGATAAGATAAGATAAGATAAGATAAGATAAGATCAGATAAGATATGATAAGATAAGATAAGATGAGATAATAGTTAATCAAAAACAAGAAGCTCAGTAGCAAACATGTCTCACAAAATGGTTAATGTAAAAGAATTAGTTTAAATGTCATCTATTTTCACAAACCTTATGAATACAGTTCCTTTCCCAATAACTTAAAAAGTCACTCCACTTTTGTTTGAGATATATTGTGAGAATTTCGAGCTATTGAAAGGAGACCCTGACATTTTGGGTCTTTATGTCACCAGTGTTCTGTCAAAACATGGAGCAGAGTTCCTCTGCCGACATTACAGTTAATCAAAAAGCCCTTTCAGTCAGTGTGTGAGATGACATGTGTCTAGTGAAGACAAAGAACAGTCTGCAATGTAAAATGTCAAGGTAGCCCTCTGAGTGGTCCCCCTCACTTTGAATGTACTTTTGTGGAGAATCTTTGTCCACAGTGAATAGCTCTAATTGAGACACAGCCACTTTCTGGCATTACTGATCCGACAATACAGCAACAGCAGTTTCTTCAATTTACCCTATCAGTGTATAAAGAAATTGAGCTCCACTGTGTTATTGTCCTGTTTACTGGAAACTCTTCAATACTATGGTCAAAAAACAGAAATAGATAGTGAGGACATTACAAAATGTCAGCAGTAAGCTATCTGAGTTCTCTGCCCGGACTTCATCGTTGCTTCTTAGATTTATGATACAACATTCATCTCTATATTCTTTATATTTTAATCAATGTAAGTATATACAGTTTTGCTTTGGCCCATATATCATTAGGCCATGGTGCTTCATTTTCAGCAAACACATATCCCCCTGCGCCTGCACAGGTGCTTATTCTTGCTGATTAGACCTCTGCTTGGATATAAGTGCACAACGGGAATATGTACTGTACATATATATATATATATATATATATATATATATATATATATATATATATATGTATATATATATACACACATACACACACACACACACACACACACATATATATATATATATATATATATATATATATATGTACAGTACATATATGTACAGTCATTCTTCTGCAAATGGTTGATGAGATGACAGACAAATGAATTTCCCTTTGGGGATTAATAAAGTAATTTGTATTGTATTGTATTCCCATTGTGTGTGTGTATGTATATATATGTATATATTATTGGACAATGTTGTTGTTTACACAAGAGAAATTTTCCATATTGAGGAACCGATTCCTTCAATTCACCAGACAATCTTTGATGCAGCCATCAACTGTCCCCCACAAAAATACTATATATGACATAGAGTGATGTTGCCATAAGGAGATACAGTACACATCCTCTGCATATATGAAGATATTTATAGGATGCACTATTGGAGGAAGGCAGGGCGGCAGAGGGAGTGTGATGTTTCAGGCAATGCTGTGCTGGGAAACCTTGGGTGTTGCATGTGGATATTGCTTTGACACATCCTACCTACATGTTGTTGCAGACCACGTACACACTCCCTCATGGAAACATGCCTTTGGCTGCAGTGGATGGAAGAGTGTGTGTCCAAGTGGGTTTTTTATGAGATGATCAGATAACACCAGGAAAAAAAAACACACAAAACATGTTCAATTCATGGAAATGTCACCAACATAATCTGAGAACACAGATCAGCTGTTGTATTCAATAATTCATTCATTAAATGTAATAAATGTGATACTGTTTCATTCTGCTTTTTAATACAGAAAATTCTGGTTCCAACATATGGTTTTAGGTACATCATCCAGGATGTGTTTCACACCTTCAAGCTTGATTTGGCACAATAACCTGGGTAGAGAAGATGTTTTTTCAACATTATATATGAGCAAAGGATGTTTGACAATATATTAAATCATAGTAGAGTATTTTCTGGATAGGAACTATAGACAATAAATGTTAAACCCTATAGTTTTAAAATGAGCATCTATACTAAAACAACTCTAGAATTAAAATACATTTATCTGAACTTTTTCTGTTTTTCATAATTACTAATTAAGCTAATTAAACTAATTAAGCCTGCTGCTTGTGTAGCTAGCTCAGTTAGGTCCAGAGTGCATGTCATGTGCTTGTAGTGGTGTATGCTGGAGCCCAGTGACCTTTGCTACATCCCAAATCCTTCATCCATGTTTCTTGAATCTAAAAAAGAAAAAGGCAACATGAAAATGTCGGGCCATCTCAGGCTGGATTTTCCTTTTTCTGTTTCATGGCACAACAACAGCATGACTCTGAGGATCGAGATACAGACATGTCTGTACAGCAGTTTTACTGAAATGTAGCCATGACCATGTTACCATCACTTTCACAGGGCTGTGTGAACACAGCACATCTCTCCTGCCTTGTCTATTCCATGCTGTGTGTTTGTGTGTCCACTAAACAGCAACAGAACAACCACAGCAGAATCCAGACAGCAGTCTGTCTTAACTGCTCTGTTTGTCAGCAGAAGTGCACAAAAAAGTGTTGAGCTTACCTGCACGAAACTTGGTAGAGGGATGAGTTGAGGGTCAGGGAATCACTTATTACATTTAGAGGAAGATGTAGCTCTTTTGCTGTTTTTTTTTCACCATCTGATCTAGTGTTTAGTCTGCAGTGCGCTCTCTTGCTACAGGCCATGCTTACATCAGAGAGTAGACTGACCAACTGAAGGAGGGTCAGTCTACTAAGTAGTTAGGGCCAGGGGGCAACGCACCGAGGCACTATTGTTATACTGTGTGTTTTTCTTATTAGGCCCCACGGGGCAACACACCAAGGCACTGGCCCTACAGCTATAAAATAGCTGAAGGGCCAGTATTGCCACTATTGTTATACTGCATGTTTATTATTATTATATTATTATTATTATTATTATTATTATTATTATTATTAGGACCACGGGGCAACACACTGAGGCACTGGCCCTACAGATATGAAATAGCTGTAGGGCCATATTAGGTACAGATTTGTGCCCAAGTGGAGCAGTTTGAGGGGTTCATGGACCCCTTTCTCATCAAGTAGTTAAAGTCACCATGGCAACCTCTGAGCACATGCACGCACACACACACACACACTCTCTCTCTCTCTCTCCCTGACTCACACACACCTTTCATACAGTTCTCAGGTCAGAATTTATTGTATGTACCTCTCTCTCTTTCACACACACACACACACACACACACACACATTCTCTCTCTCTCTCTTTCTCCCTCTCTCTCTAATCAGCCTCTCAATGATTTTAAACCTTTGAGGGGAGTGTTTAAACATCTCATCAACAGTTTATTTCTATTTCATACACATCAGTTTGTTCTCCTAATGGAGATTTCAGGATTTGGAGCTTCTTCTTGTCCTGACTTTTGGCTTTTCCACCTCTTTAACCCTTTCATTTTACTTTGAAGGATTTAAACTTTTTCTCATTATTTCCAACAATTCAGCCCATTCCTCAACCATTTTAAGAGTTCTTATTTTTTATTTATATGTAACTTATATATATTTTCTCACATTGTTTTACGCTTATCTTTAACAATCCAGGCATTTCTGAGCCTCTTCATTCAGCCTCCTGTTTACAAGTTCTACTTTTACTCTTCAGATGTTGCTTCATCTCTATTAATATATGCTTATGTAACAACTGGTAAAAACAAAACAACAGAACCAGCTATAAATTAAAATAACCTGAGAAAACACAATTTTGGACCAGTGTGTCAGAAGATCTGATTTGCTCTGGAGAAATGGTGTCGAGCAGATAGAGAGACCACAGAACTTTTTTTTTTTTTTTTAAAAAGGTAAGTAATAAAATTTATTCTCTCATTAATCAGATTTGATTCTTTCTCTCTTTATCTATCTCTTCTTATCTCTTTCTTGAATAAAACTTAATACATATAACAACAACAGCACCACATATAAACACAAAAAAAGAAAAACAAACAAAAAAAAAAAACTGAATGATTAATCTTCAAATTTATACCCAGAATCCACCTGTCAGGTAAGTATCTAATTTGATTGAGTATTAATTTAGATCTAATATTAAGTGTTAAATGTATTTGTTTAATTAAAATATCTTGTTTTGTTATTACTAATGATGCTGTATATTTATTCCTATTTTATTAGCTATGTTTAAAAGCTATTTTGTTTCTTACCTGCAGGTGGTGTGTCTTTCTTTTAATCAACAATTAAATAAATAAAATAATAAACAAAATATAATAATGACAACAACAATATCAATGAAGAAAAAACAAAACAAGAATCAACTTCTCTGACAGGCTCAAATGGGTTGGCTCGCCACCTCAGTCCCAACTGCAATGTCCTTAAGATCAGCTGAGCTGAAGAAAAGATCTCGATGAGTTATCCGATGATGGTGATGAAGTTGACAAGGATGATGAAGATGATGAGGGTGAAGGGGGTGAGGATGAAGAGGACGATGAGGAGGAGGACGACGATGAGGAGGAAAACACCAGCACAAAAGAACAAGCTCCTGGCCTTGTAAACACAAAGCCAGGACGATTATTATTAACTATGTCAATTACATTCAGAATATCTACAATGGATATTAAATTATAATTTGATTGAAAAAATTACTTATGCCAATAATATTATAAAACATTCTTCCTTAATATCTTTTCTTTTTTTCCATTAAAACATCACGAATCAACAAGACAATTTCATATTATGTTAACTTTCAGCAACAAAATACAGATTTAATCTTAACAACGTATAATTAATAATATTTCCCAACATCCTTATATCAATCAAACAGCTGATAACCAGCTGATCGGCCCAAAACAACAGTACGCCAAAAGAAGTTGCTAACGCTATAGCTGTTAGCACTTACACAAACAGCCACCAACGGTTTTAACGTTAGCCGTTGCTAGCGGTTTTACCGCCGCTACCGGCTTACTGACGGCGTCATTGATTTATCAGTTAACGGAAATTACTTGGTGAGAAATGATCGTTTCACTCACCAAGATCTCTTTGATTTAAAACAGCAGGATTGTTACTGCTCCAGGAAGGTTTATCTTCTTTTCTCTCTGAGGTTTCCGTTATTGTTTTGTCGGTCTGTCTGGTCTGGGTGTCTCTCAGGGTGAAGCTGTGAGAGTGAGGGCACTTGGTTCTACACAGCCTTTTATATTAGGGGATTGTTGTTATGGTTACAGTTCCATCCATCCATCCATCTTCCTCCGCTTATCCGGGGCCGGGTCGCGGGGGCAGCAGCCTGAGCAGGGATCCCCAGA
Organism: Caranx ignobilis; assembly: GCA_021432705.1. Lineage (NCBI taxonomy): Eukaryota > Metazoa > Chordata > Actinopteri > Carangiformes > Carangidae > Caranx > Caranx ignobilis. The sequence continues at coordinate 52,145,413 of MU270012.1, forward strand.
CCTCCCTCTCCCCAGACACTTCCTCCAGCTCTTCCGGAGGGACCCCAAGGCGTTCCCAGGCCAGCCGGGTGACATAGTCACACCAGCGTGTCCTGGGTCTTCCCCGGGGCCTCTTTCCAGTGGGACATGCCCGGAACACCTCCCGAGGGAGGCGCCCAGGGGGCATCCGGTACAGATGCCCGAGCCACCTCAACTGACTCCTCTCGATGTGGAGGAGCAGCGACTCTACTCCGAGCTCCTCCCGGGTGACAGAGCTTCTCACCCTATCTCTAAGGGAGCGCCCCGCCACCCTGTGGAGGAAACTCATTTCGGCCGCTTGTATCCGGGATCTTGTTCTTTCGGTCATGACCCAGAGTTCATGACCATAGGTGAGGGTAGGAACGTAGAATAAATCGAGAGCTTTGCCTTTCGGCTCAGCTCTCTCTTCACCACAATGGACCGATACAACGACCGCATTACTGCGGCCGCTGCACCGATCCGCCTGTCAATCTCACGCTCCATCCTTCCCTCACTCGTGAACCGGACCCCGAGATACTTAAACTCCTCCACTTGAGGCAGGAACTCTCCCCCGACCTGGAGAGGGCAAACCACCTTTTTCCGGTCGAGAACCATGGCCTCAGACTTGGAGGTGCTGATTCTCATCCCAGCTGCTTCACACTCAGCTGCGAACCGCCCCAGCGCATGCTGTAGGTCCTGGCTCGAGGGAGCCAACAAGACAACATCATCTGCAAAAAGCAGAGATGAAATCCAGTGACTCCCGAACCGGACCCCCTCCGGACCCTGGCTGCGCCTAGAAATTCTGTCCATAAAAATAATGAACAGAACCGGTGACAAAGGGCAGCCCTGTCGGAGGCCAACATGCACCGGGAACAAGTCCGACTTACTGCCGGCAATGCGAACCAAGCTCCTGCTCTGGTCATACAGAGACCTTACAGCCCTCAGCAGAGGGCCTCCGACCCCATATTCTCGGAGCACCTCCCACAGAATGCCACGAGGGACACGGTCGAATGCCTTCTCCAAGTCCACAAAACACATGTGGACTGGTTGGGCAAACTCCCATGAACCCTCGAGCACCCTGTGGAGGGTATAGAGCTGGTCCAGTGTTCCACGACCGGGACGAAAACCGCATTGTTCCTCCTGAATCTGGGGTTCAACTATCGGTCGAATTCTCCTCTCCAGCACCCTGGAATAGACTTTCCCCGGGAGGCTGAGGAGTGTGATCCCCCTGTAGTTGGAACACATCCTCCGGTCCCCCTTTTTAAAAAGAGGTACCACCACTCCGGTCTGCCAGTCCAGAGGCACTGTCCCCGACTGCCACGCGATGTTGCAGAGGCGTGTCAGCCAAGACAGCCCCACAACATCCAGAGACTTGAGATACTCAGGGCGGATCTCATCCACTCCCGCTGCCTTGCCACCGGGGAGCTTCCGAACTACCTCGGTGACTTCAGCTTGGGTAATGAATGAATCAACCTCTGAGTCCTCTGCCTCTGCTTCCTCCGTGGAAGACATGGCAGTGGGATTGAGGAGATCCTCGAAGTACTCCTTCCACCGCCCGACAATATCCCCAGTCAAGGTCAACAGCTCCCCACCTCCACTGTAAACAGTGTTGGCAGAGCACTGCTTCCCCCTCCTGAGGCGCCGGATGGTTTGCCAGAATTTCTTCGAGGCCGATCGGTAGTCCTCCTCCATGGCCTCCCCGAACTTTTCCCATACCCGAGTTTTTGCTTCCGCGACTGACCGGGCTGCCGCACGCTTGGCCTGCCGGTACCCATCAGCTGCCTCGGGGGTCCCCCGAGCCAACCAGGCTCGGTAGGACTCCTTCTTCAGCTTGACGGCATCCCTTACTTCCGGTGTCCACCACCGGGTTCGGGGATTGCCGCCACGACAGGCACCGGAGACCTTGCGGCCACAGCTCCGAACAGCCGCATCAACAATGGAGGCGGAGAACATGGTCCACTCGGACTCAATGTCTCCAGCCTCCCTCGGGATCTGGTCAAAGCTCTCCCGGAGGTGGGAATTGAAGACCTCAGCGACAGAGGATTCTGCCAGACGTTCCCAACAGACCCTCACAGTACGTTTGGGTCTGCCGAGTCTGTCTAGCTTCCTCCCCCGCCACCGGATCCAACTCACCACCAGGTAGTGATCAGTTGACAGCTCAGCCCCTCTCTTCACCCGAGTGTCCAAGACATACGGCCGGAGATCAGATGACACGACTACAAAGTCGATCATTGATCTCCGGCCTAGGGTGTCCTGGTGCCACGTGCACTTATGGACACCCTTATGCTCGAACATGGTGTTCGTTATGGACAAACTGTGACTAGCACAGAAGTCCAACAACAGAACACCACTCGGGTTCAGATCGGGGAGTCCGTTCCTCCCAATCACGCCCCTCCAGGTGTCACTGTCGCTGCCCACGTGAGCGTTGAAGTCCCCCAGCAGAACGATGGAGTCCCCAGTTGGGGCACTTTCCAGTACCCCTTCCAGGGACCCCAAGAAGGCCGGGTACTCAGCACTGCCGTTTGGCCCATAAGCCGAAACGACTGTGAGAGACCTATCCCCGGCCCGAAGGCGCAGGGAAACGACCCTCTCGTTCAGTGGGGAAAACTCCAACACATGGCGGCTGAGATGGGGGGCTATGAGCAAGCCCACTCCAGCCCGCCGCCTCTCACCATGGGCAACTCCAGAGTAGAAGAGAGTCCAGCCTCTCTCAAGGAGTTGGGTTCCAGAGCCCAGACTGTGCGTAGAGGCGAGCCCGACTATCTCTAGCCGGTACCGCTCAGCCTCCCGCACGAGCTCGGGCTCTTTCCCCCCCAGTGAGGTGACATTCCATGTCCCTAGAGCCAGAGTCGTTGTCCAGGGATTGGGTCGCCGGGGCCCCCGCCCACGACTGCCACCCAAACCACAAAGCACCGGCCCCATCTGAACCCTCCCGCGGGTGGTGGGCCTACGGGAGGGCGGGCCCACGTCGCTCCTTCGGGCTGTGCCCGGCCGGGTCCCGTGGGCTGAGACCCGGCCACCAGGCGCTCGCCTGCGAGCCCCAACCCCAGGCCTGGCTCCAGGGCGGGGCCCCGGTAACGCCATTCCGGGCGACGTACACTTCCTCATTGTAATATTCTTCATCTGGGGCTTTGGAACCGCTCTTGGTCTGACCTGTCACCTAGGACCTGTTTGCCTTGGGAGACCCTACCAGGGGCATTAAGCCCCGGACAACATAGCTCCTAGGATCACTCAGGCGCTCAAACCCCTCCACCACGATAAGGTGGCGGTTCAAGGAGGGGTGGTTACAGTTGTCAAAAAAAAAAAAAAAAAAAAAAATATATATATATATATATATATATATATATATATATATATATATTCTTAAATTAATTATTATTTATTAATTTAAATCATATACTGATAAATCATTAACATAAATTATTATTATTATTTATTTAATCATGTAATTAAATTGCATTTATGTCATGTCTGTGGTAACCTTGGGTTACACTTAACAATGTTTTCAAGCTGTCAGTGTATTATATATATTTATATATCTGAGAGAGCTAGGCTTCAATGTTTTTTCATGCTTATCCTCTATTCTCCTCTCCTCTTTCTCTCCTATCCTCTCCTCTATTCTCCTCTCCTTTCCTCTCCTCCTGTCCTCCTCTCCTCTCCTTCTCCTCTCCTCTATTCTCTCATTCATGTCTCTATTCTCCTCCTGTCCTCCTCTCCTCTATTCTCCTTTCCTTCTCCTCTCGTCATCTATTCTATTCTCCTCTCCTTTTCTCATCTGCTTTATGCTCCTCTCCTCTCTTCTCTCATTCATGCCTCTGTTCTCCTCTCCTCTTCCTGTCCTCCTCTCCGCTATTCTCCTCTCCTTCTCCCCTTTCCTCTATTGTCTTCTCCTCTATTTATATTTTTATCTACTTAAAATCTTCAAACTGTTACACTGAAATTTCCAATTTTTACTACCATCATCCTGCCTCTTTAATGTTTCTACTGCTTTTAGCCCTTCTAAACTCATTTATCACTCAGACTTTTCTTCAGCTAACCTACTCTTCATAATAATCTTCAACAATTCAAGTAATTGCCAACCATTTCATACAAAATCAGCCTCCTTCTTCTGAGTACTATTTTTTAATCTATTCTCACTTATTGCTTCAGCTATTTTATCACTGGTACAAGTTATATGTTTCAACTTTAGCATTAGCCTTTTCAATATTACTTCAGCTGTTTCTTCAGCTCATTCAGCATTGCTTCAGCAATGTCATTCAGCTGCTTTCAGCATTCACCCACATTCCCTTCCTGGGAATGCTTTTTCTAGTTATTTTTCATCTTCCTCCAAAATTTCGTCCCGTAACTCATCCTACAGCTTGAAGAGTTGTAGGACAAATTATATATCAAAACGTGCGGTTTGATTGGGATCGGTGTGCTATTACTTTTCTCTACAGAATACGAATTTGAAAACTGCGAAAAATTCTCCATAGGAATGAATGGGACGGGCGCAAAAAGAGTGAAAAAGAACAATCATTGGAGTTTTTGAGTGTTTGATAACGTGATCGTGTATCCTTTTTTTTTTCTCCCACTGTTGTCAGGCAAACACGAATGACATGTACAGACATCCGTCATCTGATTTGACAGTCAATACAAGAGGACTCCTATTGGTCACTTTGACTCACGCGATTTTGTTGTTTGGCCCGGTCATATAAAACCCCCTCCCCGGCTCTGCTCTTCCCCTTTGATCACATCAGAGGTAAGAATATGCTGTGTCTTTTCAACTTGCTAGCTTCAGAGCATTAGCTAGAACACATCAGTAGTACACAATAGTGAGATTAAGTTTTACGTTACTCTGTCGTGTTTCGGCTGCAATTGTCTGAAACACATTAAAATATGCACAGCTGGTAGAATATAGATATTACAAACGGCGGGAAAATGTGCCCAATAGGGAATGTCTTGACTTAAACTAGGTTCATTAATGTTTTCGTATTTTCTTCTATCGGTACTTGCTTAAAGAAATTGTAAATATGATTTCTACACAGATAAACCATTTTCGATGTTGACTAAGATGTTTGATAGCCGCCAGACTCCCATTTAAGAAAACAGTGATTTAAAATGGCGGTACACCTGGTTCGTCTGTATAGTGTAATGAGTATTTAGACTGTCTAGTGAAACAAGGTATTTTACGATAAAAAATATCTGAATGAGGCAGTGGTAGATGATCCCTTAGCTAAGTAAATATAATGCTTTTGTTAATGGAGTCTGGTGTGTTCGAAGGCTGTGACGGCTATTTTTTATTTTTATAGACACGTTCATTCAAAATAAATTCATTCATTCATCATTCATTCGTTCATTCATTGATTCATTTTTGGCCAAACTAATAGACATCATATTTTAAAATGTACCTTCTTAGTGTGGTAAATTAACGCTGTTGGTAGGAATATTACTTTTTTTCCTTGTGTATGTTCATACTTCACTACTAGTACATTTGCTGAAGTTAGGTGTGTGCACACACACACAGCATGAAAAGTAAAGATGTCCAAGATGTGTCCATAATGCCTCTAGCTTGTTGCTTATTGCAGGTTCTCTTTGGTCACGGTCAGAGATTTCCAAACTGCTTGTTGACAGCATCTGGAGATTGTTCATCATCGTCGAGATTCCTGGAGTTTCATCGTCATCTTCACATCAAACACATCTTTCTCTCACTCTCACCTTATCTCTACTCTATCCTTCCTGTTTACATATTTTATATAAAATATTATAATACAAGATTAGGTTACCTTAGATTAGATTAAATTAGATTAAATTAGATTTGGGCTAAGTATTTCAGGTTAGGTCAGGGTTAGATTAGATTTAATTAGTTCATAGATTTAGTACAGTTGGGATAATTACAGCAGGCAATTATTTTGTAACCCTCTAATTTTGTTTAGAAGTTGTTTTTGTCTGCAAGTTGGATGCCGTGGAAGGGAAGGTGTGCACAGGCGGTGAAGCTGCGATGGAGGAAGCCCAACCAGGAGCAGCTCCCCAGCCAGTCCCCCCCCCCCAGCCAGACGGTCAAGGACCATGGAGACACAACCCCCCTGCTCCCGATCTCCAGTTAACAATGCATGTTTTCATCACAACCCTAACCTAACCCTGACAAACACACACACAGAAACTTGTTTTGAACAACAAACCTTGTCTAAACTGAGACATAGCAAGACTGTCCACAACGTCTGAGGTTCAATGTGTTTATTATCTGTCTTCAGATCTTTGGAACGTCACTCCCAGGTGCACAGTTCTGGAGATTGGATGATGTACGTGCCAACTTTTGTGCACGTGAGTATGCACTTTTTTTTCAAGTAATAAATAACTAAATTCATTAATCAATAATTCATATTCTGTTTGTTTAAAGCTTTTAAACTGCTGCTGTTAGTTTACTTTTAATTTAGATATTTGCTCATTTGCTTGATTCATTAATTTTTTACCTTTATTTGTTTTGTTTATTTTTAAACAGGCCGCGGTACTGGTTACCGCCACAGAATGCTGCCATGGCCAATTTCACCCTTCACAGGACACAGCCACAAATTGGTCATGCCACCTGAGTCTCCTGACAAGAAGGTATTATTGTTGTCCAGATAATGAAGAAAACAGTTGATCTTGAGAGGGGTTGATGACATTCATGCTAAAGAAATTATGTTTGCTGTTGCAGTTTGTTCTGATTGTCGGAGACTCCCATCTACGAGCCCTTGTAGATGGTTTGGTCCAGATGCCAGAGGAACCCTTTTTCTTTGGCGTCATGTCGACCCCAGGGGCTGCTGCCTCTGCACTGCACACCGAGGTGCTCAATGCTGTGGTTCCTCAGATCCCTGAAGCCGTTTGTCTTCTGGTGTCCAGCAACAACCTGACAGCCAGCAGGACCATTGAGGAGGCTGCCGTTGATGACACCAAGCTCCTCATCACCATTCGCAGCCACTGGCCCAATGTAAGCTGTTTTCATTTCTTGCTTCCGTCTTCATTCTTAATAGTGTTAGCTATTAGCTAGTCTAATTAGATTGAATGAAGGGTTGTCGTAATGTGTATGTATTATAACCTGTATGTGACTTGATGAAATGAGCATGTTTTTGATTTCTACAGGTCTTTGTTGTTGACTTCCCTCTCCGCCTGGACTGTGAGGTGTCTTACCAGGACCTCCTGCAGCAGGAATACCACTGCATTTCAGCGCGTATGGGTACGTAAAAAAGCTCTTAGATTAAATGGGGTTACGGTTTTAAAATGTCATATCTTCTTAGCATGCAGTTTGAATAAAAATGTACTTAAAAGATGCATTTAGGTGTAGTAATGAATAAAAAGTCACAATTCCATGTATGGAGATTATAATGGATGGTTTTATTTTTTAGGTGTGAAGTACTTCCCCTGTACCCAGCTGCAGCTGTGGAGCAGAGATGGTGTAAGTAGTGTTACGGCCCTAGTGCCGTGCGTGTGCGAGTGTGTGTGTGTTGTTTCTCTCCCTCTGTTACTCCTCCAGGTGATCGCTCCTCCTCTGACGCGCATCTGGTTCCAATTTACCAATCTGCGGGACGTGGTTAAATAGTGGGAGGAGAGAGGCGGCGAGGGGCGAGAGGAGAGAGAGAGAGAGCGCGAGAGACGCGGGACCACAGTGGTGGAAACGTGGTGTGGAGTACTCTTTTCGGTGGAAAAGAGGGTGCCTTCGTATTTCGTTATTTGTCTGTGTGTTTCCCACCAGAGTGGTGGTGTTTTCAGTTGATTGTTTCCTGTTGAGCCTGTGGCGTTTCTTTTCCAGCGTTGCTGCGTCCTTCGTTCTTCTGGCGGGTTATCCTGGTGTGCTTTTGTTTAGTTTTGCTTGATACCAGCGTTCTTAGTTACCGTCCTTATTGGACCTCTGAATAAAGTTCAGTTTTCGTTTCACTCAATCAGTCTCTGAGTTGTCTCCTTTGGTCCCGGTAAAACATTTCCTTTGTTTCCCTCCCTTCATCCCCTGGTTCCACCCACGGGAGGTAACAGTAGAATATCCTTGTGTGGAAAAGAAAAGTCTGACAGCAGCTGCTTTTGTGGGTAAAACTTTGTCTGTAAATGAATTTGGTTATGTAATTTCTGCAGGTCCATCTGAGCGGTAATGAGGGGTTGGGTATCCTTGTCCATTTGCTGTGGTCTGCCACCATGCAGCAACTGAAGACACCACCACCAGCACCCCGGGTCTCTCCCAGGCCTTCACCGCCAGTTAGGAAATTCTCTCCTAAGCTGGTTGTGACCGGAGAGGTCCCTGCTCCACGGTCACCTGACCCCTTTCAGTGGCAGCCAGCTAGTCATGGCCGGCCGCAAGGTAATTGTTACAGTGTAATGTGCGTATGAGACTTTGTGAAAATGTGATTTTTCTCAAGTGGTTTGCAGTTTGTTTAATGCAATGCAATACTATTTTTCATTCCAGATGAGCCAGCCTGGTGAACCTTCACAGTCCCAAGGTTCAGCCCAGACCAGGATGGCTCAGCAGCAGGTTTGTTATTTTTCAAATATTTCTTTAGGATGTGTTAATTGGTCGTTACTGTATACTTTGTGTATTTGATAAGACATATTGTCAGTGGATTCTGTTTTTTGTTTCACAGGTGGAGGAGTGCTTCTTTCCACTGAACCCAGTCTGGTTCAGCAGCACAGCATTACATGCTATGGAGGAAGTGTCTCATCTGTCTTGCCCAGTGGACTACCAGCCCTCTCCAAAGCACAAGAGGGTAATTTGAGTGATTCACATTTTATCTATTATTATAGGCTTTGTCAGAACTGTCACCTGACTCCCAACAGTCAATACTGCTTATACTTTTCAAAATAAGCATTGATACTAATAATAATGGTAGTTGAACAACGTCGAGCTTTTCTCAAATATATTTGTAATGGATATTCATTGGGTGACTTGCGTAACTGTAATGATTAAAGCCTAATTGGTATCATGTTTTCTTTCATTACGTAGGTGGCCTCCTCAGCGTCAGCCAGACGACCAAGGACCACAGCTAGACCCCCCCGGCACCAGTCTCAGGTGAACAATGTATGCTACTTTTTCTCACAACTAACACAAACACCATACACTTCCATAATACACACTGTCTTCGCCGAGGCATTACTAGACTGTCCACTCTGTCTGAGATATTGTTTTTCATGTCACCAGCTGGTTGGATCACCCCCATCCAGACTGTCCTGGAGTTCAGAGGAGGCCCCTTCCAGCCCGACTTCTGTGGCTCAGACAGTATGTGTTCATCTAATCATCGAGTCAAAAGTGCTTTTGTTTTCCAGAAGTAGCTTTCATAATATGAACAATAGTAATAGTTTTTGAATGAACTCAACTACTCTCAGTCTCAATGGTCATACATATCCAGTGAGTGCCATGTGTAATGACTAAGGTTTAATTGGTCCTTTTTCTGTGAAGTCTCAGACAGTGTCCCCAGTGAGACGGCCCTGGAGCAAGGATGGGCACCCCTCTGGCTCCCGACCTCCTGTGAACAATGTATGTTACTTTCTGCTGTGTATGCTACTGTATGTGTTTTAACTGAGACATGTCTAGATTGTCCACACTGTCTGGAGAGTGATGTTTTTTGTCATCTGTCAGCAGCTGGTTGGAACGCCCCCAACCAGATTGTCCTTGAGTGCGGGTGATGCAGCAACCCCCTGCTGTTCACCGGCTGCAAAGGTAAATTTCACTCCATCTGAATAAAGTGTATTGTTTCATTAAAGTCTTCAGTTTCACTGAATGTGCTGTAATGTGTTCTCAGATGGCCAGGACCAAGACACCTTCACCAACCGTGCCATCCTGGACCATTGCAGATGCAGGCTGCAACCCTCCCTCCCCAGCTAAGGTATTTTCTTCCCTCTCCAATCCACACACAAAAATGTTTACAGTACAATGAGCTACATCTAAATGAAACTGTGGTCCATGTTAAATCTCTGATACCATTATCTTTCTCTGCATTTCACAAATACTATTGGCTAATTCAAATTGATTTGGTGAAGTTTTTGTATCAATGTAGTATGTTATGTTGCCTCATGTGTAAAGATTCATTGCTATTATGTTTTGTTATAGACGGCTCAATCACCAGTTCCCTCATCATCTAGTTGGCCCTGGTTTATCTCTGATGCACCCTCCGCATCTCGTTCCCCAGCTAATGAAGTAAGTTTCTCTATTCCCCAGCTGACACACATAGGACATTTACATTTGGGTACATCCGGGGTTACATAAAGTGACTTTCTGGTGTGGTTTAACTTCAACTCAAAAGCACAATTAGCAATGAAGGACATGTTTTTTCAATGCAAAAATGTAGTTAAAATGTAAACTTCAAACAATAATAAAGCAAAATTGTGTGATACATAAAATTATTAATAATAAAGTAATTGAACAAAGATTTTATGAACATTATTATTATTTTGGTAAGTATTTCAACTGACCTTGTGTGTTAAAGATAAGTATGCAAAGTGTTTGTAAAATATGTTCTTCAGTATGTTTATATGTTTATGTCTGGTTAAATGTTACAGAAAGCCTTACTTTACTTTTTTAATTGACTTAAAATTACATTATTTATACTAATAGCACTACAATAATAATAATGATAGCAATGCTAATAATATGTAAAACAGAGTAATGCTAATGGTAACAATCATTTTATAACATAATTTCAGGTCACAGCCAGGGCAAAGCATCAACGCGTTGAAACTGCGAGGGCCAGTCATAGTCAGAGTGACGAGAGATACAAAAAATTCTCGAGAAATCACCAGTGTACCTGCATGTCCCTGACTTTCCTGGCTTACCAGAATGAGGGCAGTCAGCAGGACAGTCATGATGACCTTCTCTGAACTCAGTGACCTGGCTGACCACCTGCACAAACTGTTTAAAAATCATGGAGATTATGCCAGCTATGAGTTTGTGCCTGTTTCATTTGAAGCTGTCAGTTCCAGTGAACGTTTTGAACAATCAAAAGACACCCAGTATGAAACTGTCCCCTGCAAGAAGAGGTTCCGACAGCACACATCAATGACAAATATTTGAAGGTCCCTGACATGTCCTCAGAAATCCCACAAGTTGTCCCGCAAACAGTAAATGTTTCCAAACTGAGTAAACAGCGACGAAAAAAAGCAAAGCAGAATGCAAGTGACAGCAAAAACCAACGTGCACCATTATCTCATGAACTAAAGAGGACAAGAAGAATCCAACGTCAAAAAAACAAGAATGCCAGCTGTCCAGAATTTAGAATGAAAAAAATTCAGGCTGCAAAAACTAAAAGATCCTGCTTTCCGGAGCAAACTGAGAGAGAACATTACAGAGAAGTACAAGACGGATCCTGCTTTCCGGAGCAAACAGAGAAAGAACATTACAGAAAAGTACAAGGCAGATCCTGCTTTCCGGAACAAACAGGAAAAAATACATGTCCCAGAGGTACAACGTGAATCTTGAAGTTCTGAAAAATAAGAAAATGTACATGACAACGAAATATCATAATAACCCAGAGTTTAGACTACGTTGCATACAACACATTAGCCAGCAGAGAATATCCAAACTGGCTACAAATGCTGCCTTTTGCATCCATTATAAGTTGCAGAGAGCACTGAGAATTAAAAGAAAATACAGACACATTGTTACCCACCACCCGGAACCTCCCTAGCCCCTGATGGATCCTGTGATGGAAGCAGCCATAGCAGCTTTCCGTGAAACCATTAGACACGGACCCACATATGTTTGCACTGTCTGTAACAGAACAATGTTTCCCAATCAGGTCAAGCTATGCAAGAGAGGCAAATATAGCAGACACATTAAAATGGCAGCAGCGTGCTTGACAGGAAACTATGTTCATTTCTGTGATGATGACTGCTCTTCCCCCTGCTCTGTTCCACAAGAGAGACTTCAGGAGTGGATCTGCCACACCTGTGACAACCACCTGAGCAGAGGCAGAATGCCACCCACTGCAGTAGCAAACAATCTAGAGTTAGCACCCACCCCTCCAGAACTGGCTATACTTAATGTGCTTGAAAGGCAGCTCATTGCTAAAATCCTGCCTTTCGCTAAAATAATCGCTCTGCCAAAAGGACAACAGAGGGCTGTACACGGAGCTGTTGTGTGTGTTCCATCAGAGATGGAAACAATTGTGAACAGTCTCCCAAGGCCCAACACTGAAGCACAGCTACTGCAAGTAAAACTAAAAAGGCACATTAAATACAAAGGCCACCAGCACTTTTACACATCAACATAAAGAATGTGCTAGCTGGCCTGGCTAAACTCAAACAGCTACATTCTCAGTATAAAAATGTGTCTATTGATGACAGTGCCACTTATGAGAGTCTACAAGATGATGAGTCAGCCGACGAAGAGAACTCACAGCACAACACTGCAGTTGCTGTGCAGCCAGAGCAGCACTGCAACACAGAGGAAAATATGGACACTGACATAGACCTAGAGGAGGTGTTCAACAGCCAAAATGAGCCAGACCGGTCCAATGCAGCAGCATAGACGGAGCAGAGTGAGCAGCCCAAGGAAGCAGACAAAGAAAAGGAGATGCTGAGACCTGGTCTGGCTTTGGACACCTGCATGCAGCCCCCAGACATTGCACAGGAAATCCTTTCGTATGGTGATGGAATTTTCAGCATTGCACCCGCCCAAGGCAACAAACCAGTAGGTTTCTTCACCATACCAAAATTAGAAGCCATGGCGTTTCCTGCAGGACAGAACACTTTAGATGAAGCCAGAACCATCAAATTGTCCCCCAGCATGTACTTTAATGCTAGGCTATTTGCTGCAGATACACGGTTTGCTAGTGACCAAAGCTACCTTTTCTTTGCACAGTTTGTCACAGAGACACACTTAGCCACAAACAGTGTCTATTCAAATGCGCAAAGGAAAACACAGAACCAAAGATGGCTGCAAAGTTAACAACTTGATGCTGCAAGACAAAGAAGAGCTGGAGAGACTTATTATGGACAAAGATGCAACAAGATCCATACAACCCCTCAGAGGCACTCCAGCTTATTGGGAGAAAACACTGAGAGATGTCCATGCAATGGTCAGGCAGATTGGCAAACCGACATTCTTCCTGATGTTCTCCGCTGATGAGATGAGATGGCCTGAAGTCGTGGAGGTCATTAAAGCTCAGCAGGGTGAACTAGGGAACTTTTCAGAGCTCAAATGGAATGCTAAATATGACATTCTGCGCAGTAACCCCGTCACAGTTATGCACATGTTTGAAAAGAGAGTAGATGCTCTGATGACTAGCCTCATCCTCTCACCAGCAAAGCCCATTGGTGAAGTAGAGGATTACTTTTACTGTGTGGAGTTTCAAGCCAGAGGAAGCCCACACATTCACATGCTGGTCTGGATAAAAAATGCACCCAGGTTTGAAGACAATCTTGACATCCACATCGCCAAATTCATAGACAAATACACATCATGCAAGATGCCTGACCCCAAGAGAGACCAAGTGCTTCACAAAAGTCTGGAGTTCAGGTGCACAGCAGGAAACATTCAAAATCATGCAAAAAAGGTAATGTTTCCTGCAGATTTGGCTTTCCTAAACTGCCCACGGAAGAAACAATTATCACCAGGCCACCTAGTGCAGACTAGGGCTGAAATGATTACTCGAGTTATTCGAATAATTCGATTACATAAAATGATCAAGGCATTTTTTGCTGAATCGAAGCTTCGTTTAATTAAATACACTCGCAATATAAGGCATACACCTCTTATGTTTCACATGGACTTTTATTACTGACACGCAGTGTTGTTAAGACTTCAGTGGAGCGATCTAAAAAGAGACAGAAAATAAGGGAAGAAAGACGATATCAAAGGTGTAGGACCGCTCCAAGTTGTGTTCACTGTGAGACTGAAGTTTCATAGCGTAACAGCTCGTCCTCAGTGATGCCGCAGCAAAACCGAAAGCATCCAGTCAAGTCCACTGAGCGTATCTGACACAATATTAAGGCAACGCAATGTAAACATGTGCATTTAATGTGTTCGCTAATCGAGATGAACACTGGTGAGAACATACAGTGATTAGTTATTTGTAACGACTAGTTAAGGACGTGAGTTTTGGCCCGTGGCGTGAGTTTTTATTTACGGCTGGTTATGACGTCGCTGACATTAAGATGCATAAATATTATACAGATATTATATTTAGTAAGCATATCAGTACATCACAATTATTGATTGTACATTAGCAAACATGTCCTTTTAAAGGGATAGTTCAGTTTTTCTGAAGTGGGGTTGTATGAGGTACAAATGGCCACTGTATAATATCTGCAGAAGAGAGGTCTCTGCCCCCCCACTGAGAAGTACTAGTGCATCGCGCTGCTGCCAGACATGGGCAGTGAAAGGTTGTGAACGGGAGGTTGTTAATCAGCGCATTTTCGCCGCCTACAAGTCCCATCTCAAAATAATGCACCAGTTCAAGAGTACGATATAAAGTGTAAATTTACAATGCATCAGATGGTCGGAAAAAAGTTAGTTTATTTGGAACTATCCAACTCACTCAGTATTCCTCCGCGACGCGCTGGACCAATTAATCTATCAGCTGTTTCAGTATTCCTCCGCGCAGGCAGGCTCCATGATGCGCTGGATCAATTCATCTATCAGCTGTTTCAGTATTCCTCCATGCAGGCAGGCGGAGGAATACTTAATATAGCATTTTAATAAGGCAAAACACCCTATTAGATTACTCGATTAATCGATGAAATAATCGATAGGATAATTGATTACGAAAATAATCGATAGCTGCAGCCCTAGTGCAGACAGCAATTCACAGCTGCACAATTGGAGGAGCAGAAGAGACGGATAACAAAGATGCGAAGGGAAGCCAAGTCAAAGCTTCAGCCAATAAGAGACTTGCTTATGCAACCAGACACCTCATTCAGCAGCTTCTCAGACATGCTCCGCCAATGCAACATGACAGACGAACAGTACCTGGAGCACATCATCTGTCTGACAAGCAGCTATGTAGTGATGCTGAAGCATGATCCAAATGATTGTTGGATCAACAACTACAATCCGGATCTGCTACAAGCCTGGAACGCCAACATGGACATACAGTATGTTGTTGATGACTTCAGCTGCATAATGTACATGATGTCCTATGTGTCCAAGCCAGAGCACGAGATGACCAAATTCCTCAACTCGGTCATCAAAAACGTCAAAAAATCCAAAGTTAATGAGCGTGATGAGATGAAGCAGATCATGCAGGCGTATGCAAAGCACAGAGAGGTCAGTGCACAAGAAGCTGCAGCTCGCACTAGCAGCTTACCCTGAAGAAGTGCTCTCGTTCTGTTGTCTTCCTTCAGACTGATGAGGATGGTCTGAAAATGAGTCACCCCATCAACAGACTCAAAAACATGGAACCAGGCTCAGAGGAGGTGTGGATGTCAGGAGTGCCTGAAAAGTACTTAGACCAACCTGTTGGACGAGAGTTCGCAGGTATGTGTCTGGCCATGTTTGCATCAGAGGACAGGGTAGTGTATGGCCAGCAGGCTGAAAGCAAAAGTGCCATTCATCTCCAAAACAATAAAGGGTTCATTCAGAAGAGAACTGTAGGCAAACCAGCTATCATCATCGTCATGCCAATAATAGACACACCGCAGTTGAGTCCAGACTATATGAGAAAAATGTATCAAAGTCTGAACGAAACGCAGGCATCAATATTCTACAGTGTGCGCCAGTGGTGCTTTAAACATGTGTGGGGCCACAATCCAGACCCGTTTTATTATTTCATGACAGGAGGAGCTGGCTGTGGCAAATCACATGTCATCAAGTGCATTCATTAGGAGGCAACAAGGATTCTGTGTGAGCTCCCCAGATTCCAGGACCAAGCCGACATGTCCCAGCCTGCAGTGCTGCTGACTGCATTCACTGGCACAGCAGCCTTCAACATCTCAGGCAAAACGTTGCACTCCATCCTCAAGCTCCCAAGGACCTTGAAGCCACCATATCAGGGCCTTGGAAATGCACTTGACGAAGTCAGAGCGGCACTGTCCAATGCAGAAATTCTCATCATCGATGAGATATCGATGGTTTCCAAAGAGCTGTTTGCCTACGTCCACTGGCGATTTCAGCAGATAAAAGGAAACAGGAAACCATTTGGAGGAATATCTGTCCTTGCTGTAGGCAACTTTTACCAACTGCCACCCCTCGGCAAAGCCAAGCCACTGTGTGTGTATGAGGAGAATGAGTTTGATCTCTGGAAGGATTACTTCACAATGGTCAACCTGACAGAGATCATGCGACAGAAAGACGATCGAGCTTTTGCTGGACTCCTGAACCGCCTTCGAGTGGAGCAAAAGAAAGATTGTCTGAGCGACGAAGACAGACAGTTGCTCACACAGGCAGTGGCTGATATCAAGGATTGTCCAGCAGAAAGAAGTCGACCATCACAATGCCAGTACTGTAGCTGCCCTCCATGAGAATGTTGTCGAGATTGCAGCCCAAGACTACAGAAAGGACCCCAGAACAGGCTGCATGATTATCTTGCTTGACAACTTCAAAGGAAGCAAAAGAGACTTGCCTGACAACATAATGGCTGCTCAAGGAGTACGCATTATGTTGACCAGGAATCTCGACGTGGAGGATGGTGTTGTTAATGGGACATTTGGAACAATCTCACACATTGTGATGAGTGAATGTGGCCCAAAAGCCGCGAGGCTGATTGGGCTGCAGCTGGACAATCCTACAGCAGGACAGAGGTTCCGTAAAAGGATCCTGGGTCCCTCAGACAACTTGGTGTACACTGAGAGATCTGAGGAGAGCACAAGCAAGAAAGGAGTCATTCCACGTCAGTTCCCGATGAAGTTGGCCTTTGCATGTACTGCCCACAAAGTACAAGGCATGACCATGGCGTCGGCAGTTGTGTGCCTCAAACATATTTTCGAACCAGGAATGGCTTTTGTCGCTCTGAGCCACACAACTTCACTTCAAGGTCTCACCATCACAAACTTTGAAGAAAAAAAGATATATGCTGTCCCCGAAATCAAGACAGCTCTGGAAAATATGAATCATGCATCTTTCCAGAGTGCCAGATCAATGGACCAAACTCTAAAGACTTTGACAATCATCCACCACAACACACAAGGACTTCCATCTCACATTGTGGACCTGAAAGCACATCATGAACTCAGACTTGCAGATGTGTTGTGCCTCACAGAGACACATCTGTCAGGGTCCTCTGTGTCCCCAGTTTTGTCAGCTGGAGGGATACGACACATTCACACACAGCAGACAGCTCTCATACAACACCTGTGTGGACATGGCAAAAAAAGATGGAGGTGGAATTGCAGTGTACTGTAGAAGCAATGTTCAAGCAGAGCCTCGCAGATACATGCAAGATGTCACTGATTTAGAGTTTGTTGTTGTGAAAATCGAGGCTCCAGTCAAAGTGCTATTGGCGACTGTTTACAAACCGTCAAATTTCAGTTTGGGAAAAGTTTTGCCAAACATGAAAAGCCTCTTGGACTCACTGGAATTACTAAATCATGAGCCCATCGTTGTTTGTGGGGACTTTAATGAGGATCTCTTGTCAAAAGGAAAGAAAAGCATAAGAGATTTGTTCCAGTCCAGAGGTTACACTCAGTTGATCACATACTCCACAACTGAAAAGAACACCCTGATTGATCACATTAATATTTCAGATCCTGATAAATGTCTTCAGTCAGGTGTTCTAGAAACATATTACAGTTATCACAGTCCAGTTTACTGTATTTTGACTGGTTAATAGCCTCTCCAGCCAACACATTCTGCCAAAAATGTACTAATTATGTCTTGAATGAAATGTTAAATTATGGCATTTTTGTTTCATATAATGGTTTCATGTGTTCTATTTATATTATTTACGTGTTTATTTATCTATTTATCAATCACATATCATGCTGTGATTGTACACTGGGTACAAAAAAATGGCTGTCTCTCTGGGTGCATATATGTTATTTTAACACAACAATGTTGTCGTCATTCTGGGTGTATTTAATTTTGTCTGTCTGAAAAATCTATCTCTGGGTGCATTTCATTTCATCAATCTATACAATCTATCTCTGGGTGTATATGTGTTTAATTTATTTATTTATTTAACTTATCACAATCATTGATCTATATGACTTTACCAATAGTGTCATTTTTCTGGGGACATTTTTATATCTAATTACTTGTATATATCTGGGTGCATTTCGTTTCATGGCTTGTGTAATTGTTTTTATATACATGTTCTGTCTGAGCATGTACCCATCATGCAGGCTCCATGGGTGCATGCTGTCTTCATTTTAATTGTTAAGTGTTTCATCCATATGATGAAAGTCATATGATGATGATGATCATTCAAATCAAGTTCAAGTCTTTATGTATTTATGTATATATTTATCTATCTATTTATGTAACTATTTATTCAGCTATTTATATAACTATTCATCCATTTAAATATGTATGTGTTTATTTATTTATACGGGGTCAGCAATGTCTAAGACATTGAGATGATAAGGACAGTAATCAAATGTAAGACAGGGAGCTCAAGACAGGAAGCTGCAGCTGCAGCAGCTTTCCTCAGTGCCAAAGCTAGAAGATGCAGACTGAATAGGGACAGCAGTGGAGGAGGGCCGAGGACCAGGTAAAGGGAAACACAAGATTAAGTTTGATGTGAAACATTAAGTTAATGTTGACCAGCTTGCATTAGACCAATTTAATTTATTTATTTTTATTTATTTATTTTTTTTAAGTGGATGACGTCAGTTCCCACTGTAAAGATGCAGACCAAGCTGCTGGTGCCAACCTCCTCCATCACAAAGTAAGTATCTCTCTCTTTCTCTCTCTCTTAAAACGATTCAGATGCAAAGTAACTTAACTGTGTTCGTCTATCAAGGAATGATCACCACAGACCAAGAAGGAAGACCTCCAGAGGACCGCAGCTGAGGACAGTGCAACCCAGCAGACAAGCTAAGTAGTCTTTACCACTGTGTGACAAAACCACTGTAATAATGTCCAATGTAATATTGTCTGTTGTAATGACTTATTTTTTTGTCTTTATGAATACTCATATTTAATGCCCTGTACTATTGCCACACTTCCCCCTGCCACATATGCCTGCATGTCTGAGGGGAAGCCATAACAATGAAGCTGCAGATGCCAAAGATGACAACAGATCCAGAAAGAAGACCTCCAGAGGACCACAGCTAAAGTCAGAAAGCCAACAGACAACAAGTAAGAAACATTTACCCCTGCATTGTCGTTGATTTCCTGTCAGTGGTCAGAGTAGGTGTGTGTGTGTGTGTCTGTGTGAATAAATGCTTAAACATCCTGACAAATGTTACTGAACAATATCTTAAATATTTTAGGGAGGATGACCACAGATCCAGGAAGATGACCTCCAGAGGACCAGAGCTGAAGACAGCAACCCAACACATGACAAGTAAGAGACATTTACCCCTGCCTGTCAATGGTCAGCGTGTGTGTGTGTATGTGTGTGTGTGTGTGTGTGTGTGAATAAATGCTTAAACACTTTGATAACTGTTACTGAAAAATGTCTTAAATGTTTTAGGGACGATGACAACTGATCTTGGAAGATGAGGACCAAATATCAAGACAGCCAGCCAGCAGAAGACAAGTAAAAGAGATTTACCAATGAGTACAGTACCAAAGACTGCACTGTATCTTGATGAGTTTAACTTGACTTGATTCATGTTGTTGTCTTACAGATGTTTTTTTTGTGTGTGTGTATATTTGCAGACAACATGGAAGATCATCATTGCCTTCCTGCTTAACTCTACTCTGTCACATGAGCCTGTACCCCTTTTCATCATTTTTTTGTGACTGTGTCTTCCACACATTTGAGGTTGAAAGGGCATACGTTGTTGTAAAAATAAATACTTGAGGAAAAGGAATGTTTGTTGTAGGTGTGCTCTTTGAATATAATATTGACCAGTACACACATGCGCGCACTCCTCTACCACACACACACAGGTCACTTTATGGGATTACAGCTCCTCAATATCAGTGCTCAGTACAAGATGATGATGTGTCTGTCTGATTAGTTTGGTTGTGGGTTTGAGTCCCATGTTGACAGAGATGGTACCCCCGGCAGTAGCCCCCCGTGGCCCTTTCAAAATTTCCCAGAGGGAATTTTCTAGTTAGGGCCACGGGGCAACGCACCGAGGCACTATTGTTGTACTGCATGTTTTTTCTTCTTCTTCTTATTAGGGTGACGGGGCAACGCACCGAGACACTGGCCCTACAGCTGTGAAATAGCTGCAGGGCCAGTGCCTCTGGGCTTTGCCCTGCGTGTTTCTTCTTCTTTATTATTTTTCATCTTCCTCCAAAATTTCGTCCTGTAACTTGTCCCACAGCTTGAAGAGTTGTAGGACAAATTATATATCAAAACGTGCGGTTCGATCGGGATGTGCTATTACTTTTCTCTATGGAATATGAATTTTTCGCGATGTAAGTTGCAAAAAATTTCCCATAGGAATGAATGGGACGGGCGAAAAAGAAGTTTTTCAAACATCTACTGCTCAGGCATACTTTCACCTAGAGACTACATTTAGACTTTAAACTAGGACACAAGACTTGTGTCTTGTGTGTTGGTGTATTAATCCATGTTTTGATAGTCATATTTTTTTTTATAGGTTTTGATAGGTCATATAGTTTTTCATCAATCACTGTTCAATGACCATGATCAATTCCAGAACATGCGCTTCAACTGGGAGCAGCAAAGTCTGGTAGCTCTGAGTTTTTACTCAACCTTTGCTTTATTTTTGTTGTTTTTTTTGTATGTTTTTGGCATATTTTGTCAACTACTGATGGACAGTTCTGTGGGGAGAGGAGATTCTTCAGGAGAGGAGCTTCTGTCAATAAAAATGGAGCAAGTCTGGAGGATGCCACCCTGTTCCTGCTGGGATGAGGAGCTGCTTTCGTGGTTGCTGTGCTGGTGGTGCAGAGGTTGAAGGCTTGGAGGTGGACATGTACTGTGAGTCCTTTCTGCCATCAGTCATCATGCAAAATATCAACTCTCTGCTCACCAAGAGTGATGAGGAGCTGGAGATATAGATGAAGACTCAGGAAGCAGACATTTTTCAAATCAAAACAATACTTGTGTACATCCCACCAATGGCTACTGCTGAAGTTCCATGTGAAGTTCTCCATGAAGTCGTTGCTAGGATACAGACTAAACATCCTGAGGCACTTGACTTCAGAGAGATCAGAGATACACGCTGGTGGAGGCCATTCTGAACAACTCAGATCATCCTCTTCATAACACTTTGATGGACCAAGAGAAGAGCGGTGGTGGACGGCTCCTCTCTCTTCACTGCAGGATGGAGAAATATAGAAGATCCTTTGTACCTTCAGCCATCAGGCTTCTTCATTTTTCTGCAAATGGTTGATGAGCTGACAGACAAATGAATTCCCTTTTGGGATCAATAAAGTAATTCGTATTCTTATTCGTATTCGTATGATCATTTTGGAGAAATTTTGAGATTATAATGGGTGTGTATTGCATGGAATGTTCGTTTCAGAGTGGGTAATATCATTTTCTCTTTCCACGCTCCTCCTGGCCACAAATTACACTCTACACACATGATTTGTTCCACAGTTGTAGACAAACTTGTTCTGTCTCTCACAATGTGCTCATCAAAGCAGAGAGACTTACAGAATTTAAATTGTGAGCCTCTCAGTGCGGTCACGTCTCTCTCTGCTCCGTTACTCTAAAATATTTACTGTAGAAACACCAAAGGCATATCAGAGTGTTCAGGAAGTCCTTACGCCGCCCAGGATCTGCTGTTTTTTCTGATAGGAGCTACCGTTTTGTCGCTATAAGCCCAAATGTGAGACCAGCGCAGTGGGAGAAAATCACCCTTTTTCCCCACGTTTCTGGCTAGGGTGGTTCTGTCGTCATTGGCAACCACCTCAACCTCAGAGCCTGGGGTCCAGAGCCCCGGTCTCCCATACATTCATGTCAAGGCTCTGTCAAACACAACAACACAGACCAACACACACTCCTGTACCACACACATGCACACACAAACACACAGGCAACTTTATGTGATCACAGTTACAGATAGATACTCAAACACACACACACAGACACACACACACACACCACAGGTAACTTTATGTCATTACAGTTACAGGTACACACACACACAAACACAGACACACACACACCAACACACATATGCGGGTGTATGTGCGCACACTCCTCACTCACACACATGCCTGACACACAACGCGTATGCGTATGCGCGCACTCCACTCCCACACACACACACACACACACACCACAGGTAACTTAATGTGATTACAGTTGCACACACATTACATGATTACAGCTCCTCAATATCAGTGCTCAGTACAAGATGATGATGTGTCTGTCTGATTAGTTTGGTCGTGGATTTGATTCCCATGTTGACAGAGATGGTACCCCCAGCAGTAGCCCCCCATGGCCCTTTCAAAATTTCCCAGAGGGAATTTTCTAGTTTAGAGATGCTGTAGTCTTCAAGTTAGTGTAACTGCCCAGTAAGAGCCCAGTGTAACCCTGCTGCTGCACAGTCCACCACTGTGTTCTGTGGTAGTTCAAAAAGTGATTGTACAGCAGGTAGTCTAACTTAAAGTTCTTGCAGAAAAGACAGGTACATCAGATCAAATATAAATGGTTGTATTGCATCAAATATGCATGACATTACATTCAAAGTCAGTTCAAGTGTCTTAAATGCTTTTATAGACAGCAGCTGGTCTGGCCTCTGCAGCCTCTGCTACTCAAGCCAGTCTCCCACTCACCATTTCTCTTCTGTCTAAGACAGGTCGTCCTCCACAGTAGCAGTTACTATTAAAAATGGAAGCCTTAGAGATTTAGTCAGTATAGAAGCACAGGATCGCATCATCTCTCTAGCTGTTACTTCAGTTTTCAGGCCTAAATAGAGTATAGTGAGTCACACAACATGCAGTTTAGAGAGGTTTTGTTTCAAGGCTGTTTAGCTGTCAATTTGAATGAATTACATACAAGAACCTGAAAATCTCAGTTTCACTTTTACCCATGGTGTTTGCAGGTTGTAGTAAAATTACAGATCATCATGGTGTGAAGTCATTTCAGTATGTTTTAGCTGAGTTCTATTTCATAGATGCCACAGTGTGATAATTTTGGTCACAACAATCCTGACAGTGTGAAAAATTGGGGAAATTGCTGGGATGTCACTCAGTTCATCTGACACTTCACTATAGCACATGAGTGTTTGTTCATGTTCCCTGAAGGTTGAATCCTAATGACTTTAGTGATCCTCTGCCTTTTCCTCTTGTGTCATCATTAGATAGGTTTTTAAAGGAAAGACCGTGACAAATACTGGATGAATTATCATGAGACACTGTAGATATTTCACTCAAGATTGTAATAATTTGATACTTTGCTTTACTGCATAACCTATGGGAGAATGGTGACATTCATTCAAATGAGTGGTGTGGAAGAAAACACTGCTGTTGGTGTGTAATCAGTGTGCAGAGGATGAGGGGTCACAGGGTCTCAGGGGTGAGAGCCTGATGTATTGTCCTTCAGTCACAGACAGCACACTGATGATTTTGTGTCTATATCTTTGAATGATGTCTTTATCCCTCACTCTACTGTTTTTTGAGTGACAGCCATCTATCAGTGAGTCCATGTATCTGGAGTCTGTGGGTTGTGCAAGAACCATAGGATAAAAAATTTAATTTAAATACATGAAGCCATTAAAAAAAATACTGACTCGAACTATGGGTATTCTGATGCTCAGTATTTACCTGTCACCTCCTCATGGACACGTTCAGAGAACAGCAGCAGATTCTTGTTGTAATGAGAACAACATCCATCCCACAGACAGAGCCTGGTGGTAATAGGTGAATGTTCTGGAAGTCCTGAATGTCACACACCATCTGCTCCTGTCTTCTAACAAAGACAAGTTAGTGTAATATATAGGGTGGAAATAGAAGAAAATCCTTTTCCATTTCCTCCCAGAGTTTCTCACTCGGTGCCGTGGTGTAAAGGTGCAGCAATCCCATATAGATGATATAGGTTCTGCTGTGAGGCATAAGGCTGGAGTCACATTTCATTTGTATGCCTCCAAGCAGTGATAGTCAGGGCGAGATGCATTACTTGTTCTTATGAGTTTGATATTCCAGTGAATCCTTGAGTGAATTTCTTCAGATTTGGCACAAACATTCATTTGGACTCAAAGACAAACTGATAAGAATTTAGTGGTTGAATACCACAAAATACTTTTTATGCCATGTGATGGTCAGAGCCACACTGGGAAACAACCACAGAGACTGAGGAGCCAGCTGACTGGGCCAAACCAAATATGTATGTATGTGTGTGTGTGTGTGTGTGTGGGGGGGGGCTCTAGTTAGTTTTGTTTATCCCTTTGTGTTTTATTTAATTTGTCCAAGTGAGTTTGCTCAGGTAACATGTTGTTAGTTTTTATCTTGAGTATAATTATAGTCTGTTGACCTCTTTTAACAGTGTAATTATTATACTTCCGTGTTGAAACACTTGGGTAAATAAAACCAAACACAACCCTGTGATCTCATTGGCGCACTGGGCCATGGCAGACCAATAAATCACAGTTCATACACTTTCATAACCTCAATGCCCGTCATCATAACTAACATCATGATGCTCTGCAAAAAAAAACACCTACAGCCAGAGGGGGAGACTGGACCACATTATGTGCAGCTCAGCTGATTGGTTGAGGTGGAAATTCTAGTTCTTATTGTTACAAATCCCTCAAGAAGATAAAAACAACAATGCTCTGTCTGTCTCAATACTGTCTGACTCCTCAACCCTGTCTGTGGCATCTACTGTATCCTTCACACTGACAACATGAATCATTTAACCGGGTCAGCACAGATGAAATGTTAAGTGATCAGCAGTTATGACTCATGCTGCAGTGAGCATGAATGTTTGTGATGCAGCGAACCATTTCACTCAAAACCCCAAATATCAACTTCATGGTGGTGCAAGAGAGAGAGAGAGAGATAGAGAGAGAGAGGGAGCTGCTCTTTCTGCTGTTGATAATCGTTATAGTGAAAATAATAGTAACACCCATAGATAATGGTGTTATCAATAATAATAAAAGCAGTAAGTGTTCTACACAGACTTCAAGCCCGCCTCGCAAGGATTTACCAACGAGGAAATGTTACACATTTTCTTTCTCAGGAAAATTCTCACAATTATTTGGCGATAAAAACGGATCTGATGTCAGAGGTAATGTTGGAGCTGAGCTTTGTATGGTGTAGGCAGTCAGAGGCTAAAATTCTCTCATCTGTCCAGACTCAATACAACAGCCTGTCCTGACAGAGTGAAAACAGACATTTAGAAATTCACATCTAGGGAGGGGCTGTTCACAGACAGGTCTGTTGTCAATGTGTTTTTAAGACAGAGAGAGAGGGCAGGGGGCATGGAGCAGCACGACAAATCACTATGCTGTACAAAACCCTACAATGAAAATGGATTTGACCAATTTGAAATTTTAAAAAAATACTCTAAGTCTTGTACTTGATGTCAGTGAAGAAACTGTGGCAGCCATCAAATATAAATGAACATAGCAGCGGATCACAGGGTGAAATCCTTTGTAACTGAGAAAAACTCTGGGCTGAAGGCAGCTTCACCTTCAGCCATGAATTTAAACATGCACCTCTTTATAAGTGACACTCCACGACAAAAGCACCATACAACAGCATTTACTGTAGCATTCATATTCCCTAGGTAACAACCAAGCATGACTCTCAAATACTGCTGGGACAACCAAGTGCCATAAGGAACAGCTGTGTGGTGATTATTGACAGTGACATGGTAGGTTCATGTGTGAGCCAGACTTATATGATACAGTGGGTGGATGAAACTCAGTGGTCTGAGCAAGGAGAGAAGATTCAAATAAAGTAAAAAGTGAGGAAAAAAAAGAAAGGAAAAGGTAAATTATATAAAAATGATAACAATAGAGAGGAAAACGACATCAACTACAAACAAAAATGTGTGTCCTTGTATCTGCTAGTGTAGCCGGAACGGTCCGGACGCCCGACTACACTGCGTTGTGTTCTGTGCTCAATGATACAGGAGGCAGGGGTAGTTCCACACGCAGGTTTATTCCTGTACGATGGCAACACGAAACAAGATGGATGTGAGTGAGTGAATGGCCAATGATCCTCTCCAAAACACCCCTATCGCACAAAAAAATTAAATCCACTTAGCTCATAAGCTAGCACATGAAGAGTGCATCGGCACATGTACATATCACACACACACACACACACACACACACACATACTCGCTCGCGCGCACACACATACAGGGAGAAGTCGCGGCAAAAGATTTCTCCTCCTTTTGCTCAAAACAACTCTTAAAAAAATATGTGCCCAACAGGAAACATCATAAACACATTTCTAACCCGTATTACATCAACATTCTATGATTAAATTGACATGAAAAGCTAAAAAAATAAAACTTTTTGATCCCAAAACCTCGACAACGTACCTCTCGTCAATCAGGAACACACAGACTGACGAGAGATGAGAGCTACGTACGTCACATCCACAGACTTTCAAAATAAAAGCTCCGATTTATAAAAATTAAGGAGATATCCATATTTAGGGTAAAAAGAAACTAAAACATGTGACAGATTTTGGTGAAATTAATAATAATGATAAAATAAATAAATAAAAATACAAAAACAATTACTTTTCTTTTCCTATCCGTTACACTAGCAAGCATTTCCCATCGCCGGTTCACCCACCCTGGACCCCTCCAATCCAGTGCCTCCCCTCTGTATAATTTCACTTAGATCCTTAGGCAGGTAATCTATTAGAGGTTGCCATATGTCCATAAAAGTGTTGTCGTTCCCTTTTAATTTGGCACTTAGTCTCTCCATAGGAAAGACTCAAAATTTCTTTGTACCACTGAGTTACAGTGGGAGGCTTCTTGCTGATCCAATTAAATAATATACATTTCCTTGCCAAAAACAAGAGTTTATTGAGTAGTTTTAATCTTTTTGTATCCAACACTCTATTCATGGGTGGCAGCCCCAATAGGAACTGGCCTGGATCTTTACAAATCTTGTGTTTAAGAATTGATGTCACTTCCTTAGATACACATGACCAGAACTTTGATATTATTGGACAGTTCCAGAAGCAGTGTATATATGTCCCACATCCTGATTCCAGAACATGCGCTTCAACTGGGAGCAGCAAAGTCTGGTAGCTCTGAGTTTTTACTCAACCGTTGCTTTATTTTTGTTGTGTTTTTGTATGTTTTTGTCATATTTTGTCAACTACTGATGGACAGTTCTGTGGGGAGAGGAGATTCTTCAGGAGAGGAGCTTCTGTCATTGAAAATGGAGCAAGTCTGGGGGATGCCACCCTGTTCCAGCTGGGATGAGGAGCTGCTTTCATGGTTGCTGTGCTGGTGGTGCAGAGGTTGAAGGCTTGGAGGTGGACATGTACTGTGAGTCCTTTCTGCCATCAGTCATCATGCAAAATATCAACTCTCTGCTCAACAAGAGTGATGAGGAGCTGGAGATATAGATGAGGACTCAGGAGGCAGACATTTTTCAAATCAAAACAACACTTGTGTTCATCCCACCAACGGCTACTGCTGAAGCTCCATGTGAAGTTCTCCATGAAGTCGTTGCTAGGATACAGACTAAACATCCTGAGGCACTTGACTTCAGAGAGATCAGAGATACACGCTGGTGGAGGCCATTCTGAACAACTCAGATCATCCTCTTCATAACACCTTGATGGACCAAGAGAAGAGCGGTGGTGGACGGCTTCTCTCTCTTCACTGCAGGACGGAGAAATATAGAAGATCCTTTGTACCTTCAGCCATCAGGCTTCTTCATTCTTCTGCAAATGGTTGATGAGCTGACAGACAAATGAATTTCCCTTTGGGGATCAATAAAGTTATTCGTATTCGTATTCGTACTTGTCATTTTACATTTCAGGCACAAGGGCGATCTATTAGGATCAATTTTATTCAAAACATGAGGTGTCCTATGCTGTCTATGAAGTATTTTACATTGTATTTCCTTACCATGCCTTGCCATGACAGGCCCAATTGTATAATATGATATTAGGAAATGCTAAACCTCCACTATCTCTTGGGAGCTGTAAAGTTTTCATACTTAACCTGGGTTTTTCCTTTGCCAAACGAACTTTGAGAGATCTCTTTCAACCTCTCTTGCTACCTTTTTAGAAATATACAGGGGCAACATCTGCATGACATAAAGTAACCAAGGTAGAACGTTCATTTTTATTAAATTAATCCTGCCCATCCAAGTAATCGGCAAATCTGCCACAGCAGTTTAATAAATAATACAACTGCTATTATTATTTCATTACAAGCACCTGTAAACCAATTTCTGTGGTGGTAATTCAGTAAAGCTGCATTAACTAATGTGATTACTTTCCCCAGTAACAAGCAATGACAGGCAGGTTAGCTCATCAATTACTCAATACGTATCACTTATTCATCAGGTTTTTGTGAAGTCATCTTCATTTGGAGGCAGGCCTTTATTTGATCACGTCGACTGTGCTGTGGGCTGGTGCTGGAGACTCCACTTTTATTTGAAGAAATACAGAAGTTTTGAAAGAGCCTCCGAATCGATGCACAGTTTCAAATCCTTTATTCTGGATGTCTCAGGGTGTCTGCGAACTGCAGCTGAGCTGCTAGACATTTTGCTTTGCATTTTTCTCCTTGATCCTGACGTCACATGACTCAAATCCTTCATCTGGTTTAAATATACAGTTGAAAACTATTGACTGAAACTGAATTAACATTCTATGAAAGTCATGAGCTTCTGACAGGCAACCACAACAGCATCACATGATGTCATTGACTGGCACTCATATGAAACACCCTCTAGTCACTTTTATACATTTTAATGATGTTGAAGTTTCCCAACAAAGGATAAAATGAGAAGAACACGACCAGTGGGATAATGAATACAATGAGTCATGTATCAAAATTAAGTGTATGAATTGCCCTTGGATTGTCAGTTTACAGACTGCAGCGAAACAACCTAAGTGAATAATTCTTTATTATTAGAGACTGTGCCTTAACTTATTTTCCATTCACACCTTCCATTCTTTGGGTGTAAGATACCATGTGTATATGCTCTGAGGTCTGTATGAGATGAATACATTCTCCTTTTACAATTGTAGGTTATTTGAGGGAGTGGAGTTTGCATGGTCTTTGTGTATGAAACACCTTCACACACCCTTCAAGCATTTAGCGAATCTCTGAGGGTAATTAAACCCCTAACCCTAACCCTGAAAAACAAAAGCGGAGATGACAGAGAAGGAATCGGCCGCAGCCTTGGTTAAAAAAATGTGGACAACAGAACATGACTCTCACTCTGTTTGTAATCGTTGAACAGGCATTGACATGCAGCTGTAACAACCTCCACCCTCTGTCATGATTCATCCTCCATACATACCTGCCTCCAGTAGTTTCCACTCACCAGTCCCCTGCTCACCCTATCTGCCAGCCACACCCACCTCGTCAGTCACTCCAGTCACCTGTTCACTCAGCTGCAGCTCTTCAGCAATCAAGCCTGATGAAAAGCTCCTCTCTCCTCCACACTCACTGCCAGATTGTTCTTTGCCATGCAAGACTCTCCAGCGTTCTCCTGCCTGACTTCCCGGTACCGACCTCGCCTGTCCCTGATTCCCCTGCTTCGTCTGCCTCCTGGTAATCGTCTCAGCCTTCTGTCCCTGACCAAGATTTCAGCCTCTGTCCTCCTGATTCCTGTTTGCCTGTGTTGGACTGATCGCCTGGTTATTGTTCCTACTGCCTGCTCCTCATCGGATTGTTTGCCTGAGCTGACGTCTCTCTGGTCCCAGACCTCTGCCTGTTTTGACCTAGCCGTCAGCCACTGTGTTTTTGAACTGTTTGTCAGTAAACCTTTGAACTCTCTCCATTGGTTCTCGGTCTTTTGTGCTGCAATTGGGTCCATACACCACCCGTTACACCCTCCTTCTGGGAAAGATTTTCATAGGAGTGTGAAACCTGGCTTCAGGGATTTACTCCCATTCATCTGCAAAAACAGTGAAGAGCACTGGTGTTGAAACCCATCACTGGCAAGAATGATGATATCAGACAATTCAGCAAAACCTCAGTTAATTCAGTTACTGTGGTTTTTAATGTTTAATGCCAGAGGTTTTAAAGAAATCTGTCTTTATCAGCATATGGTTACCACAGTATGGTGAACACAGTGGTTGAGGACAGTCATGGTTTGAAGGAATATTGTGAGGTATTTGAAGAGGTATTTGTGAGTGTGTGTATGTGTGTGTGTGCGTGTGTTTGTGTGTTTGCATGTGTGCGTGTGCGTGTGCATGTGCGTGCATGCATGTGTGTGGCCACAGGTGAGTACTGTACATGCTGCAAAGCTTGATACAGAACAAAGACAATCTGGCACAGAGACAGGGTGTTTGCAGACTAAGGCTAACTTTTACACATAGCAGAAAGGTGATATTTTCATTTTGGTCTTTAGTTTACAGGAAAAAAAATA
The DNA here is from genome assembly GCA_021432705.1 of Caranx ignobilis. NCBI lineage: Eukaryota > Metazoa > Chordata > Actinopteri > Carangiformes > Carangidae > Caranx > Caranx ignobilis. The sequence goes on from MU270012.1 coordinate 52,175,902, forward strand.
ATATCTGATAATATCCGAAAATGATTACATCTGGAAACTCAGGCTGAAGAGGAAATTTTCGAAAAACTCAGTTGTGACATTTGCATATAGACAGAGGGAAACAGAGTTTTAGGCTTCAGAACATCACAGCATAAGACAGAAAATGCATCAGCGTCATGTGTTTACCATCAAACGAACCTTGTTCCATTTCAGAAGGAACAGGAAGTAACGAATGTCATTCATTGTTGTTGTTTTTTTTTCCAGGATTCTGACTGGCTTTTCTGATTTAGCATGGCCTTATGCCTATAGGTGTGGTTTGCTCATAGCAGCTCTTAACAGCGTAGTTATGCAGGTTCGTGTAAATTAAAGAGTTTTTTGAAAACGATCTGGTGTGAACAATGTTATTTTTGAAAAAGTAGAGGGGGAAATCTCAGTATGTACCAGGGACGACAATGAGACACAGGTGCAACACAATAGGGGCGGGGTCAAAAATCACAGGAGCAGGAAAGACATGATGACAGGAAGCATAAGAGGAGTAGACATACCAAAATAAGACTATAACTATAACGTAAACTGAAAAAACTTGGTCCAGGACGGGACATGATCAAAATGACAAGTACTGTACAGTAAAATACCACGTGATGGACTCACAGCAAACTCATAGCTTTGGGATTAATGACTTTTCTGTTGTAGCTCACCCTCACTGCTCTCATTAACCTCATCACAGCAGTTGAGTTAAAAGGCTGAACAATCTATTATTGGTCCATAAAATCCTGCATGATCTTTTAATACCTAATGCCTTTATAGTCCACGGTCTTGAAGACGTCACCCTGTCATTCTCTCATAAAAAACAAAAACATGGCAGACATGACTTCACTGAAGACAACAAGTGAGGCTGAAATGTACTCATACAACTACTCATATACCTATTACTTTTATAGAGGTGTCTCTAAACTGTTATTCATGTCAAACTAAGAGCATTAATGCAACTGCTCTAAAGTCCTAATGTACACATTGATATTTTTACTAATGCACCAGGTTAGACAGAGAATTTAAAACAGTGTATCTCTGAGAATCTGATTCATATCCAAAACCCTGCTCTCTAGGCTACTTTGCTTAATGTGCTCTCTCCAAGTGGTAAAAATCAAAATGATGAAGGTTATGGAGGTTATGATTAACAAAGCTAACATTTAATTGTTGACTCCACATCAGTCTGCAGCATAAAAGCTGCAAGAAAGAAGCTGCAAGAAGCTAGATATTTTTTCATGGTGTTGAACAAAGACAGGGCTGGACCTGCAGCTCAGGAAAGCCGACATGCACCTTGCACTGAAGCGTGCCAGTCTTTGTTCCATTTTCTGGACCTCCTACAACTTATTTCATTATTGCATGTCCCACAGCTGCAGTTTCCTATCAAACATATGTCACTTTTTAATAAAAGCAGTATCCCTTTTTCAAACACGTATATCCGGGATGTTCTGGTATGAAGAACAGAGTGGGGCAGGACTGACAGCTGAAGTTTCCAGGTTCTTAAAAACAGGAGAACATGTTATATACAGTTATATTTCCTGTGGAGAAATGAGATCTCTAACCTGAACACACAAAAAATGTTCCTGCAAACTTTGAATCAGACAGTATTATATAGAGATATATCATGTCACATGAAGCTTAAATGGAACCAAGAAGAAAGAAGTCCAAACAATCACAGACTGCCAGAGAATAAATATACTAGAAAACTGGATGAGACTGTGTGCATGCTTTTGGCCACACTGTAAAACAACAGACTGACATCTACATTATTGCTTCTTATTCCTGCAGAGTCTGTGTCAGAAGGCAACACATTGTGAAAGAGATGCGAGGGTTAAGAGATACAGATATAGTGAGCGCCAGGAAGATAGAGGCAGGGAGAGGATGAACAAACCAGAGAAGTAGCATGCTTCTAACCCGAGGGCAGAGCAGAGCGTGACATTCCCATGGCTACTATTGTGATAGACACCAAAACCAAAACAGACAGCAGGCTGCTTAACACTCTGCATCAGGCCTACTTTAATCTGACAAAATACAGCCTGGCTGAGAGCTGGGTGGCTGGATATGCATGCACACACACGCACGCACTTGCATAAACATACATGCACATACACACAGAAAACAGGCTAGCACACGTGCATGCTCACACACATACACACACAGACTCCACTTCACAGTTACAGCTCTGAATCCAAAATGAGGATAAATATTTGATAAGGAATGCCTAGTGGGTTGAATTTGCAGACAAATCACGTCGCTGGCTGTGTCCATGCCAAAAAAAAAAAAAAAAAAAAAAAAAAAGACTTAGAAAGAGGATCTGGGTCAAATACAGTGTAGCTTCTTTAGGCGGCCTACAGCTGTGGGTGGACCTTTCTGTTTGGCTGCAGACCTTTATGCTGGGAAGACACCAACACATAGAAAAAATATTTCCTTCATCTTCCATTCTTTTTCAGGATCATGGAGGGTCTCTGTACGTTGATCATGTGCTGATAAGATCCAAGAATATTCGGGCCTATATCCAACTAAACTCAGTCTAGATCAGATTGGACCCAAAGTATCTTTTTGGTCCAGAAATGGATATAAATGTTGATCTCTGTCCTCTATTGTTACCCTTGTGTGTGACCTTTATTTTGGTGAATTTTCTTTTATTTTCCCTAACCCTAAGCCTGTCTGGGTGTTTCACTCTTTAGTCAAACAAATACGCATTAAAAAGGGAATTTGTAAATATGAAAATTGAAAGTCTTGTTAATTTGCTCGCTTTTTAATTTGATTCAAGAAAAAAAAAGAAGAGAAAAATAGTTCATGGAAATGTGGAACAAGAGGTGGCGGATGAGTTCATTTTAGAAAACAGCTTTCATATCTACATTATACTGCATTCCTTAGTCCACCAGTCACAGATGCATGTGGATCCTTGCTTTGTTAAAGTTAGTATCTTGGATGTGAGGAAAGTCGTCTAAAGCATTAACTGTCAAACTGGTGACCATGCAGGGAGCGACCTCTTTTATCTTGGATGAGAGGAGGTTAGTTCAAATAGAACAGGTGTTGGATAAGTTTAAATCCACATTCCTGGATGGCAGCGATGGGCACAGTGGACTTTAGGACAGGACACGGTGAAAGACCACTCCTGTCAGTCCCCTACACCAAATCTTCTTGATTTGATTCTGTAGCTGTCTCAAGAGATCAGTGTAGTTCACCCCTGTAATAAGAGGAGTGACTGATGAGTTTGTGGTCTGAGGAAGACGGAAAGGAATTTATGAAATGCACTTCAGCTCTTTCAGTGATTTTGCAGAAATCTTGATGTTAATAACTTGTGTGGTATTTGTGTTACAAGTGATTGAAAATTCCAAATCAGCACTGTGAGAGAAAATGCACAGTACTGGTATGCAAGCAAGTATGTTCAGACCATTAGTACTGTGTGTGGGTTTGGTGATCGATCTACAGATGAGACAGCAAAGTATAAAGAGGTACCAACATTGGAGAAGCTCCACTGACCAACCAATATTTTATTTAACCCTCTCAGTCAGGTAAGTACCGTCAATGTTTAAATGTTAGTGCTCATTTGACCTTTGCCACAGGCTCTCAGTTGAATTGAGTGAACCTGGGTGTTGATGCCTGCTAAATACAAACAAAACAGAAACCCACTGGTGAAAACACAGGGTTACCTGGCTTAAAGAAAGATCTCCAAGAAAACATTGTAGAGCAGTACTCCTCACAACTAATGAAGTGAACTTTATGTCCAAAATACATGGAGTGCACCTTTATTTGTGTAATTACTGTAATACAATGACAAGAGAACAAAGCTGGAGGTTCTTGATGATCCTTTGTAACTTCCATTATACTTGCTTGCTATCAGCTAAAGCTGGGGACACACTACACGTTGTTTTGCCCCATTTTACCCAGACTTTTGAGGACCTGGTTGTGCCTCCAGGTGTAGCGTCCCTGCGTGAGGCTGGTCTTGCACCCGGTCAAGATGTGCCTAAGAGTCGCTGGAGCTGGACAGAGGACACAGGTTGGATCCTCCCCATACCAGTCCTGGAGGTTTTTTGGAGATGGTAGCACATCGTATGTAGCTCTGATAATGAAGCTGATGGTACTTGACTCCATTTCCCAGAGCTGCCTCCAACTGAGTTGCCGCCTCTCCAGTCCTTCCCACCTCGTCCATTGTCCCTGTTTGGCAAGAGAGACAGCCTTTGCACTTCTTCCAGCCTCCTCTTGATGGCACACCTCTTCCACCACCAAATTTAGTGTTAACATATCAGTTGCCAATTAAAGCTACAGCTGGTAAGTCGACGACATTTCAAACTGATACAACGTTCTGACGTCCTCTGCCAAGCCATTGATTTGGATGATCCCTTGACATTTTGTATTATGCCACCATCAGACTCACAAAGTGGTTGAGACTGCAATATCTCAAAAACAGTTTTGATCCCCATAGCTTTCCTAATAATAATAATAATAACTGCGCCATCTAATATTATATAATGGCAAGTTAAAAAGTTGTTCTGCCTTTAGGAACCTTGCTTGAGAACACAAATACCTTCATTACAGCTGCACCTGCACTTTCTCCAATAACTTTAGTATGATAATTAAGTTGTAACTTTGCAATACTGTATGTCAGAGGAGGAGAGCTGCACTAGGCTTCTGTAAAAGCTCACTAAATCTTTTATTTTGTAATTAATTATACAGTGTAGTGGATACAACTTTCTCTCTGACTTCACCATCTTCTAACAACAGCAAGGATTATGTTGTGCATGTTACATCATATTGGTTTGTCTTGAACCAAACATGGGAGATGAACCTGAATGTGTTATTTACTTTACTGGCAGTGGGAACCAGAACAACCTGATAAGCCATCAACGTTTCACAGAGTATAGAGAGCATATCCAGCCTCATACATGTCCCAGGCTCATTGCATGACAATATTGCACTTCACACACATCACACAGATGGGATCATAAAATCACATAGCAAATAGACTCTAACCACAAAACTAATGAACTTACTGAATGTCACTCCATTATATTATATCATGATACCAATGGTTATAGAATGTATACAGTGATGCATTAAGGTGAAGGGTTTAACTGGGCAGCATTGTCACCTGGTGTCATGTGATCTGCTCATGTAAATCCAAGTTGATATAATTTAAGGTTTCAGGTTTCATCTTACAATGTAAACACAGGCAGCTTGTTCAGTGATTATTTAAAGGCTGTGATGAACATGTACAACTGACATATTTACAAATGTATGTAGATGGACATCTGATATGGAGCCAATTGGTGTCCCACTGGAGTTCCACATTGTCGTGATACGTATTCAGCTCAGACAGGATGTTAGAGTCACTTACTATCAGAAAATGACAAGACGGTCTAGTTTGCATGCTACCTTCAGTAGAAGAAAACAAGTAAAACGAAAAGAACCACTGGAGACAGCTCTGGGTTGGAAAAGTACTTGATCCTTTTTTGAAATTAAAGGAGACATAAATAGTTCCCAGGTGTCTTAAAGACATGTATGTGACATGCTTCAGTCAAAATACCCCAAGGATCAAACATCACAGCTCTTTTCATCCGCTCAAAACAGACCTGTTCAGAATGGTTAGTTTCAGTGCCCTGTCCCTTTAAATGCAAATGAACCACTGCTAGTCCCACCCCACCCCTTCTAACAGTACTGGTACTCACAGGTAGGGGTGGTATTAATGCAAATTCGAAAACTAATGACATCATTATTGGACAACCAAGGGAAGAACTAGTAAAACACCCAAACATGTGTTAAAGAGCCTTCAAGTGATATTTCCATGATATGTCCCCTTTAATGTTTTTTTTAACACTTGTACATAAACTGCTGTCAATGTTTATGGAGCAGATCAAAAACTTACAAAAAACTCATATAACTGGTTGTTGGTGATCCTATGGACATTATTGGGTGTCCTGCTGTATCTGTGGGTGGGACACTTGATCATGCAGTTGGATCCCTGATGAGATGGCCAAGTCCAGTTCAACCAGCTAACATAACTTGACCTTTAGAATTTTTGTCGACATACTGTCTGGTCAGTATGGTCCTACTTTATACTTTATACTTATGCTTTTTTTAACAGCATGTCTATAGGCAGAAATAATCAATCATATTTACATCAGACCATATTTTACTTATGTGACCAGACCACACCTCTTGAATATAAATGCATCCAATTACATGGAGTTCCCCTAAATTTGGAGGTTGGGCGGTGTATTGATGCACTGATATGTAAGTGTGAACATCATCACTGACACAATGATGAGAGAAATAGAAATAACATACTGAAAAGCAAGCAGTGAGTGTGCATCTCATAGCAACAGTAGTCAACAAAATGGTATTTGTGTCCAGTCCAGTCCAATGAAATGATCTCCATCATAATTTCTCATAAAACCACATGTTGCTTTTACACTTTGGTTTCTAGAGGGATTTAAGAACCATCTATGAACATTAGAGGTACTGCTCTACCTTTGAAATCGAGCCAGACTGTTTCCCTCTGTTCCCAGTTAAGTTTTAAGCTTAGCTATTTGGCTGTTGGTATTAACGCTAAGGGATACTTATGTTGTAAGTGTAATGTGTCTCTGGACTAATCTAACGGAGAACCGGGGGTGTTTTGAAAAACATTTTGAGATCAGGCTATTCAAAAAAATATCACATTTCTGCCAGCGTCTGAGCATTTTCATATTTCTAGAGGGCAAAGCTATGGTGGCCCTAACAGTTCAAAGTACTGCAACTAAATATAAACAAATATTCATAGTACAAACTAATTTGGCAAATATCTCACTGATTTTCTTGTAAATTCACAAACATCTTTATTGTCTTGTGTGGCAAAAAAAACTCAACACAACAGGAATGTTTCACTAAAAAGCGAGGGATTTGTTCAGCGCCTGTTTGTGAGTTCTTGGGTTTGAAGCATTAAATGAGAAGCTGCAGTGTGTTGAGCTCTCAGGGTCACAGAACAAAGCTGATCAAACACCAAGCACCGAGCTGGTCTTTATAAAGACAGAATAAGTTCAAGAAAACGCACAAGGACTGAGGAGTGGTGCTGAAACTAGACTAATTTCCTGAAGGAACAAGCTACTGGTGCTGGGAGCTACTGCTGCAACAACACAGAGCCCAGCTCATTCCAGAGTTGAGCTGAAACTGTTCTGCACTGGAAAGAAAAAGAGAGATTTGTGCAACACAGGCAGTCCATCAGATGGCAGTAGAAGATGACTAATATATATTTTTGGGAACGTTTTCGTTGTTGAGATTAAACTTAATTTAACATTGAAAGGACAGCACTTTGTGGTTGAACTACATCTGGTGGTTCAAGATGCCTTTTTACTTCTTTGACTATTTATTAACACTTTCTGTTCAGTTATGAAGTTCTCTCTTTTAACTTTCTCAAATTGTTTACTGATAAATTTTGTAAACTTTGTGATGCATTGTGAATAACTGGTTTGTTCAAAGGGGACATATCATGGAAATATAATTTTTTGAAGGATCATAAACACATATTTGGGTGTTTGTCTTACCTTCTGGCCCCAAAATGTCAGAACTGAGAAAAAAAATCTGTCATTTGCTCCACAGGCTGAAATTCATGTGGTTTTGCGAGTTCTTCCCTCGGTTGTCCAATAATGATGTCATTAGTTTTCAAATTTGCATTAATACCACCCCTACCTTGTACCGGTACCGATAAAAGGGGTGGGGTGGGACTAACAGTGGCTCATTTGCATTGAAAGGGACAGGGCACTGAAACAGACCGTTCTGAACAGGGCTGTTTTGAGCGGATGAAAAGAGCTGTGATGTTTGATCCTTGGGGTATTTTGACCGAAGCATGTCACAGACATGTCTTTATGACACCTGGGAACTATTTTCATTTGTGGAAAGGAATATGTGTTCATTCAACAGTTGTTCTGTTTACCCAAATCAGTGTATCTGTTTCTTCTAAATTCACCAAAGAGAAGTTTGTTTGGGTTCCAGTAGGATTTGTCGAGACCACTACAAGGTCATGGTCTTTCATTGCCTCTGACATCCTTCCTTCCTGGAAGAAATTCACATGTTCCAAAACTTTTTGGGCACGTGATAACAGCATTCAATTGTTGTGCATATCTCGGAGCAACATGTGATCACACTGACCTCCACCCTTCTTACAGTTCCATCTATTTATTACACTTACAGTTTGAGTTTTACTGAAATACATTGTTCCCCCCATGAGATACAACATCACAGCAAACAGAACAAAACAATCAAATGAGCTAATGAGTGTGTGATGTGTGTGTTGATTTGTGGTGACCATCTGTATTATACATACTCTAGGTCACTCTTTCAATTCATTTCTTCATGGCTCCACCGAGGCTTGGCTCGCATTATACTGAAGGTCTCAGGTCTGACTGTCATTGTGTCTAATAACCACTTGGATCCATCAGCTCTGGTGCTGCTGTGTGTAGACCCATGAAAACCATGAAGTTAAAAATAATACCACCAATTATAATGTCATCAACAAGATTTCAAAATATGTATATTCAATTTTGATATTACTGTAGCTGCTTAAACTTGAACTCAATGTAACTATAACTGACCATAGCTAAATCGCACACTGCTTGGTGGTGTGTGTGGGTGTGTATGTATATACACAATGGGTCTGTCTGCAAAAGACTGAGGCAAAAGCTTCACCTTTCAGCATCTTTGGTCCCACTATAGACTGTAAGTAGCCTCCATGACATCACCTATAGCTTTCTGAGGAGCTGCCACACATTCTATTATCCAGAATTTTAAGATTTAATAAATGTTAAAAAGGTATAAAAAAAAAAAAAAAATCATTAAAACGTTTTTTTTATACCAAGCTGTAAGTGTGAAGTTGGACATATTAAGCTAGTAGTCTGTGGTGATGTCGAAATAAGAAAAAAATAACGTCAATGATAAATAATATGAATAAATAACTTTTTCACACAGTGCAGTCAATAGCTTTCAGAGTTTAGGCCTTTACAGTTCTGATGGAGAATTTTTGTTGTTCCTGTTCCTAAAATCATTTTAAAATGAGTGACCTATCCTGATCTCCAGTGAGTCCATCTGTTCACGCCGCTGTCAAATGTTTCAGCTACTTCCTGTTTCTCAGCCTGTAGCTGTTTATCTGATTTTCACACATTTTACATTCTCTTTGAAAATGATCTTATACATTTATTTTATAGCTGAGCCATAAGATCTTCATGTCACATATCATCACATAATCTCACAGTTGTGTGTTGCCGGGGTTTCAGACCTTCAGTGGTAATGTAATAATTCCTCCAATCAAAGTGTATCGTTTTTCATTTATCATTTTATTGCCTTGGGGGCCAGGATTTGAATGTGGACAAGTGATGATCACAGCCAAACAGGACGTACTGTAGTGTTTAGATAACATCCATCCCTCCAAACACCAGCTAAAGAAAATGACTGAGAGTCTTTACGTCTCCAGTCTTTTGTGAGTTCACACAACAAACAAACAAAAACATAATACCATGTACACACTGGAGTCCTCATGGTCTATTTCACACTTTGGAATCAAAGTCTGCACTGGCCTGCTTGACCTGTGTTCAGGTTGTGAATATATGAAGGAGGCCAACACAGCAGACTGTCTGGAGTTTGGTCAGTTGAGCTTCAGCTGAGATCAGTTCAGTTAAGTTGTCTGTCACTTGTCTCTTAGCTCAACATGGAGCTCAGTCCAGCTCCAACTTGTTCAGCTCAGCTTGGATCGACAGTGTGAAATAAACTCAGATGTATCCTGCCTCTTGTCTTGTCATGCTGCAGTTTGACATCTCTGTACCCCTTACTTCAGGAGCCACTGATTCACTGAAGAAGAGAAGAGAAGAGAAGAGAAGAGAAGAGAAGAGAAGAGAAGAGAAGAGAAGAGAAGAGAAGAGAAGAGAAGAGATAATTAGTACAGAGGTAAGCAGAGTGCAGAACAGAATACAGGCGTGCCTCAGGTTTTCGAAGTTGAGAGGACAAAGACAAAGTGAAGAATAACATGTTTCCTTGAGAAGGATAATGAGAGTCAAAGGTAAGAGAGGGAAAAAAAAGACCAAAACTTTGTCCCAATTCTGCACTTGTGTTTCCTCACTCTGCACAGGTTAGTGACTATGTAGTGCACTCACACTGAATACACAGACAAAATATGAAACAAAATGAATTAATAATGGATGCGGAAGAGCTTCAGACACCAAGAAATATTAAATATTTAGAAAAACATTTTGCTTTCTCTTTGTCAAGTTCCCTGGCAGTCATATTCAGTAACAGGTGGTTGTTGCCACTACAACACAGCCTAATACCTAACATGACGAAGTACAGTATTTGGATTTGGGACGTGTCAGTGAGTTTGGGAACTCAATGATTTGCTCTTTGTTGTTTCAGTGAGGCAGCAGCCCTCTGTTAGATGTATGAAATTAAAGACAAGTCTGTTTTTACAGTATCCTGAGAGAGGATTCAGACTCCTTCACTTTTGCACTCTTTATTGTGTTGATTTGATTTGAAACTATCAGGTCTTCCCATCAATCTCCACTCAGTAACCCATAATGATGAACATGCTTTTAGAAATACTGAGTCTTAATTCACCGTCTCTACATGTAGGAGCCCCTTTGTGAGCAATTACAGCTTTGCACACCTGGATTTAGGCAGTTCATCTCATTCTTCCTGCTCCAGCAGACTGCTCCAGAACACATGCCTGAGTTGCTGTATTCAACTTTGGCCACAGATGTTCTGAGGTCTGTGCTCAGGCTCAGTCAGAGTCTTGTCCTAAAGCTACTCCAGTATTGTCTTGGCTGTATGTTACAGGTCATTGTTGAGCTGTATGGTGAGCTCTTGCTCCAGTTTCATGTGTGTGCACTTCAACACTGACTATTCTCCTGGTGCCTGCAGCTGAGAAGCCCCTATGTTGCAGTCACTGTGTTTCCGCCCAGTGACTGACAGAAAGATTTGGGGCAGTGTTAGCTTGAACTGGAGTTCTCAATAGGCCTGGAAGTTAAAACCCGACTTGCGGGTATTGAAGCCCAGACCCTGTGCAGCCCAACTTACTGATGACATGATGGTAAAATTACTGCACCCTATCATCCTTATTAGAATTAATGTTGTGATGAAACTTGAATGAAATACCAAATCAGACCAGACATACAGACTAATGTTGAAGGTAGGAATGAGAACCACATGGAAGCAAAACAAACAAACCCACCCAGCCCATAGGTAACTATACTATGCTGCCAAAATGATTTCTATAAAGGGGAGGAGCTGTTGTGCAATCAACTGTACTTTCACTTTTTTTTGGGAGCTTGTACAGATCACTGTTGAGTCCAACCATCCTTCATCTGAGCAGATAACCCATATTTGTTCTCCCAGTTTCACTGTGTCTACCACTACACTCCACTATGTTGAGGGAGGTTTTGCCACTCAGTCCTATTTGGAGGAGTGTGATGTAACAACAGTGATGTAAACACAAGCTCACATATAATTAGAAATGTCATAGAAACTCTCCCTTATAGACCTATAGCTCATTTGCCTTGAACCTCCCTTCATGTTGTAATGAGCTAACACCCCTGGCAGACTTCCCAAGATGCACCGAGCACCTCTCTTCCCTCCCTCTCAATCTGTTTGCATTCAGCAACACCATTTTCTATCTCTCTTGGACTTCTGTGGTTTCTCCTCTCTCCCTCTCTCTCACTCTCTTTGCTCTCAGCCCAACCAGTCGAGGCAGATGGCTGCTCACCCAGCTCGCTTCTCTTCAAGGTTTCTTTCCATTAAAAAGAGTTTTTTTCTTTTCCTCTGTTGCCAAGTGTTTGCTCTCTGGGGAATGTTGGCTGTCTGTAAATAATATAATGGAGAAAACCGTCCAGACCTGCTTTACATGAAAAGTGCCCTGAGACTGGTGACTATGATTTAACTATAGAACTGTATAAATAAAATGTACTTTTTAAAGTTTATTATTCAGACTTTCAGGGAGCTTCACCCACTGTAACTTTTCTTTTGTTCTGCTACTTTGCATCATAAAATTGACTAGTTTCTGACAACAACAGATTTCTGAAAAAGAGAGAGATGAGATTTATCAGGCCATGGTGACTCATGTACTGATAGGATAACTTCATTGTGGGTGCTGTTTTATAAAACTGGATTTATTGATAACAACAACACAAACATGCCCTAACGCACCCATCTGTCAGTTGGCTTTTATTTGAACATATCCAACTGTCAACTGTAGTTTTGGCTGGACCACCATAACAATGCCAGCCTGACTGACTGACTGTGTGACTGTCTGACTGAATGACTGTAGTTGTACCACAGTGTAGTGCTGAGACAGTCCACTAAGCACCGCTGATTTCCTTGGTGCTTGGGAGCTTCAGGGAAGAGAAGTGCTTCCACTACACTGAGCCGTACCTCCTTCACAGCCAAATACTCTAATTATGTGTCTCATTATAGTTAAATTGAGACACATAATTAATTATGTGTCTCATTATAGTTAAATTCCCCTCCCTGAACCGCCACCTTACCGTGGTGGAGGGGTTTGAGTACCTGAGTGATCCCAGGAGCTATGTTGTCCTTGGTCCTTGGTGACAGGTCAGACCAAGAGCAGTTCCAAAGCCCCAGATGACAGACAATACAGCAAGGCAGTTCACATCGCTCGGATTGGCATCACCGGGGCCCCACCCTGGAGCCAGGCCTGGGGTTTGGGCTTGCAGGCGAGCGCCTGGTGGCCAGGTCTTTGCCCACGGGACCTGACTGGGTACAGCCCAAACAAGCGACGTGGGCCCGCCTTCCCGTAGGCCCACCACCTGCGAGAGGGTTCAGATGGGGCCGGTGCATTGTGGTTTGGGTGGTGGTTGTGGGCGGGGGCCCCGGCGACCCAATTCCTGGACAACGACTCTGGCATTAGGGACATGGAATGTCACCTGACTGGGGGGGAAAGAGCCCGAGCTAGTGCGGGAGGCTGAGCGGTACCGGCTAGAGACAGTCAGGCTCACCTCTACACACAGTCTGGGCTCTGGAACCCAACTCCTTGAGAGAGGCTGGAGGAGGCTTCTACTCTGGAGTTGCCCATGGTGAGAGGCGGTGGGCTGGTGTGGGCTTGCTCATAGCTCCCCAGCTCAGGCGCCATGTGTTGGAGTTCTCTCCACTGAACGAGAGGGTCGTTTCCCTGCGCCTCCGGGTCGGGGATAGGTCTCTCACAGTTGTTTCGGCTTACGGGCCGAAACAAACAAGTGCAGAGTACCTGGCCTTCTTGGGGTCCCTGGGAGGGGTACTGGAAAGTGCCCCAACTGGGGACTCCATCGTTATGCTGAGGGACTTCAACGCTCACGTGGGCAGCGACAGTGATACCTGGAGGGGTGTGATTGGGAGGAACGGCCTCCCCGATCTGAACCCGAGCGGTGTTCTGTTGTTGGACTTCTGTGCTAGTCACAGTCTGTCGATAACGAACACCATGTTCGAGCATAAGGGTGTCCATAAGTACATGTGGCACCAGGACACCCTAAGCCGGAGATCAATGATCGATTTTGTAGTCGCGTCATCTGAGCTCCGGCCATATGTCTTGGACACTCGGGTGAAGAGAGTGGCTGAGCTGTCAACTGATCACTACCTGGTGGTGAGTTGGATCCGGTGGTGGGGGAGGAAGCTGGACAGACTCGGCAGACCCAAATGTACTGTGAGGGTCTGTTGGGAACGTCTGGCAGAACTCCTGCCATTGAGGTCTTCAATTCCCACCTCCCACCTTTGACCAGATCCCGAGGGAGGCTGGAGACATTGAGTCCGAGTGGACCATGTTCTCCACCTCCATTGTTGACGCGGCTGCTCAGAGCTGTGGCTGCAAGGTCTCCGGTGCCTGTTGTGGCGGCAATCTCCGAACCCGGTGGTGGACACCAGAAGTAAGGGATGCCGTCAAGCTGAAGAAGGAGTCCTATCGAGCCTGGTTGGCTCGGGGGACCCCTGAGGCAGCTGATGGGTACCGGCAGGCCAAGCGTGCAGCAGCCCGGTCAGTCAAGGAAGCAAAAACTCAGGTTTGGGAAAAGTTCGGGGAGGCCATGGAGGAGGACTAACGATCGGCCTCGAAGAAATTCTGGCAAACCATCCGGTGCCTTAGGAGGGGGAAGCAGTGCTCTGCCAACATGGTTTACAGTGGAGGTTGGGAGCTGTTGACCTTGACTGGGGATATTGTCGGGCGGTGGAAGGAGTACTTCGAGGACTGCCATGACCCCACTGTCATGCCTTCCATGGAGGAAGCAGAGGTGGGGGACCCAGAGGTTGATTCATTCATCACCCAAGCTGAAGTCACTGAGGTAGTTCGGAAGCTCCCCAGCGGCAAGGCACCGGGGGTGGATGAGATCCGCCCTGAGAATCTCAAGTCTCTGGATGTTGTGGGGGTGTCTTGGCTGACACGCCTCTGCAACATCGCGTGGCAGTCGGGGACAGTGCCTCTGGACTGGCAGACCGGGATGGTGGTCCCTCTTTTCAAAAAGGGGGACCGGAGAGTGTGTTCTCTTTATCGGGGGATCACACTCCTCAGCCTCCCAGGGAAAGTCTATTCCAGGGTGCTGGAGAGGAGAATTCAGCCGATAGTCAAACCTCAGATTCAGGAAGAATAATGCGGTTTTCGTCCTGGTTGTGGAACACTGGACCAGCTCTATACCCTCCACAGGGTACTCGAGGGCTTGCCCAACCAGTCCACATGTGCTTTGTGGACTTGGAGAAGGCATTCGACTGTGTCCCCCGTGGTATTCTGTGGGAGGTGTTTCGGGAGTATGGGGTTGGAGGCCCTCTGCTGAGGGCTGTACGGTCTCTGTATGACCAGAGCAGGAGCTTGGTTAGAATTGCCAGCAGTAAGTAGGACCTGTTCCCGGTGCATGTTGGCCTCCGGCAGGGCTGCCCTTTGTCACCGGTTCTGTTCATTATTTTTATGGACAGAATTTCTAGGCGCAGCCAGGGTCCGGAGGGGGTCTGGTTCGGGACTCACCGGATTTCATCTCTGCTTTTTGCGGATGATGTTGTCTTGTTGGCTCCCTCAAACCAGGACCTTCAGCATGCACTGGGGCGGTTTGCAGATGAGTGGGAAGCAGCTGGGATGAGAATCAGCACCTCCAAGTCTGAGGCCATGGTTCTCGACCGGAAAAAGGTGGTTTGCCCCCTCCAGATTGGGGGAGAGTTCCTGCCTCAGGTGGAGGAGTTTAAGTATCTCGGGGTCCTGTTCACGAGTGAGGGAAGGATGGAGCGTGAGATTGACAGGTGGATTGGTGCGGTGGCCGCAGTAATGTGGTCGCTCTATCGGCCTGTCGTGGTGAAGAGGGAGCTGAGCCAAAAGGCAAAGCTCTCAATTTACTGGTCGATCTACGTTCTTACCCTCACCTATGGTCATGAACTCTGGGTCATGACCAAAAGAACGAGATCCCGGATACAAGCAGCTGAAATGAGTTTCCTCTGCAGGGTGGTGGGGCACTCCCTTAGAGATAGGGTTCTGTCACCTGGGAGGAGCTCGGAGTAGAGCTGCTGCTCCTCCACATCGAGAGGAGCCAGCTGAGGTGGCTTGGGCATCTGTACCGGATGCCCCCTGGACGCCTCCCTCGGGAGGTGTTCCGGGAATGTCCCACCGGAAGGAGTCCCCAGGGAAGACCCAGGACACACTGGAGTGACTACGTCACCTGGCTGGCCTGGGAACGCCTTGGGGAAGAGCTGGAAGAAGTGTCTGGGGAGAGGGAAGTCTGGGTGTCCCTGCTCAGGCTGCTGCCCCCGCGACCCGGTCCTGGATGAAGCAGAAGAAAATGGATGGATGGATGGATGGATTATAGTTAAATTACAAAGAGGAAAAACTAAGCACAATTTACACCAATCATTGTGCAGCTTTGCACTAGTCTCTGTGATCCACTCAACAACGAAAAGACCTGCCACTGATAAAAGTCTGTTACCTTCTAGATCTGAAGTAAATACAGACCACACCACTCCCAGGTAAAGTCTGCGCGCAGAACGAGAGACAAAATAAAATCTGGGAGCATGCGTTATGGTAGTTCACCTGGTAGAGTGTGTGTTTTTGGCCCTTGTCTTTGCCGCAGCGCTCCAAATTCAAGTCTTCATGACGACTGCTCCTTCCCCAGCCCGGACTACACGGACACTTACAATATCTCCAACCTAATCTCCATCTCTCTCTCTCTCTCTCTCTCTCTCTCTCTCTCTCTCACACAAACACACACACACACCATCATCGGCAGTCACTCGAGACGAGTATGACTGTCCTCTTCTATTTGTGGGTCCTCAGGTGGGCGTAGAGGCCGATCCGTGACCCACATATTTTTGTGCAATGTGGACATGGGAAGGTGGTGGTGGATTGTGGTTGTGCTGGAGCCTTTTTCTGTCTGTCCTTGCGGAGTTGTTGCTTTGATTCTGCAACACGGCAGAGTTCTTTTTCATGAGGTGCAGCACCTTCCTACACCGCTTCCCTCCATCGGTGTCTGTTCAGGGCTATGTGCTCCCAGTCAGGGGATGTGATGCAGAATTTTTTGAGGTTTGTCTTTATGTTGTCCCTGAAACGTTTCTTTTGCCTGCCTGGGGCTCGCAGACCTCCCTCCAGTTCAGAGTAGAGAATTTGTTTTGGGAGACGGGTGTCGGCCAAGCAGATGAGATGACCGGTCCATCGAAGTTGGTGCTGCATTGTTGTAGTGGTGATGCTGGGTATGTTGGCCTCTTCTACGCTAACCACCATAATGGTGGTGTTTCTGACCTTGCTTTTGGCTTTGAACCTGACAAGGTAAAAGAGCCTACCATCAGTTCTATACCGGATCGGAATTCCCTGAGGTAGGTCTTTGCCAATGAGGTGAAGTATGGCAGCAATAAAGACAGAAAACAGGGTGGGTGCAATGATGCATCCCTGTTTGACCCCTGTCTCCACCGTGAAAGGCTCCAATATGGAACCGCTGTTGCTGAGCACCGTGGCTGTCATTCCATCATGCAGTAGCCTCAGGATTCTGATGTATTTGTCCGGGCAGCCATACCTTGATAGTATGCTCCATAGAGCGTGGCGATCTACTGTGTCGAGGGCCTTTGTCAGGTCTATGAAGGCCATGTACAAAGGCAGCTTGTGCTCACGGCATTTCTCCTGCAGCTGGCAGGCTGTGAAAATCATATCTGCTGTGCCTCTAGATGGACGTAAGCCACACTGTGATTCCGGGAGTATTTCCTCAGAAAGTGGCAGTAGATGGCTGACAAGAACACAAGCAAGTACTTTGCCAGTTGTCGATAGGAGTGAGATGCCTCTGTAGTTCCCACAGTCAGCTTTGTCCCCCTTGTCCTGTGGTTATTAGAGGACAGAACTTAGAGTATAAACCTTGGCAGAGTACAGACATGTCGGATATACTCCAGAAGTTGCCCATCCTTCAAGATGGAGCACACCCTTGGATTTCAAAGTCAGAAGAGATCATGGTGGGGACTCAACCTGCTATAGGAGACATTAAGAGGCTGTTAGCAAATATTCTGGGGGTCCCAGCCATGGAAGAGATACTGCAAAAAGCTGGAATGAATCAATATGCAGGAACTGCTGTGAATGATTCAGAGCTGATCGCAGCAAATAGAGGTCGGATATGGAGAGCGTTACAAGATACATTTCCAACAAATGTACACCCAGATAACAGGCAAGGAAGAAAACCCAAGGGCCTATGTATCAAGGGCCCATCAGGTATGGAGAAATGTTACAAGAAATGGTCCAGATGAGAGTCAAATGGAGCAATCAATCTTGCGAGCCAAAATACAGAAGGGGCTGCCCCCACCAGTAAGGAGCAAGTTAGCAGAAGTGGTTGGTCTTGGAAGCATGGCAAAGGGAGTATACACAGATCATATAGCACACCAAGTAGGGCTATATAGAAAGAAGGAGCATGATCAGAAGGAGCAACTCTCAGAAAACTTACTCAAATACAACTAGTGTATAAGAAAACAGGAAGAGAATAAACAGACTTTAGTTGTACAGAGCCAGCCTGAACCAAGCCAGCCGTTAGCGCCACTACAACCAAATCAGGTTCAATTTTAGCTATGTTTTAGCTATGTGGAGAGGAAGAGGTCGAGGAAACTTAGGAAGGGGAAGAGGGAATTTCAATCTCCAACCACTACCCAAAGTTTGTTATAATTGTGGACTGCCTGGCCATTTTGCTTGGGAATGTAATAGACCAGGAGGAAACTTCAGAGGAAATTTCAGAGGAAACCCCAGAGGGGAATTCAGAGGCCAGCCAATGATGACCCGGGGACCAGTGAACCCCTACAGGGGCCCGGAGCTAGGTTTTTAGGGGTGCCCAGAAAGCCCGAAAGGGGGGTGTCAGCTGATAGTGTCGGGGCCAGAACAAGATCCATCAATAATGGTGAAAGTACACAATGGACCATTAGAAAGTAATGGTGGATAGCGGAGCAGCTTTCACCTGTATACGGTCTGAGGATGCTATACGCCTTCCCTTGTCTGGTCAGCTCATACGGACAATGGGGTTCAAGGGAGTAAAACAGTTGGTACCGCTTACAAAGCCAATTGAGCTCTGCTATAAAAACCGGAAGACGACCATTCCTATATTGGTATCAGAACATACACCGATTGCACTTTTGGGAAGGGATGCTTTATGCAGATTGAATTGCACCATAAAGTGTACTCCAGACGGCTGTCTGGTAGAGATACCAAATGATACCATCTGTCAACTACCAATGACGACGGATGATGAGGCTTCTTCAGTGTATTGGATTGGAGCACTTAGTGCAAAGTTTTGGAACCTGTCAAATTGTGGAAGAAGTTCATTGTAGCAAATGTACTTGATGCGAAAGTCCCAGAGTATCCACGTCATTGCACGCTTAAGTATTTCAAAGCTTCTAGCCAGTCAAATCCTGAAGAATGGTTACATCACCAGCCAAACCAAGTTGAGCTCATCTCATCTTGCGTAATTCTGGGACCACAAGGAGCAGCCATGGTGATTGACATGAATGATTACATGAGCAGAGAATATGACATTGGAAAGAGTGTGCCACATGTGACTGATGGTGTCTGCGAACAGAAGCACGTAGGAGAGACGATGGTGTTCAAGAAGCAGAGAAAAAAAAAAAGTCGCAAAATTGCGACAAGCAACATTGCTGAATAAAACAGGCTGTATCTATAAATGTGGTGCCGAATCTTGTTACTACTTTTCACCAGGAGATGGCGGACATGTGTGCCTGTAATCTGAGCAGCATTTGTGGGTGTGGTTCTATTCAAAGTTTTAGAGTAAAAAGAGTTTGTAAAACACCCTCCGGCGCAGAGATGCGGCAGCGAAGCAGTGGTAGTAGTGCTGAGCGTAGCGAGAGCAGAGCAGAGCGAAAGAGTGTTTTTTCATTTACTCACGATGCCGAGAGGTCGGTTTACCATCGACGAAGTACTTCGTCAGGTACTGGCTGACTCCAATTCCGAGGAAGAAGACATGCAGTTGTCCAGTGAAGCAGAAACTGACGTTAGCAGTGACGACGAGTCTGCGCGCCATAGTCCGCAATCAGCACATGGTATAGCAGATGCTTCACCTCAGCGTGGCCAGGGTGGAAGCATTCTGCGAACGCCAAGCAGGGGACGTGGTTGAGGTGGCAGGGGGGCTCATAACACCGCAAATATGGGTGAATGTAGCGGGGATGAAAACAACCGCGGTTGTCGTGGCAGACGCGGGAGAAACCGCGGGAAAAAACACGGAGGTGGCGTTCACTGCCACTGTTCACTGTTCACTGTCAGTGCTAAAAGATTATACAAATTGGATCAGTGAATTTATTTCTATCCCAAATTTCGTTTCATACTAAAGATATTTCACATTGACTGTTGACAGTATTCCCTTATCTCAAACCGCTCTCAAACTACACCCTTTTGAAGTCTTTATAAGAAAATTGACATTTTCCAATATGGCCGCCACCTGTTGATGTCACAATATGCAAATTAGATGACAATTTACTTCCAGCCCAAATTTTGCTTCAAACTGAAGATATTCCTCAATTACAGTATGCCCTTATCTCAAACCACTTTAAAGTTATAGCCTTTTGAAACCTTGATATCAAAATTGAACATTTTCCAATATGGCCGCCACCTTGTGACATCATAATATGCAAATTGGATGAATAATTTCACTCCCATCACAGACTTTGAGTCATACTGAACAATTTTCTCATTGACAGTATACCTTTATCTCACACTACTTTCAAGTTATAGCCTTTTGAAATCTTGATAGCAAAATTGTATATTTTCTTGAAAAACCTCCAGCGCCTAAAGGGTTAAGGTTACAGTCAGATTTGCAAGCACTCCCATCATGTGGAGCAGACTTAAGAAAACAGATGACTCTTAAATTCAGCATCATGGTTAGATGAGGAATTAGCTCATGTTGCAAGGGGGAGCTAAGAAGAAAGATTGTTAAAGAATATGGATTTTGGGCACCATATCTACTGGAGCAGATCGACTATGTTATAGGCAGGTGTACAATTTGCCTGAAAAACAACATTCGGAGGAATGTGATGGTTCCACCTGGTTATATTCCAATGCCAAGGGGTCCAATGCGAGAGTTAGTGGTGGACTTTGTTGACATGATAAAGCCAGTTGGAGGCAAGAGATATATGCTAGTTGTCATGGACAGATTTTCATGATGGCCTGAGGCTTGTCCAACTGAGTGGGAGGATGCTCAGTCATTTGCCAAATTTCTGTGCAGGAAGGTCATAAGCAGGTGGGGACTTCCCAACCGAATATCTTCAGACATTGGGAAAGAGTTTGTGGATAAAATGGTGAAATTGATTTTACAGAAATTGTGAATTAAACAGCAACTTGGAGCAGTCTATCATCTGCAAAACCAAGGGATTTGAGGAAAAGAATTTGGTTTTGAATGTTCCCAATTTGTATTTCTGTATTCTGCAAAGATACTGGTATGTTGTGTCTCTTTTCCCCTCAGAAGGATACCAAAAGAAGATCACTATGGGAAGTGGGTTGTTCAGGGATCCTGAGGTTCTGACGGAATCCAGCTATCTGAACAATGGACAAAAGAGTGGACTGGAGGACCCTGATCAAAGGACACTATGAAGAAGCATTACAGTTGCAGTAAAGAAGCTACAGCGGGACAACTCATGTTTTCATGATATTAAAGAAATGTTGCAATAATCTCTATATGTTATTGTTAGTGGGCAAATATTGTGGAACCTCAGATGTTTCTTTCTTTTGGGGCATTTAGGGAGAGAAGAATCAGGCAGGGAAAGGTCCAATGGAGGGTCCGATGGGTTGACCAGCCTGATGTTGGATATTTTTTGGGGTTTTATTTTCTGAGATTTCTAGGTATATTTGCTTACAATGTCTCTGTATATGAGTTTAGTAACCTTTCTTTTTCTTAATTGCCTGGAGTGCTAATAAGTGGTCGCCTAAGGCAGAGGGTCCATGAGAGAATTTCCTGTCCAGATTGTTTAAAGGTAGTTCACGTTAAGGGTTGCCTGACAGGTTTTTGCTCTCACACTCCAGAAATTGTTGCATATGCTATCTCTTGTATTCAAGACTCTACGAGGCTCAAAGGGGGGAAATATGTAGTGTCCGAACCCCCTCCACTTATATGTCTTGTGTTTCCTTTTTCATCTGTTTGTGTTTCTGTGCCATATAGGGCCTCCTGTCTTATCTTTGTTTAGACAGATATAGGAGCTAGGTGTTTTTGGTCTCACGGTCAAAAAGCAAAACACTAGACAATCATAAACACCAGATGTTTTTGTAGCCTGAAAGTTTAGATAGTGAGGTCAGAGATCATCAACCATATACATTTTGATGCCTCTCTATCTAAGGAATGTGCTAAGAAACGGTATATAAGGAGTGTGTTGGAGCTGAACGAGAGGGGCATCCTACGATTGGCACCGGAGACTCCCTCAGATTCGGCCAGAGGTTTTGACATTGTCCTTTCCCGCAATAAAGTCTTTTTTATCGGTGAGAGAAGACGTGTCAGCGGTGGTCATTTTTCAATACACTACACCCTTCTTAAATATGTTTACAATCAGAGCATCCCTGAGCTCTGAGGGGAGTTCTTCCTCTTCCCAGACCTTCAGAAGGAGGGTATGGAGGCAGCACAGGAATTCTGGTCCACCTTCCTTTAGGACCTCAGCTGGGATGCCATCTGGACCGGTGGCCTTGTTGTTCTTTAGGCTCCTGATGGCATCTTGGACCTCGAAAAGGGTAGGAGGTTCCCCCATGTCTTCCCTGTTAATGGACTCGTTGTCCTTCAGCAGCTCCTGTCCATCCTTTGAGCGTAGTGGGTTCAAGCCATGATGATTTGGGCCGTAGACAGCCTTAGTGGCGCTGAAGAAGCCTCTGGTGTCTCGAGAGTCTGCCGGATGCTGAATTTCCATTGCTTTTTCTGTCCACCAGGAGTTCTTAATCTGCCTCACCCTGCTCTGGACAGGAGCCTTGGTTCTAGAGTGAGCCAGTCTCTTGGTCTTACAGGTAATGTCCCATTGCCAGGCATGAAAGGCTTCCCTTTTTTTGGAGATGAGCAGTTCTATCTCTGCGCCATGTTCATCAAACCAGTCCTGATGGTTCCTGGACTTGTGCCCGAGTGTGGTTTGGCAGGTGTCGAGGATAGTGGACTTAAGAAGGTTCCAGTGCTCTTTGATGTTCTCTGGGTATTCCTGTTTGAGACTTTCTGCAAGAGCAACCTGAAGCTTCTGCTGGGTGGCAGTTTCATTCAGGCTGTCAAGGTTTAGTCTCTGCCGGCTCTGCTTCTTCTGCAGTCTCCTCTTCCTCATGAGTTTGATGGACATCGTGGATCGTATAAGGCGGTGATCTGTCCAGCAAACGTCGGAGTTGATCATGGCCTTAGTAATGTTTACATCACGCTGATCTCTGGTTCTCACAATGACATAGTCGATGCCACTGTTTAGAACGAGGGTGTCTCCATGAAGCCTTAAACTTGTTCTTCTGGCGGAAGATGGTATTAGTGATGGTGAGATCGTATTGAGCACATTTGTTGAGAACCAGAACTCCATTGGAGTTGATGCTTCTAATGCCTTCTTTGCCAATAGTGCCCTTCCAGAGGTGATGGTCTCGGCCGACTCTGGCACTGAAATCTCCCAGAAGAATGATCTTGTCCGCCTTGGGGATTTTTGACAGAGTCTCATCCAGACAAGCATAGAAAGTCTCTTTCATTTCCTCATCAGAAACAAGGGTAGGTGCATAGGCGCTCACGACCGTTGCCATCTGGTTGTTGGCAAGCACCAGACGGAGAGTCATCAGACGCTCACTGATTCCCACAGGGAGTTCAGAGAGGTGACTTATCGGTTGGTTCCTTATGGCAAACCCAACCTCATGAATCCTGAGCTCATCTGCTGCTTTTCCTTTCCAGAAGAAAGTGTAGCCACCCTTCTCTTCCTTCAAGTGACCTTCTTCTGCCCGTCGAGTTTCTGGGAGAGCAGCTATGTCAATCCGGCATCTCCTCAGTTCTCTGGCAATGATGGCGGCTCTCCTCTCCGGCCTGTCACTGGTTGCACTGTCCATCAGTGTGCGCACATTCCAGGCTCCAAAGTTCATGGTTCTGTGTTTCTGACCGCAGATTGGTGATCCCTCTGAACGTGGTAATCCAGACGGGAGGTTTGAGGCAGGCTATTTTTAGGGCACCTTTTCTAGCCCCTTCCCTGTCAAGGGTGAGCAGAGTGGCTCCTAAAGAGGGCTGCTCAGTCGTGGATGTAGCTACCGAAGGGCTCTTCTGCCTCGGTCAAAGAGTCCAGCGGCCATCTGGCATCCACCGCCTATGTGCCAGCTTGTGACTAGGGGCTTCCAGACTTCACGATCCTGCCCCCGTCGCCACTTGCTGGTTGTCGTAGGACTTAACCCGGGATGTTAGGTGGATTCCCTTGAAGACGATGCCTGTGCGTGAATTTGTTTAGTGTGAGGAGGCTCAGAATCAGAATCAGAATCAGAATACTTTATTAATCCCCAAGGGGAAATTGCTTTTTGTGCAATAACATCCAGCTCAAGTGGACAGGATAGAGGGGAAAAAGTGTACAAACCAAGCAGGTATAAATCTAAATAAAATAAAATAAAAAAAAATAAAAATATATATATACAAACAATATAGAATATAGAAAATAGAAAATATGTAGGAAAAAGAATATGTACAACTACAAACCTGACAGATTTATTGCACTGTGTTTCACATTAAATATGGGTTATTGCACTATATCAACTATATGTATATATATATATTGCACAATATAGTTTATTGCACAGATTGAATTGTGTATGAGACAGATTAGATGAGGGGGGGGCCAGCCCTCAGTCTCAGAGTGTCAGAGTGAAGAGTTGTAGAGTTTGATGGCCACAGGCAGGAATGATTTCCTGTGTCGCTCTGTGGTGCATCGTGGTGCGATCAGTCTTGTGCTGAAAGAGCTCTTGTGTCTGACCAGCACGTCGTGGAGCGGGTTGGACAGGTTGTCCAGGATGGCTTTCACCTTGTGAAGCATTCTCCTCTCAGACACCACTGTCAGAGTGTCAAGCTTCACCCCCACAACATCACTGGCCTTGCGGATCAGTCTGTTGAGTCTGTTGGCGTCCGCTACCCTCAGCTTGCTGCCCCAGCAAACCACAGCGTAGAGGATAGCACTGGCTACCACAGACTCATAGAACATCCTGAGCATGGTCCTGCAGATGTTAAAGGACCTCAGCCGCCTCAAGAAGTAGAGGCGGCTCTGGCCCTTCTTGTATAGTGCATCTGTGTTCTTTCCCCAGTCCAGTTTATTGTCGATGTGAACCCCCAGGTACTTGTAGTCCTCAACAATGTCCACACTGACCCCCTGGATGGAAACGGGGGTTACCGGCACCTTGGTCCTCCTTAGGTCCACTACCAGTTCCTTTGTCTTCGTCACATTGAGCTGTAGATGGTTCTGCTCACACCATGTGACAAAGTTGCCAACAGCAGTCCTGTACTCCGACTCATCTCCCTTGCAGATGCGTCCAACTACTGCTGAGTCATCTGAGAACTTCTGGAGATGACAGGTCTCTGTGCAGTAGTTGAAGTCGCTGGTGTACAGGGTGAAGAGGAAAGGAGAGAGGACAGTCCCCTGCGGTGCCCCAGTGTTACTGACCACTCTGTCTGACACACAGCGGTGCAGGCGCACATACTGAGGTCTGCCAGTCAGGTAGTCCATAATCCAGGACACAAGGGGGGGATCAACCTGCATCGCCGTCATCTTCTCACCCAGTAGAGCCGGACGGATGGTGTTGAAAGCACTGGAGAAGTCAAAAAACATGACTCTCACAGTGCTCTCTTTCTTGTCCAGGTGTGTGTAGACACGGTCGAGCAAGTAGAGGATGGCATCCTCTACTCCAATTCGGGGCTGGTAGGCGAACTGGAGGGGGTCCATATGCGGTGTGGCCATAGGTCGGAGCTGCTGTAGAATGAGTCTCTCCAGGGTCTTCATAATGTGGGAGGTCAGCACCACTGGTCTGTAGTCCTTAGAGCTGCCTGGGCGCAGTGTCTTAGGCACAGGGACAACACAGGACGTCTTCCACATCACGGGGACTCTCTGCAGGCTCAGGCTCTTGTTGAAGACATGCTGTAGAACTCCACAGAGCTGGGGAGCGCAGGCTCTGAGCACCCGGGGGCTGACACCGTCAGGGCCCGCAGCCTTTACTTCAACTTTTCCGCATTTTTATGCATCTGCTTCATCTCTTTTTGGATTCAAAGCACACTCTAGATTCAGATTGGTGTAAAACTGGGAGAGTAATTGGGAAGGTATTTTTCTTCCTCACTGTCACGGAGCATATGTGCACGTTCAGAGCCAGCTTGTCATTTGCTATCGTCTTTACACTGTGATCAAATGCAATTTTTAACAGAAGTTGTGAAACATTTGCAAAACTTTTCATCAGTCAAAGTTGATCACTGAGGACAGCTTTGTGTGTCGAGGCCCAAAGACTGCTAACAAATATAGAGAGTACCAGGCAGAGCTAAAAGGAATGGAAGTACAGAGTGGAAATCACAGGGCGTGAGTGAGAGAAGAATAAAGTGAGAGCAAGACGAGTAGAAATTCAGAGTGATTAAGTCTGTGAAGGAGAGAAAATAAGTGGAGTCAAAAGAGAAATACATTTACTTATTTCCCACCAGGGATCCTCTCATCATCACTGAGTGCTGTCTGCTTTCTGTAGCTTCACTGTGGTATAGAGCAGAGTTTTTACTTCAGCTCTATGTCCTGCTGTTTGATTATCTGCCCTCAGCACTTTTATGGAGAGTCCAGTAATATTTGGTTTCTGTGTCTGCAAGAGAATATTTGCAAATCAAGTGCAAATACAATGACTGTTTTACTGTGGGTAAAGATGGACCTTGTCTCCATGAGTGGTTTTGGAGGTACCCCACTCCGCCAAACACCTGGCTAATCTAGAAAAAGGCAATAAGGTGGTGTGTGCGTGTGGGGAGCTGCAACGTTGTGTATGCTGGTTTGTAGCAGACACACACTCACCCACAAGATTTATCCCCTGTACAGTCATGAAGGAGGAGATTAGACCAAGTCGGTGACCAATCAGAGCCACATCAGAGCTCAGGCCTGTCCAGACTTCTCTGAGCTGGAGCAGCTCATCAGGGCAATTATCAGAGAGGCTGCACTCTCAGGTGTGCCATCATAAATATCATCATATTATCGTATTACCATATGATCAGTCACTTCATTGCTATTGGATGGCGTGATTCCCAATAAACATAATTAATGTGAATTAAGTGTCTATAGTGTTTTTTAAGAGACCACAATGCTTTGTAAAATAATTTAAATATTTATTAAAAACATCATAAATGATAAGAAAACTATTCTAATTCAAATCATATAATATTATAGGAGAAGAGACGAAAACACAATAATCAATGATTTTACACAAGTGTCAGCTCTCAAATGTGTGTAAGTGTACTCTTGAGTGTTTGTAGATTTTGTTCTTAGCTAAGGACAAATCCTGGATAAGAAAACATTCATGAATGCCACAATCTGTGTAAAAACTGCATAAGTGGGACTTAAGAACAAATTTGCTCCTGACGGTTCCTGAATGAGGCCCCATGTCCAACCCTGTTCAGTATTAAATCTCCTTAAAGGGACAAAAAGGACTTTATAGGGAGAGCTGGTGGTTATTTACAATTTGACAACGTTGAAGGATTTTAATGTTATGCCGCCACATTGTTTTTAGGTCAAAGGTCAGCCTCATATTCTGTGTTGTGAACTGTTTTCTTGTCTGTTGACAACATCTATTGCACGTCTGCCTATCCGGGGTGAGGGATCTCTGCTCTGTCTCTCACCCTGAGTTTTCTCCTGTGTTTTTTCTTGGGAGTTTGTCCTCAGTCGATGTGAAGGTCTAAGGGCAGAGGATGTTGTTATGATGCTGTGTAAAGCCCTTTGAGACAAACTGTTTGTAAAAATGGGCTATACTAATAAAATTGCCTTGCCTTCATTGTGACATCATAATGTTCTGCAAAATTACTGACTATGGAAGAGTGAAATCTTCCAGAAATCCACTGGACTTTATAACAGCCACTGCTTAAAGGATATACACTATGAACATTTTTGGCAGTTTGGAAGACTATTTGCTACAAAGTATTGGATGGTTACATCATTAAATTGCACACTTCTGTATATCAGTATCATCCATGTATTAGTTGGAGCAGGTAGCAGTGCTGTGGAGGTTTAGCAGCTGCTGGTGGGTCCAGCTTTTTCTGAATAGAGTACCTTCTTGCTGCACTTGTATTTAAGTGCCACTCTCAAGTGATTTAAGAGCTTGCTGCTTGTTGCATTCATTTCAGAACCACGATGCCTCAGTCTGAATGAATATAGAGTTTGGAGCAAAGTGTGTAGTTGTTAGGAAAATCTTCTCGCTCTGACTCACAGCCTCAGGGTTTTTATGGCGTCACTGTCAAGAGGAACATCCTCAGTTCTAACATCCAACTGTGGAGCATCCAAACTTATCATGAAACCTGCTTTGTTGACATCGATGTTTACAGTCTTTCTGCCTCTCTCTGACAAATTGCTCTATGTCTTGATACATAATCACGATCGACTGTCAAACAGTGAAATAATGTGTTGCTGACAACACACATGAGCTACAAACAAAACCCATTAATGAAAACATTGTTCTGTAGTGATACTAGAGACCAAAAACTACCTCATGGTAACCTTAATTTAAAGGACTGACACAGATTAATACTGTTTTTATTGACTCTGCTGCAGTGTTAGCTAATGCTTCACAAAAAAAATACAGATTTAGTTCAGTGGTTCCCACTCCCCTCTACGTTCTGACCTAGCTGACACACCTCCAATGCCCGACACATAAAAAAAGAGGCATAGTCTATTTATCAGTTGCATTTTGGTTACATATTTGAAAACCCCATTTGAAATAATGTATGTAATGAGTTATTTATTTATTTATCTATAAGTAAAATATAACACCATAGCGTCGCCATTACCCTTTTTAATGTCACACACCCCCTAGCAGCAGCTTGCGCACCACAGGGGGTGCACGGCATGCACCACAGTGTGGGAATCCCTGATTTAGTTCAAATGCGTTATTTACAGTCTTATCTTGTCTGTGTTTGAGGTTGTCTGTAATGGGTCCATTACACCTTTTACTGCTTAACAAGTTTACCTAGAGTTACAATAAAGTAACCTGAACCTGCATGGATAAGCAATATAGTCAGCGGATGGATGGATGGATGGATAGATGGAAGACTCAACCAGATAAGATGTCAGTGAGCACTAAGTTCACTAACAAATGTGCCACAGTGTGAGACCATATTCCAGAGACCAGAGTGTTTGTTCTGCATCATACAGGTGCATCTCAGTTCATTAGAATATCATGGAAAAAGTTCATTTATTTAAGTAGTTCAATTCAAATACTGAAACTCAAATATTATATAGATCCATTACACAGACTAAAATACCTCATGTCTTTATTTCTTTTAATTGTAATGATTATGACTTACATTGAATGAAAACCCAAAATTCACTAAATCAAAACATTAGAATATAGTGAAAAAGTTCACTATTGTAACCTGATGGTGTCACACTCTGATCAGCTGATGAACTCCATACACCTGCAGAGGTTTCCTGACCCTTTAAATGGTCTCTTAGTCTGGTTCAGTAGCTCCACTATTATGAAGAAGACTGCTGACCTCCATCATATTATACTTTATCGAGATGCACCTGTATGATGAAGTGTGCCTCTGACTAATTCCACCTTTGACTGCAGCACAACACTGCACTTGTTAGTATTAAAGCAACGACAAA
Organism: Caranx ignobilis; assembly: GCA_021432705.1. NCBI lineage: Eukaryota > Metazoa > Chordata > Actinopteri > Carangiformes > Carangidae > Caranx > Caranx ignobilis. Next base: position 52,205,140 of record MU270012.1, read on the forward strand.
ATGATAAGAAACTAATCTGATGTTTAAGACTCCACATGCCCGGCTCTGCCCTATGTTTTCCTTTTGTATCGTAATTTCTGTTGAGAATATATTTTAAAGGCCTTTGACACAAAAACACATTACATTCCTTTCATTACTGCTACATCCACTCTATAATCTATCAAAAGAAATAAAGAAACAAACACCAGTTACAACTGATATATTGTCCTGTATCTCAAAGTAAATTTGAAATTGTGTGAAATTATCAATGATGTAGGATAAACACTATTGCACTAAATGCTGACTTGACTTTTGCACTCACTCTGGTCATCATCCCGTCTTGTGTGTGTGTGTGTGTCTGTGTGTAAGGAACAATAGAAATATGAAATGTGAGTTTGTACATTGATTTTCTAGTCTTATAAACCATTTCAAACACTTTAAACTACAAGTCATATTCACCATTCACTCGTGTTCATACAGCTTTTCCATCACACAGCCCAGGCATGCTTCAACATGTGGGCTAGAGGAGCTGGGGATTGAACCCAAACGTTTCTGATTAGTTAGACAACCCACTCCACTTCTTGATCCTGCAGCTGTTCTCAATATGATCCTGTGGGCAGATCCTGAACAATGAAACAGAGTCTGACCACTTTTACAGCGTCTAGACCAGTTCCACTTTAATTGGGTCCACAGATTTTTTCTGCAAATGTCCTCATGGACTATGCAGCATATATTTGCTCTCCGTCTCTTCTTTATTCTTTCCTCTGCCCATCTGTACTTTATTTCTTTTTTTTTCCACAAAATCCAATACTATTATCTAAGAGTGGTTCCAGACAACTCAGTGCCACTGTGTCCTCTGTGCTCTTTGACCTTGAATAGAGAAACTTTTGTTGGAGCTGTGTTTTGTAACAAGCCATTATTCCAAAAAGGAAGCAGAGTCCATGAAAACCATTGATGTTATGGAGAGCAGATCAGTAGCAAAGATATTCACAGAGCACAAAGGAGGCTGAAAGTGTATTTTTCCTGAAGGATACCAAGACTCCTACACACAACACTTCCACTTTTGAGGTGTGTGTGTACGTGTTTGTGTGATGTGCCCACTTTTCTTTAACTCAAACTAGCTCACCTACGCATACCTGATTTTACATCCGCACCAACAGGCAACATACTGAATACACACACACAGTGTTGGAGGTTATGTAGATCTATTATACTATTATATAATATTATATAACCTCCCTCTCAGTCCCATGTGTGTCTGTGTGTCTCTGTGTGAGAGACTGAGGGGGCCTGAAAGTTTGAGGGTTCTGTACATGTGTTAAATATTTCTGAGCTTGAACTGAGTCATAGACCCTGTTCTGACCTGCATTAACATCCACTTCCTTCAGCTCAGGTCAGTTCAGGTGCAGATGTATCCAGGACACACTGAGGACGTATTTGAAGTCTGATCATTAGAGGTGAATACCAATTTTCAAACTAAAATAGGCCCAGCAGCTCTTCCAAAAAAAGTCTCCAACTTTGGAGTAGCTTTAAGGCTAAGTGTTACATTAGCAGTAGTGATGCCTTTTACACATAAAACCGTGGTGTAGCCTACAACAGCTGCTCACACCAGACATCGCCTGAGCTGAGGCAGCTCTGTAAGGAAGACTGGTCTAGGTTTCCCCTTGAACAATGTGCAGCTCTGATCAGAAGCTGGTGGAGGAGCTGGTTTGAGGTTCAACCAGTTATTAAATTCAAGGGGTTCTTTACTTTTTCCACTTCATATAATGTTCAGATCTCACCCTCCTGGAGATTTTCAGCACAGGGCTGACAAAGAACTCAGCTCAGTCAACCTTCTTTCCCTGCTCGACGCAGCTTTGATGATGAAGCTGTGTCTCTATATTCTTAAGGACTTCTAGTCATTACTAACTTTAACATATTTCAGACTCAGACCCTGAAGGACAACACATTGATATCTCGTTTTCTAAAGAACCTACTATATTTCACACAGATAGAATGAATAATAAAATCAAAATATTAATTTGTGGTTAATTATCACATTCTCATGATTTTAATTAATGTACCCGTCCTGTCTTGTGGTGGCAGTGAAAGGCATACTCACTATCAAGTCTAACCGCAGGGTGAGTGAACGGTTCTGCTCATTTCCGGCAATTTCTCACAGTTTCACATCACTGCAGATGGTGCTTTTTGACTTTCATACATTAGGGGATGGTTTCTATTTTTACAGTGGGTTAGTTTTCAATTCTGTTCCATGAAATGCAGTTTTTAAATATTGAAACAAAGAAGATGATCCATTTTCTAAGACAAAAGAATCTACTTTATGTATGAATAGACCAAAAATGTACACTGCAAGTAGAATACTTGATTATTATGAGCAAACTATTTAAACAGAACTTGTATGAAAGATTCTGTCCTAAACTTTTTGATCTCTATGAACAGTTTCCTTGACATTTGATTGTCCCAGTGGCTCCAGAAGCAAAGCACCAACCACATGAACACAGATACTGGAGTAAACACACAGTCAAATGCAACAGCCTAATATTCACAGTAATACAATTCAAAACACTATGGTATTGACTATAGCTACCACTGATTTATTATCACCCCCTGGTTTAATATATTTTGTCTTGGCTGTTTATAATGAAGGGAATTAGGTCCACGAGCTGCAGTGGTTTAGCAAAACCAACTTTAAAATAGTTGCAGTTTCGGCAGAATAATAAGAAGAAATAGCCTGAAGAGGTTTAAAGAGCTGACTGATGTAAAAATAAAATGTGAAAAAATACATACTCTTTCTGGATACATTTCAGTCACCAGTGTAGAAACACCTCTACTTCTCCCTCCCCCACTATGCCCTCAGTATTACCTCTGTACTGTGGGCGGAGGGCACGGTTGTTGGGGCAGTCGCGGCCCTGCTTGCTGAAGTTGATGTTGGTTCGGATGCAGCGCTGCAGGAGAGGCTGGGTGGGCCGGGTGTTGTCGCTCATGCTCATGAAGATCTTGTAGGGCTCATTCTGGCTGAGGAGGCGCAGAGAGTGCATCTACAGAGGACAGGCAAGGAGTTAGTTTGTATGTATTAAAGGAGAGATGAATCATCTCATGCAGCACACAACATAGCACATATACATTCAATGTTCACAGAGGCTCTCTTCCATCCTGCCCATCTCACCAACATATCCCACCTGCCTTCTACCCCATCATAAGAATAAACAACTAGAGGTAGATATCTGTGATTAAAAAAAATAAAAAAATAAAAAAATAGAAATAACAATAATAATAATAATAATAATAATATAGAGTTCATTAAAGATACAGCAAGTAAATGTAACAACAGTATGATGTCTGAAACAGAGATATTAGTGAGGTCTTAAAGAGATGTAAGGAAGTGACTCATCTAACAGAGGATGGTAAATTGCTCCAATCAGAAGGAGATTTGTATTTTAATGCATGATTCTTTTGAAATTCTAGGGACAAGAAAAACAGTCAATGTGAATATCTGAGGGAGTATGATGGAGCTAAATATTGTTTTAATTTAGAAGGATAAATAAAGTGAACACATTTGAGGCAATGAAAGCATCTTCTGAGATCGAGTGGTAGCCAGCCGGGAGTTTGATACATAGAACAGTGATGGGTTCGATATGGGCATCTTAATACAAACCTACAGATGTTGTTAGTAATTCACTTCAGCTCACTTTAGTTTCATTCAGCAGGTAACCACCATGTTCTGACTTAGCCCGCAGCTTAGCCATTAATGTAGGTTCCAGGAAGTGTAGGAGTCGAGCAGTTTATCAGTTTACATGATGTCATTTTTAATGTGTTCATTATAGGCAAAGAGTGTAATACTCTACAGGCAACAGCACTGGACTGTGAGGGAATTTTGCCATAGGACACACAAAAAGTGTAAATGTATATGAACCTGCAGCTTTCCATTGTCCTTGTTCACAGTCATTAGAAAATGAACTGCTGTGAGGTGATTGATTACAAACACTCTGAAATGACTCTGAATGAAAATGTTATTTAATTAAATGTTATTTAATATCAATCCTGTGCAGTAGGCACCAACAGGAAGCCGACCTGTGGACATCTACATTCGGACATTAGAGAGAGGTCATGAGGTCATTTCTCCTCCTGGGTGATCCTAACATATTCCTTGCATGAGTCTATGGATACAGACTTATAAGAAGACTCTCTAGCCATCTTTGAATGTCTGTATTAATATTGTTTAGTGTCTTGTAAGCTTATGTGGGCTGGGCACAATAATGTGCATGACACTCCAATAAACAAATCTATCTATCAATCAAGCTTCACACCTCACCTCTAAATACAACTGTGGGGAAGTGAAGTGCAGGGAAGCATGAAGAGACTTGAGGAGGACAAAAAAAAACAAAAAAACAAAAAAAACCAACTCATTGGCTGGGAGTAATGCTGTACAAATTAGGTAGACTTTTATTTTCAGTCTCCATAAGAAAACAAAACAAAACAGGAAAACCAATGAAACAAAGAAAGATCTAGCACGAAGGCTTGGTACTCATCACAGTTGCCTCCATTGCCTCCCTCATCGCTCTCCATACATAGCATGAGAGCCCGACTTGCCAGTTCAAACTGGCCTATCAGGTCAGTACTGTAGAGTGGAGGGTTGACAAGGTTACCAACAAATGTACAGTGTTTTCTTAATTTGCTCATACCAACAGGCCTCATTTCATTCTTCAATATATAATTATAGATACTATACATTCAAAGAATGTAAATCATTTGCACATCAGTCAGTATTTATCTTAATTAGCTGTCATTTTCATCACACATCCTTTGACCAATCAAATCAGAGAGCCCACCTACTCATAACCCCTAACCCCTAACCCTAACCCTACAAGAGCTATTGTTGAGCTGTGCTCCCTCTTTAAGCACCAGCACAAGATGGCCTCCACAAAGGACTCAAACTCTACCAGCTTATGGCCTAAATTACAGCATGTCACCAATAAATTTTCAAGCAAACCCACAACTAAAGAATTCTAATACTGAGTGCAACTGTTTGTGCTTCTCAATTAATATTGAAACCATAAATTAAATAAAGAAAACTGAAAATTGTTTGTGAGAACCTGTCCATTTTTCTTAACAAAAAGGGGTTTAGCAAATGATAAGCGAGGGTGTTGGTGCTTTCTCATAACAACCCTTTCTATTTCCTGCATTCAATGTCAAACTTTCTTCATTAGTGCCCTGACAGAGCTCTGATCTGTGGATCTCAGGTTACGTCCACACTGATATGTTTCCAATCACGTTGCTTTCACCAGTGATAGTCAAGCCAACCAGAGAGAAACCATGGGTGTCTATTGTCTTTGCTTCCAAAGGTCGTTGTTTCTGGTGTCAAACTAAAACAAGTCCAGCACCTTGTCCTAAAGTCAGAGTTTTAGCCACTTGAGTAGTGTGGACACTAGGGATAAATGTAGGAGAAGAGATGCTAAGTTTTATCTCCACACTACTTTGGCTGTTGGGTGGGTAAACTTCAGTTAGGGCAGCAACCCATTCCCAACCAATGAGGAGTTGCAGAGCACCAAAGGAAAAAGTGTCAAGAAGAAAAAACTAAACAATAAAAGAAAAGGAGAGATGAAGGAGAAAGGAAATGATGATGAGAGAGAGATTGAGAGAGCTGACTGACAAGTGAGAGCAAAGGACGGGTGAGTGAGCAAAGGAGGTAAATAATGTGATAGTAAATGGCAGATGGTCTGTGGGAGTTGATTACATTGCAGGTAGATTGTATTGTGCTGCACTTTGATGGTGAGCTTCCTGATTTGAAGAAACAGGTTTGAATCTGAGGAGACTTTTGGGTCCCCTGCATGTGAAATATGGCCGTCACTGTGACTGCATGCTGATGATGTTTTTTAACATCACCTTCAAAATCTACTCCTTTCACATGGTTTAAAGATACAGAGGGAGTAGTAGAAAGAGGAGGTTGAGAATACTGAGAGGGGAAAAGAAGTTAACATTTGGATGGTTTTTGTGCTTTGTGTGTCTGCACTGCAATACATTACATTTCTGTTATGGCCTCTTTTAAATGAAGCACTCAGGAAAAAGCAGATGCTTTCGGTTACAGGTTACGAGGTCATAATTTGCAATTCAATGCACCCTGTGCATGCAGGGAATTTAAAAAGTACGTTTCAGCCCCAGCCATTTATTTTTTTCCACAAGTCACATATATGTACCCTTGACTTCCGTACCTGCATCTGTGTCACATAGACGGGCTTGTTGATGAGAATCCACGTGGACGTCTCATAGCAGGGTGGGACAGTGATGGAGCCCTCGTAAGTGATGTAACGCGTGGTGTCAGGGTAAAGGTCGGCTATGTTCAGGCCCATCAGTAGGAATGCATCATCTAAAGGGGAGAGAAGAAGAAAGGGGGCGGAGGAGAGTGTTAAAGTGTTAAAGTGCTGCACTGTGTTGTGTGAAAGTCTGCTGTGTTCAGACCCATTAAGAAGAATGAGCTGAAAAAAGATGGACTGTGTGTGTGTGTGTGTGTGTGTGTGTGTGTGTGTGTGTGTGGTTAATGTAGACCATCTAAATGTATAATAGATGTTTGGTACAAGTAAGACCAACAACTAGCCTCCCTGAGAAAATACAACTATGTTACAGCAGAGAAAGTGTGTGTGCACTCTTGTATTAGGAACTCTGCACACAATCACATTATGTCGACTAACTAAAAAAAAGATCGATATACCTAATTATTTCTCAGTTAATATTAGTGTAAGCCTACACATAATTAATATAAGGCACTGTAAAGGTCTCCTGAGTGATAAAAACAAGATGCTGTGTTTGTGTGTGTCTGCTATATTTAGCTCCAATAACAGGACGGAGTACTCCAGAGGGTCGTACATCTTCACAACTGAGGTTGGATGACACATTTTGGCAGCGAAGCTCTGATTTGTGTGAAATTAAGAACATTCTCTATCTGAGGGAAAACACTGGAAAAAACCTGTGTGTGAGTGTTGTGTTATATTAACACAAGCCTGCTCCTATCAAAAAAGAACTTTATATACAGGAGGAAGAAGAAATGATCATGTGTCGTGTTCATCGTGGAGGTGGGGAGGCTGGAAAATGAGTTGTCATGAAATATCGAGCAGATATATTTACAGTTCTCAGAAGATGACTGTTTGGTGATTCTCTCTCTTTTCCTTCTATGCCATGTGATCTACTGTTTATTTGTGATTTTGTGTTAAAGTAAGTGGATGGATTGTCATGAAATTTTATTTAAATATTCACTTAGCTCAGCTACAACACAGCTTCATAGGGCTGCAAGCATGGTTGGAGACGCTTAGTCTTATTATTAATTATTATCAAGTAATTAATGAATCCACTTGCACACATGCACCTCCTATTATATGAGTCCCACATTTGTCTTCTGCTAAGTGGGCCAGCTATTTGGACCTCAGGGCCACCACTGCTCTCACCTAAAACATGCTAAAAAATAAACTTGATGATAACAGCATTTAGCAACGAGATCAGAAGATGAGTGTTCAACAAGTCAAACATAACATGAGTGATAACGTGTCCCTGCCCAAAGAGAGCTTTGCAATGTGCACTCGTGAAGTCATGTTGGAAAATTTACTTGCAAATGTTCAAAAATGTACATTTACAATGTCACTCAATTCTTATTGCAACCAAACCTACAGTCACATCCAGTCTAAGGAGTGGATTCATCATGACGTGCAACAGGATCTAATTCACTAGGGAGTTTTTCAAAGAATATTCTGTTGACGCGCAGAGTTGAAGTTACAAAGATCCTCCTCGCACCAAAAGGCCTCATCCAGACTCTAACTCTCTATGTAGAGCCAGTGAGCAGCCTGTTAGACACTGAGAGTTTATTAGACAGAGGAGACAGCAGAAGCATGACTCGCTGTAATCATCTGCAAACAGTGTAGGAGGTTATATGGAGCAATTTTAAAAAGATCTCATTTGCCCCAAGAAAGAGATGTGTTCCTGTAGAGTTTCAAAGCAGATTGTCTAGGGACAAAACACAGCCAGAGAGAGAGAGAGAGAGAGAGAGAGTGTGTGTGTGTGTGTGTGTGTGTGTCTTACGTTTGTAGTTGATTCTGGTGATTGTGTCTCTATTGAGCATGCGGTTGAGGAAGGTGTTGGAGTTTTCAGAGAGCTGAGAGAAGAAAAAGAGAGAGAGGGATCAAATATTTATCACAAAGTACAACACACACACACACACAAACATGCACACACACACACACACACACACACAGACACAGAAGCACACACATATTTTCTCACTTCATTTGTAGGGACCCATCATCAACATAATGTGTTCTCTTGCTCCTTGCACTAACCTTAGCTGTCACACACCGACCTAAATGTAAACATTTAAACTTAGGTCCAGCATCTTGGTCCTGACAAAGCTACTGCACCCAATCTCCATCTGCACAGCCATCTCCTCATAGAGGTTTTGGTTTCCTAACTGGTCCTGGACCTCTTCCACTGCAGAACATACTGACCTTTATGAAAATGGACACCACAGTGATGCCGTGAGGGCTCTTAGCTGCCTCACTGAAGTTGGCGTACAGATCCTGGTTGTAATGGATCAGCTGGACCTGAAAGAGACACAGTGACACGAAGCATCACAAGCCAAACGAGAGCAGCTCCAGCAGACTGAAACTGATGGATATGTTTCCATATGACTCAGCTGTATTGATTAATGTGCAAATGTGAAACTTCTATCACAACAGCACAAAGTTTTTCCTTTTTTTAATTTGGTGAAAATGTTTAATATGTGTCCACTATAGTGTCTCCTGGTGTGTTCTGAATGGTGGACTGTATATTAAATGGAGCAAAGCCCTTTGAGCTAGTTCAGGAGGAGAGCTGCATTGCTTTCCTCAGTCACGTGACATGCCTCACTCACTCATACATGCCCTCTCAGTTTGGTGCTCTATTTAAACTGCTAAATCTTCCTACCTTCCTCTTTGCTGCCAGTGACACTGTATACTATGGCTTACTGTCAATTGATTCAGCCCCACCTCCATTCCAGCATCCACCTGCAGGCTCCAGGAGGGTTAAGATATGTCCTCATCATTCCCATGTATTTTAGATCAAATCCAATTCAGGGAGCGATGCACCAGAGCCTAGCAATGTATACTTGTGTACTGAAGCTGCAATAAACATTTGAATCATGAATTTCCTGACTGAACTCCCAGGGACACAGTCAACAGAAGATGCAGTCTGGTGTGTAAAATGTATGTAACTGTGAGCTCTGAGGTGAGCTAATCTGAGAGAAAAAAAAAACATGTAAAAACGCTTGAGGTTTGATTCATTTTTACTTGACATGGGCAACCTATTTCACAAAGGGCCAGCGTGGCTGCAGGTTTTTGTTCCAACCAATCAAGAACACACACTTTGACCAATCAACTAACTAAGACTAAGATCAGTTGATTAAGTGAGTCAGGTGACGGTCTGGTGTGCTGCTGCTTGGTTGGAACAAAAACCTGCAGCCACACCATGACTTTGTGGTGTGAGTTGCCTGTGTCTGATTTAACTGAACCAACTCAAAATGACATCATCACGAGTCAGACTGTCCAGGACCAGTTGGTGCTTAAATAACAATAAACACCTGACATCATTAATACAATGATATTTTGGACCCTAAAGTGAACATGCACTGGTTGGTCACAAAGACTCACATAGCTGATCAGACACTGCTCTATTTAATTCAGCTAAAAACAAATGAACCCACCCAACATATCAATTATTTTATTATTATTATATCTTCGTGAGTTTTTTTTTTCTTTTTTAATAAAACCTCACTTCGTTTTAATGTGATACACATCTAGTTTTCATGATGTTGTTAGCTTCAGTTAACGATAATAACTTTGACAGCAGCAGAGCCGCTGATAAAACTTTGCAAACTTTTACAAAACAAAAAAAGCACAAGAATCTATGACCCCGGAGTGCCGTATAGCTCAGTGGGGTGAGCAGGCGCCCCATATGGAGAGGCTACAGCCCTCGCTGCAGCTGGGCCCGAATCCCGAATCTGGTGGCCCTTTGCTGCATGTCATTCCCCTTCTCTCTGCCTCCCTATTTCCTGTCTCTTGCAACTGAGAAGAAGAATCCATGGCCACAGTTCTTCCAGTCATGTGACCCTCGCCTTCTACATTCATTGACTCTCAGTCTGTCCAGAGTCTGAGTACAGAGACCTCTGATATCTTCCAGCTCTGCAGCTGTTACATTTCTTTGTTTTCAGTCCCCTTTGGCTGTAAAATTTGTTTAAGTGTTCCTGTATAACCCTGAATTATTTGCAACTGCCACTGCTTTCAGTGTTTTTTTAATGGTGGTTTTTATGCCCTTGTTGCACTCAGTCATGGAGTGGCTCTTTTTTCTTTCAGCTTGTGCTTTGGTGATTTTAATTTTAATTTTGTGGAAAGAATGAAGGCTACACATGTGATTTACACTCTTTTCTCCTCACTGCAACAAGGTCCTTGATTTAAATCCACTTCCATTCATAATGGATGAATAGAAATGTGGTGAAAGAGTGTTGTGCTGAAGGTGGACCACAGCCTAGACCCTGGTGCAGAATCATCAGGGAAACTCTGGTAATTTGTCCACCATTGTATTATTTTATTCAGTCAAGTGTTAAAGAACACTGTACATTCATGAGCTCAGCCACCAGTCTGACAACAAGTTAACACTTATTTGTACAATAAACTGTGTGTAAACCACGTGACTGTTTCAGGGTTAGGGTTTTGAAAGTGAAATTCTCTATGTTAGTTCTCTCTGAGATTTGTTTATGAGTATCAGTTTGGAGCAGTTCAACCATCCAACCCACATGACTGTATATGAAAGATGATTTTTAAAAGAATAATTGATGATGATAACAAGAAGAAACAACTAACTACAACAGAGAGAACAGTTTGTGGTTTAAACTGATTAGGAAAAGACAGAGTCAGTGACTTTAAAAATGTAGCATATATTAATAAACCTAATCCAGTGGGAATTAGAAGGCGGAGCAGTGTCTGAGTGGTGAGCCTGATGAGTCAGGGAGGAGACATCATGTCCTGCAGGGCAGCAGGTTCCTCTCCTGTCAGCTGGCTACAGCCGAGCAGGAGACTAAACTGACCAAATCTAACCTGAACAAGGTCTTTTTTTTTTTCAACCCTGCCATAGAAGTGTCTCCTCCTGATTGGCCCACCAACCTTGTACTCAAGCTCAGGAGAGAATCCTGAGAGAGGAAGCTTCATCTGGATCAACACCTCAGTTAAAACACAGCAGAAGTGTCAGCTGTGGGACTTTTAAAAGAACTTTCACTCCTGGCTCCAGACATTTAAAATAAACATTTCATTTGGTGTGAGAGATTTGATACTGAGTCCCACCCTCAGTCTGACAACCACTGGACAACCACAAGTGCTCAGGTGTGAGCACTCCTCTTTTTTCTGGTGGAGTCCCATGGCTGCCAACTTATGAGGGGACTCAGTGGTAGACTCCAGAGACTTTGGCACAGGTTGATTTTTTCTAGATGTTATTTATCAGCAGGCTTGGGCTGTCTTGCCGTGTCCATTGAGTTTCAAACATCACTCACAGATGCAAAACCACAAACCCAATCTGCATAAGAAGAGAGCAGAGCATCTGAAAAGTTCAAAAGCTGCTTTTTAACATCTAACTGTGTCTCTCTGGGGATGTTGGATTTCCAAAACAAATGCAGATTTGTGATCCCCGAGACAGCCCAGGGAATCTCGGCACTGCCTCAGACTCCACAGAGACAAGAGAAAATTTGCTTTTCCAATTTTGACAAACAGGTTTGAATTACTTTCATGAAGGATAACAAGATGAGTTTTGACAACTTGATGGTTCACATATGGAACGTTTCTTCATGAGAGATTACTGTTTCCGAATAACTTACACCACATGAGCTGTGTGCATATGTGTGTGTGTTAGATTAAATAATCATAATCTCATTTTTTGCCTTCCCTGCTATCAGGGTTATTTTATCAGCCTGTTACTATTCACTGCTGTGTTGTCGGTGTGTGTGTGTGCGGTGTGTTATCTCTGTGTGTGTCTCACCTCTCCAGGAAATCCCTGTCCATTGAGGAGGTGCTCTGAGCCCTGGGAGTCCTCGCTCCCAAAGTGGAGGCGGACTTCCTCCAGACGGTAGCTGTAGCCCAGCGGGCCACCGGAGATGTTCACCAGGTGGGCTTTGTCCGGCCGCAGGGACACATGCTTGCCTGTGTTGTACATGGTGCCTCCCATCTACAGGGAAACAGACACAGGGGGAGGGATTAATAACAACATGTTATATACAGTAAATTATATAGGTGGTAACAGCTTTTTGCCTACCAATGCTTGTTTTATTATGAAGAAGCTTCTTTCATAGCAGTGTCTGTGTTATTGAGCGATGAAATGTGCAAAGCTAAGTTGATTTTCATTTCTTTGTTGCAGGAATCTACTGGGTCAAAATTCATTGTGGTTTCTCTTTCAAGTCTAAAGTAGAGTCACATCTCACACATGTCAAATCTCACATCAGAGGAGTCCAGGTCTACTCTACAGCCCTTATCCTCACAAGCCTCAGGTCAGATACCTGTCCATGAGGAGCCTGTTTCCTTTTGAAGAAGGCACTCTGCCTTCAATCTCTTCATGAGCGGTTGGCTTGTTGACTGTGCAGCTGTGACTCTGGGCTGCAGCAGCTGGACCACAGCTCAACTAAATAAAGCTGACAACATTTCAAGAGCATCAATCACATCTCTGCCGGAACACAAGTCGAGTCAAATGGGTGAGATGGGCTCCAGGACTGATGAAAAAAAAAAAAGAGTCTGTCCTCCTGTTGGCCTTTGAAGTAGGAGACTTGTGTTCGACTCCCACATTGAACGAACAGTTGTTAGTTTTACCCAACAGCTTTAAACAAAGTTAACCATATACTTATCATGAGTATTGTAGTAACCATGACAACAAGGGTCGTCAAATGTTGATGAAGTGCAGATCATGATTTTTTCCTAAACCTAACTAAACCTAAGACTGTCACTATAGTGACCACAGTGATGCTCAGTACACTGCTCTCAGGTACTGTACCACTGTAGGATCACAAGTAAAGAGGTGTGATGCGTTTGGTTGGTGTAAATTTTTTGGATGATCTACAAAGTGTAATGACATTAATAACACAAGGTGCAAACAGCAGTATTTAAATGAGCAGTTAATGTGTTGTAATGGTTTCCATCGTGGAGAGTCTGGACACACAGTAGGATGACCTAACGCAAAATGATATTTGTGATTATGTGTTGGAGATGAGGTATTAGTGGAACATAATATTGACCTACAGCTTAACAATGCTATATAGGAGAGTCTGTGTGAGAGAGTAAATGCGGTTGGTTAAATTAGAACACCAGATGAAGTGAAGTGAAGATGATGCGATATGAGGCGAAGAGCCAAAGTTATACTGTCTGATGATAAACCCTCTGCAAATGGAGGAACAGCTGCCTCTGACCAGAGTGGAGCAGCAGGTGCAGCTCACTGTCTGCGGTCAGCAGGTAACTGGGATGACAGGGTATGACACCCTACACTGACGAGGGGTTGCTGCAAGAACAAATAAATCTGTCTGCATTATTTGAGGATGGACTCTCATCCATGGCCCAGGAGGTGTGACCTGTCTGTGGCACAGAGCTCAGGCGGGACACTCGGCAGCTGTTCAGCACTGTGTCTGGTCTGATGGCCCTAAAAGCCCTGGTGCGAGGGATCAAAGACAGGGTGATGGCAGCAGTGATGTCTCTCAATCCCAGTGGTCCCAGAGCTGAGCAGCTGGGGGCTGGAGAGGGAAAGTAGCAACTGCACTAAAACCCTGTTTGGTTTCATGCAGCACATACTGAGTGCTAAGAAACTTTTTGTGGCTATTCATCCTGCAAAAAAAGAAAGAAAAAAAACTTCTCTGTACTACCTGTGCCTGTGTCTCCTCTTCACTGCAATAACTGCAATCACAGCAGCCACAGTGTACAATGCTGCTTATTAGCACCTCCTTTTCAAACATATCAAATTCAGGCCGTCACAATCACCACCATCACTTCCAGGCTCATTAAATCACATTATGTGCACAAAATCAAATTATTAGTGTTTTCTCCTCCCAGTATTTTGCACACCAGGGCAGAAACCTCCCATGTTGCATACCATAAATGATCAAATAGAAGCCCGGGCTTTTATTTGCTTCAACTGCCCAACTGAACCAGCTTATATTTTACATAGGCGTCTATATGGGACAGGCTTTTAATTCATTTCACACAAATCTTTTGCTCAGCAAAATGGGAAAATACTGTTGAATCAATGGTCTAAAAGAATAAGAATATTACTTCTGAAATGAATTTAACAACAGTTGTGCTCTAACCATTGGTGTCTTCAACTGACCGGCCCAAGGAAAGAGCCAGAGCACACATTTATTCAGTTCAAGTTCAAGTTTGTCGTTGGAATGCTATTCGGACTTCACCGAAGGTAAGGGGTCTTCAGAAAGGAGCAGTTCGTTTCTTTACACATAACCTAACGAGTGAATTGGAATAAGTGATCTAACGATGTGTAGCAAGTCCACATTAACAAAAGTTTTAATGGATGGCTGTACCAGTGGCACCGAGGGAAAAGAGCAATTTAAATGTCTAACTGTTGTAAGCATGAATGAAGCAGATTAAACTGCTCAAACAGGCCATCTAGTGAGCTTTGACAGGTTTTGTACATTCACAAGATCTTGCACAGAAAATAGACCCAGCTTCTAACTGAGACCAGCTTTTATTTGCCTGTAAACCTGTAGCCAGACCCTGCCAGTACAGGGGACTGGCATCTACTTGAGACTCGGCTTTTATATGAGAATTTACAGTTTTCACTAAGGCTAAGATGTTAATGGACAATACATGTTGTTTTGCCTTGAAACACACAATCCTCAGTGTGCCCCCTAAGTAGATCAGCTTGAACATTTGGTATCAAGTTTACACACTTTTTTTTAATGCCACAATGCCAATGCCAAACCAGTTAATCAGACCATGTGTGTCTTATTTCAGGAAACACTTCCATGGATCATATCAGAGGTTTAGGGGTTAGGTTTGAGGACTTGATGCAAGAAAGGCCACACTGGCAATCCTGTTATCCTCAAGATAACAAAAAAAAATGATCCCATTACCTCAAGATAACAGAGCTCGTCTTCCCTTCATAATTAATTTCTTAATCAGATATCGGTTGTACCAGTGCGCAGATATTAATTCTAGAGCTGTAAAATATCAGGACGATGCATTGATCTACACATCACAGAATGTTTCACACTGCATCTTTTCATAGCACATCATTATTAGATCAGACTTCATCAGCTAGAAAGGTAGTGAGGATTGTTGCTAAGGAGGGATTGTTGCTAAGGAAGGGTGTTACTTTCAACTTAATGTATGAGGTTCAGTAAAAAAAATCGATTTCTTCTGATTTTGATAATGTGCACAGAAAAAATACTTGCGAGATGTATATACATATACACACATTAGAGTCAAAATCAGGCTGCAACTATAAAATCAATCTGTGTAAGGTTATGGCTAATTGGTCTAATCCAGGCTTGATATTCTCAAAGCTTTTCACACACACACACACACACACACAAAAACACACCAGAATTTTAATTTCCTGCACTTCTTCCATGCCAACCAGACTCTACCAGCAGAACTAACAGGACTAACAGTAGCTCAGCAGCAGGAGGATCCTGAGGTACAGATATCTTTCCTACGGGCCTTAGATCGCTATGTAGCCTCAATGACATTTGTCAAACTTCTTTAAACACAGACGTCCATCAGCAGCAGGCACCACCACACTGACCATGAGAAAAGCTGGGTGTCAGCAGACAAACCAAAAAAACATTTAATTATTGCTATTAGCTCAGTGCTTTTCAAATGTGTGCTAAATTACACAGAGACCTAAATACCAAGCAGTATTTTTGTTTAGCTGTTCTTTCAGTTATAATACCTTTGTACTGCAAGTGCACCATAAACAACCAGTGCAGCGGTCACTATCTGCCACCATACATACTGGTGTTACCCCTGAACTTCTCAATGATGACAAAGTAAAAAGTCCCTTTCTTCCTCAATCCTCTGGGTGACGTGGTGGATTACAGAGTATCAGACATGCGTAAAGACACGTTATTCGGTAGGTATTTTCTCCATGACCCATAATGCACCATACAATAACACTGCAGTTTAGGAAACAGGTGGAGTGGTAATGAAAATCTGCTCATCGCATTTTCCAGCAAAACTCTTCTGGAGTACACAATCTTATCCACATGGCTTCTAGATGAAATACAAATCCCAGCAAAGCGTTAAACCATGACAGTAATATATTTATATATAGTCGTCCAATTTTAGAATTATTTAGGACATGAGCACAGACTGACGTGAGGGCCCATTTAGAACTGCAAATCCTTTTTCCAACAAATGTGAATCACATCTTTAAGGGTTAAGGTGCCTGAAAACTCCACTCTACATCATCTTCTATACAATTTCAAAGCAATACAAATTTGTTGGGCACAAGCAACAACAAGCTAGCTACCCTGAAATGCACAAAAGAGTGAGGGCCCATTCAGTGATGCTTACAGCTTCAGTATTTAGAACAGTTGTACACAAAAACTGTATACATTCAAAGTATAGAGGGAGGATAGAAAAAAGGAAAGAGAAGAAAAAAAGGCTTCTAAACATGATTCGCTGTGGTAGCTGTAGTTTTTCATCCTTCACTGAACCCCACCTGAACTTACACTTCTGATGCCAAACCCACCCACATCTCAAAACACTTTTACTTCTCCACACACGGTTGAATGTGTCTGTAGATGCCTTGTCTGATATGTCTGCTTTAACTGCCCTTAGTGTTGCATTCACTGTCATGTCCTTGTGCTGTGTTCTGCCCTATATTGCAGAAGAAATTCCTCCACATCTACTGTACCAAGCAGGACAAACAAAGTGCTTCTGTTTGTGTGGATTAAAACAGCTTTTCCTGTTGCTCATGTGGCTCCAGAGTCGCATCTCGTCAGTTCCTCACAACGCCTCTGGCAACACATAAACTATTAATGCTTGTTACCTGCACACCAACCGTATTCATCATGCATTTTGTATGACATTGGCTGTGTTCATGTATTCATTACAGCTGTTTGTATAATAAATGAGGAGAAAGCACCCGGCCTCAGTTTAATTGTGGCATGCCAGCGCCGGGGTAGTATGAAATTAAACCATTACTCAGAAGCCTGGAATCTATTCGCAGGATAATCCTTAAAGAAAAGCACAACATTATTTTAAAAAAGACGAAGGATTTAAAATCTAAAAATGACTACATGATTTCACTTGTCTACGTCACAGGTTCAGTTCAGATAGAGACGGCCCAGAGGGGAAGCACTGATCTAAAGAGGTTTATATTTTTTTAAAGAACATGTTCATGTTCTCATCCTGAACTTCTTCATATCTGTCTTTCTTGCAAACTCTCTAGACTGCACGAGGCTGTTCATTTCAACATGATGAACGCCATTTGTTCATGAGTAATTGTGGATTTTTTGGGATTAGCTTCATAATGTTGGCTGTTCTGATCCATTTGCAGACACGTTTCACACATAATAACATCTCCCAGGAGTAAACAGAGTGTCAGCAGTGATTTCAGGAGAAAACATTTCTACAGTTTCACCTGCTCCGTGCACACATATAGTTACAGAAACAGAGATGGAACTTCAGAGGCCCTCCAGGACAAAAACGTGTTGTTGGACCCATTCACACTGAATGTTGACCAGTAGTTACTTCAGCTTAGAGTTCTCAATGGGCCTGGAAACTAAAACCTGATCCAGCCTTGAAGCCTGGACCCGCTGTGGCCTGACTCACTAGCATTCATCCTGACCTTGGCCAAAAAAAATGTGTGTCTGGCCTGACACTTGATAATGATAGTGATGATAACATGATGGTGAAACTATATTTCTACTCTACAATCCATGTTTGAAATAATGACGTGATGAAACTTGAATAAAACACCAAATCGGACCAGATAGAGAGAATAATACTGAAGACAAAAAAAGTGATTAAAAAAAAGAATAATATTGAAGGCAGGTATGAGAACTGTGTAGAAGTCATCCCCACTGCAGTGACACGACTCAGCATGTCAGTACCTTCAGAGCTTGTATATATGAGAGAGAATTGTTGGCTGAGGTCTTGTCTAGCCTGGGGTCTGACCCAACCTGAGTCATTTGTATATATTTAGGGCCCGAGCCCTGTCCAAACCCATGGGTCGGGTCAGGTAGGGCCAGCCTGGGCCGTTGAGAATTTTACTTCAGCTCCTTTTTACACTGCTCAGAAAATCTGGCTCTTGTCACCAAATGAGAAACGGCAGTCGATGTAATAGACACAGAATCTACCTCATTTCCACGCAGCTTTAAAGAGGAACTATGCAGGATTTTTAGCTTAACTATGCTACATTTTTAATTTAATTAAACAGCTTCAGAGTAATTGTGATGGTTAAATAAATGACTTATAACTTGTTACAGGGAGAATGGAGGCTCTCTGCCTTCCATCTAGAGGCTCTCGGCTGAAAACCAACTGTGCAACATCAGCGTCTCCGACCCGGTGTCCCAGCTCTCGTCTCAGTGGCACCTTGACACAAACGTGCCTCATAACCAGTAATCCCATGTTTATGACAGATAAGACTACACAAATATACACATCGTAATACGTAATAAAATTATCCACTGCTCCATAGATTATTTTCTCGCCAGCTTTGTTGAAAACAAATGCACATGGTCAGGAGGAGGGTTAGCAAAACAGAGGAAAAGTGACCAGACTTTCATAGTTCCTCTTGTAATGGCAATTTCAATGTTTTTGTGTTTCAGCCACTTGAGATGTCCCCACACCCTGCTTTCCCATCAAAATGTCAGCCTTGGGTCATTCCTCAGGTATAAATGTTTATGTCTCCCCACGCCCACAGTCTTTCCTTTGCCATCATCGCTCAGGTGAGTACTGACATTTCCTCGCAAGGAAATAAAAAACTTGTCGGCCGGCAGAAGTCTCGTGTTTCATTATTCACCAACAGCAAACATCAAAGAATTTCCACAACACTCTTTAATGTAAACACAACAACTGGGTGAACATGCTCATTTTTGCTCCTTAACCCTAAGGAATACATATATATGAAAGTTAATTTCCTTTATAGTGGGATTACTAAATTTAGCTCAGTGCAACAGGCCTGTTTCTGCATTATCATTAACATCTGTGCAGCTGCAGCAACCAAAGAAAGACTGATGATGAAAGTGACCAGACAACCATGTTTGTAACAGCTAAATAAAGACACTAGCTTGTTTACTTTCTGACTCCTTTCCATTCACTTCTCTCATGATTTGAGGTTGCACTGTGAGCGGCTGTACCCACAGATAAGCAGAACATGACTTCAGTTATCAAGTGATTCTCACATCTTTTAACAACAACTGCGCAGGATGATGAGGTTGTTGCGCAGCAGGTGGGATTTCAAATTGCGTGTGGGAGCTCCCCGCGCAGGATTGAGGAAAACAAATCAAATGCACTCCATGTAAGTCAGCAGGTTAGAGCTATTTGATGTGTGATCTTAGAAAAGTAGAGTGAGACAAGTCTTCAAAGTCTTCATCTATTTTCTGTCAAGAAATAGTCAGCAGAGAGAGAGACAGGACAGAGGGAAAGAAGAAGAGAATACAAAAAAACAGCACCACTGTTGGATGATATTGCTTCTCCTATTTATTTCTGAGCTGTACAATTAGAACCATGTAAGTCTCAAAGAGGTTCTCAAAATACTGTACTGAGTTGGGAAAATTGCAGAGATTGAAACATCTGGAGCAGCTGTAGATGCTCAATACTTTCCACAACACAGCTCTTGTCACTAAACACTCCTCATCTGGTAAACACACCTTTCACACTCTACTCTAAATACAAAGCAAGGATGGGGCTGATCCAATCCAGTATCGTTATTAGGTGCCGATATCAGCGTAATTCATGGATCTGAAATTTCGGATCCAACCATTAGAGTGTCACAGAGTGTCTTCAGCAGGTTTAACAGAGACGCAGAGACAACGAGAAGTGGATGTCCTTTGGTCACATGACAACTTGGTCACTTGACACACTGACAGTTTTTGTTGTGGTGTACCCACCGCTGTTGTTAGCTTTTGTTTCAATACATTGCTTGAGATGAAGAAATGACCATTACATACTTCTACTTAAATGCTCTACTTTCATGATATAAAATCACTGTAGCATGAACTTTTTACATTTCCCATAAATTTCACCCAAGTTGAATATCCCTGACTTTTTGCGAGTAGTGTCCAGACTAGGAGGGCCTGTTTATGGAATACAGACAGTTTTTCTAGAATTTTGTCTATGTTATAGTTACAACTCAAAATAACATGCAGGCATCCAAAAGAAGAAAATGTAATGGGGAATAAAGGTCCAATTTTAGAAAATTTTTAGCCCAATGAATTTTAAATATATTATTCAGGGCAGTAAATTCCAGGAATTTCAGCCATCCAGTGTCATAATTATACATAACAACACTTTTTCTTACGTAGGACAATTTCTCCATATGAAGTTAAAAAGCATCTGATCAACAGCTTTGTAATGAGATGGCAGCATAAGTTAGTCGAGAAATTCCCTCCACTTCAGGTATTAAGACTGTATCCTTCAGGGTTATAAATCCCTCTGTAGGAAGCCAGAAATGTTTCCAGCATATGCGCCCAGACAAGCAACTCCAACAGAAATGAAGAAGTGGTGTTTTCAATTCTTTTCATCCTTTTCCGACAGACTCCAATCAGTTTCACTTTCCATATTTCTCTGAGTTGTATCAGAAGTGTCGAGTTGGGAAAGGCTGCTGACTTTACTTTGTGTCTTTCATTAGCCTCTGGTTTTACTTGACACTGCCATTTGTTGTTGGGTTTTTTCTTTAAACCATGGTGTGTGGGGGAAACAGCATGTCCGATAAGTCTAATAAATTACCTTCAACAGATGAAAAAGCATTACTTTGTATAGCATGTGCCTGCTTCAAGGATAGACTGTGACAACATCAACAAAGAGAGCCTGTAGAGATGCAAATGATGCTACATTTGTGGTTTTATGTACTCTGATGTTGCTGGTTCTCCACAGATGAGTGAATAGGAGCAACACTGGCCAAAGTGTAAGTTTTCATTACTATCATTGTTTTCATTGTAGGCTGCTTAATGCTGTGGGCTACTACCAGTGTATGTTTTCATTGTTGACTCATTTTAACTGAATCCAGTAGTTATTACATATTGTATACTGGTTCATTCCTATTTTCCAATTTCCTCTGTAGTGTTTGAGATTTCTTGTCATTTTGAACATGACAGTAGGCTAAATCAGCTTTATTACTTTCCAATGTTACAAAATCTTTTCCTTACTTTGATCAAGTAGAACAGGTTTAAAAAGAAAAAACTTTTCTGACATTGTTTTTTTCAGTTGTATGACACCCTTCCTTCCCTGTGTGTGGTTCTTGTCATTGAGTTTAGCTCTTAGTTAAGTTTCATTTTGATGATCATTGTGAAATCCGAGGGTGCAGTTGCCAGCTGTAGACTTAAAGTGACTGCAATGCTATGGAGGAAGTTTGTCACTGACACCACGAAACAGCTCACTCTGTCACAGTTTAGGATGGGAATGGATAAGATTTTACTGATACCAGTGCCATTATCAGCCAGTGCCTGGCTCCTCCAGTCAAATGTTGAAGCCAACCAATTTAGGGCCTACAACAAACATGAAAGTTATACCGCATTAGAAAACGCATGAAATTGCACCAGGACCATGCAGAAACATCGCCCACTGATGCTACTGTACATTGTTATTGTAAAATTTTTGTTATGTTGTTTCAAAAAAAAAAAAAAAAATCTGTGTTAAAATAAGTGGTTGTAAAATATTTTTTCTTTTGAAAAATTATGTTTGTAAATAAGCCCTCTTTTAAAAACTGCTTTCTGTTGTCACTGTGACCACTTTGACCACTAAAATCTAATCAATTCACCCCTCCAAATGAAAGTTTGTGCCAGATATGAAGTCAAAATGTTGTTGAGAACTTACAATGGGATGGACAGTGAAAACATAACCCCCATTGCCTGGATGGGTCCTGATACTGATAATTAGGCTTTCCTTAAGTGGTAGACAATAGGGGAAAGAGCTCTGTTCTGTTTCAGGGTAATAGAGAAGGAGCTGAAGAATGTATCTTCAGAGATCCCACACCTCATATCACCGTCTGATGAAGTGCAGACTGAGCAGGAGCAGAAGGTGGTGAACCAGCTGAGTACAATAGTCTTCAAGATTGGTCATAATTTACAGGACAACACAGAGCTCCAACAGTGAGTCTGTCATCTGCTTTGTCATGGTAGAATACTTAAAACTTGCATTACACATTAATTAAACCTCTCTCTACACTCTCTGCAGTGCAGTAGATGGAATGGCACAAGCCCCCGGTTCCATGTGGGAAAATTTTAATAAAGTGGCACATAATGTGTTTGAACATGGGATCACCTGGGAGAGAATCGCTGTGCTCTTCTATGTTGCTGGCAGGCTGGCTGTCAGGGTGAGTGGTCAGAAAAGAATGGGTGATGGGGTGCAAGGACCCTATTGAAACTGCAGTGTGCATTTAGAGCCCAAGCACACCAAATGGATGCAAGGAGCCTATTGTTGTTATTTTACAGTGGATATAAAACAGTCAGTCAAACAAACATAATTCATTAAATGTACTTTAGCTGTACTAAAAAATTTGCATAACTGACAAAACAAATGTAAACTTATAAGAGTAAAATGAAGTTAAGTTTTATGTTTTGTAGAAAGGGTGCTGCCATCTTGTAGTATCACAACCTGTGAACTCAGGGGATTGGTTCCCCCCACTGGTAGAGAGTGACCGACAATGAACAATAGAGAGAGTGAAAGATGAAAAGAACGATGAAAGGCATGAAAAACAGTGAGAAATAGGTACAGAGGAGACAGAGAAAGAGACGGACAAAGATGGAGACAGAAGGGAGACCACTTCTGTATTGCTATTTTCATAAACTGTCTCTGAAAAGGAGCTGTACTGCTGCAGTGGCTAGCTGTGCTGAAAAGAAAGAATCCTCCATCAGGCCCTGACTCCAGGGTGACCATTTCTTGCAGGAGCATTTGAGTCCGAGTTTGTTCACCAAACCAAACAACTAACACCTGATGTTGTTCTGTCAGTTTCCAATCTCTCTGCCTACAACACACAGTAAGTTAGTTAGCTCATCTAAAACAGGTTACAAAACGTGTACAGTTGGTTTGGTAGTGAATCGGTCTGTGCACAATAAATAAATATAAAATAATGCAATATGGACTCCTAAAAGAATAAACTGTGAAATAAGCTAATAGGAAAATACATTAATAAAAATGAAAATATATTCTACATCTCAGTGATTAGAGTACTGTATGTCAAGTACACAGAGGAAGTACAAATATACAATAAGTTCACCAAACACAAGACCAGTGCTGCAGACTGTGTTCTCTCCATACACCCGAATCAGTCAACATGACCGAGTTTTCATGCTACTACAGCAGAGTGCATAATACTATCAGCTCAGCAAATATCAGACACATAAAATGCTGGATCCAGTCCAGGTTACAATGACACCAAAAAACAGAAGGATCTGAAAACACTGAAAGTACAGTACAGACAATACTGGACCCTTTCTCTTCACCTGTCTGGATCTGATCAGAGAATGTCAACGTTACAGTAATCACCCGAGGATGAAATCCTTGTGGGAACAACAACATGGGAAGAACCTGTTTAAATGTTGAATCCATCTTTGCTGCATCAACAGCTGCGGCGTGGATTTGGTCTCAGGCCTCCTCCGTGGCCTGAATGAGGAGTTCTCCTCCTGCTTCAGGTTTTCTTCTTCCTCCACCTCCACCTCGGCCTCTACCTCTGGCACAGCCTTCTTCCTCTAACTCCTTCTTCTCCTCTGTGGACTCCTCCTCTCAACCCCACTCTTCTTCTTCTGACTCCTTAAGACAGGTGAACTCATCTGCTGCTTTTATAGTTCTTACAGTAAACCTGAAGGGTGTGGTGTGTTTCTTTGCTTATTTGTTTTTTTCCCCGACACAATATCAGTCTACTTGGGCATTCAAATAAAAGGATGAAATTCACATTTTGGCCTAATAATTTATTGTTAAATGTTTATTGTTTTCATATTTTAATTTTCTTACAAAACTGAAGGGATTTTTAGCCTTTGTCAGTCAGACTCCTATCACCTATACCACAGTCAACCACCAGCACTGATATAGATATTTTGCCTTGATTGCGGGGCTGTTATATCCATCACTGACTTCACTGATATACAGTGTCAAGGAAAAGGCCTCCATTTCCCACAGGTAAAATGGCACTGATGAAGACACTATTATCTGGAGTCTTACAGTTTCATCTGTAGCATGCTGTAAATAAGACTGAACACAAATGCAATGGGGAAACTTTTTTTTCTGAATCTTTTCCTCATTAAAACAGAACAAAGAACTTCACTGGCTGCTTTCATGCCATTAATGTAAAGCAAATGTATATTCTGAAGTGTGTGTCTGTCTCCATGTCCACAGATCAACAGTTTCTCAGAGCTGGCAATGGTGTCCATGCGGACTGTGCCATTCAGGGAGTTTCACACAGCACGTCTTGTAATCATCTTTGTTGCTGGCCTGGCTCTTGGAAGTGTCATCACCTGGAAACTGACCAGATGACTTGTGGCACACATGCACAGCTTTACACACAAAATAATGATGATAATATATAATGTCCTCAGGTGAATATTAAAATCTTTAACTGGAAGCTTATCACTGTCCAGATTCTGTCTTGTCCTAACAATCATATCTAACTGTATCTCTCTCTCTCTCTCTCTCTCTCTCTCTCTCTCTCTCAGTCTCGCGGCTCTGTGACAGAGCAGAGCTGCAACAGACAGAGGAGTGGCAGGCCCAACACACACAACGCCATAGTACAAGAGAATTTGTACGGTAGGTAATAGTGGCGTGTTTGTACTGCCGTTTTTTTACATCAGCAACAGGAATTTATTAATGTTATAAAAAATAAAAAAGAGGGCACTTTTTAATACGAGCCAAAAAGGGCAGGGGCTCAAGCACCCCTTGGGCCCTATGTGTGCCTGACCAGGAGCACGGTGGGGCTGTGTTCCTACCCGCACAGGAAAGCCACATAGTGCAGTTGCAGCCGACGCAACCCCGCTCAGGCTGCAGCAGCGGCACGATTCATCCTATTAACCATTTTTCTACCACTTAAATGAGTTTAGAAACACTATTTTAAGGTACATAGTGTTGCTTTAAAGGAGAGTCAACGGACAAATTTTACTTTAATGCACAGCTATATTGTAAGAAAGACACAATCCATTGCTCTTCTAAAGAACTCCTTCATCCATCCTTTCTCACTCACCCATTCCCACACACTCACACACATCTCAACTTGACCTCTATTCCTGCTCTTCCCCCTCACTTTAGCATTCCCCCGTTTTGTTTTGTTTTTTCATCCTTACATATATGCTCATCTTTACTATCGGTATTGTGATCATGTGTTTTTGTGTATGTTCTGTATTTTCTGTCGTCAGGGTATACATCATCAGGCGCACACACTCCCATATGCTAATAAATACACAGCATATCAATAATAGTATCTGATAGTTCATCTCTTCTAACATATCAGCACAATAAGTTTGTTACATGGATCATTTCTGATATTGGTTCACAGACAAGAAAGAATTTTTTATAATCTTCAATACTTCATCACTATGGGTAATGTTTACGGCCCAAATACTCATCGTCAGTGACCATGTTCCTGTAACATTTAGATGACGCTTAAACACATCCCTCCCCCAAGACTCAGAATTTGAAATTGACAAGTGCGATCATCCTTCGTGGAAATAAATGATGACTCATCTCCTTCTATGGGAAACAGTCTGCACTCCATGTAAGTCAGTACACGTGGGTTAGAGCTGTTTGATGTGTGATCTTAGAAAAGTGGAGTGAGGCAAGACTTCAAAATCTTTGTCTATTTTCTGTCAAGAAAATCCTAGAGTCTTGTGTGTGAGGAGAGAGGAGGGTCAGCAGAGAGAGAGAGACAGGACAGAGGCAAAGAAGAAGAGAAAACAAAAAAAAAAACAGCACCACTGTTGGATTTATTTCTGAGCGGCACAATTAGAACTATGGATGTGTCAAAGAGGTTTTCACAGTATTGTACTGAGCTGCAGAATGAAAAATTTGTCATAAAGTAGTTTTCTGAATTTCATGACTCAATTCAATCTTATTTTCATCTGAATACTCTATTCATAACCCTTTGTGATGTTTATTTCCTTAGGACTGAAAAATTAGAGCCAACACAGAATTGTGAAAAACTGCAGTTCTTCCACTGACCACTAGAGTCTGATTCCAACAGAGATAGATAGATAGATAGATAGATAGATAGATAGATAGATAGATAGATAGATAGATAGATTACTTTATTCATCCCTGAAGGGAAATTAGGTTGCCATAGTAGACCGGTGTATAGAATACAATAAAATACAATTAAATAAATACAATAGAAATACAGTATAAAAAAGTACTAAAATAGAATGTACAGTATATACATATGATATATAATATCAATACTGTTAGTGTGTGACTGTGGCTCTGACAGAGGTAGATGAGTTGTAGAGTCTTATTGCTGTAGGTAGGAACGATTTCCTGTATTGTTCCTTAGAGCAGCGGGGTTGAATGAGTCTGTTGCTGAAGTTGCTCTTAAGCTTGTCCAGTGTTTTGTGGAGGGGGTGAGAGGGATTGTCATTGATTGCCAGCAGTTTTGCCAGCATCCTATCCTCCACCACCTCCTCCAGGGTTGCAAGTTTGGAGCCAACAACAGACTCTGCCTTTTTGATAAGTTTGTTCAGCCTGTTGGCGTCCTTTGCCTTGATGCCCGCACCCCAGGACACCGCAGCAAAGAAGATGGTGCTCGCCACAACAGACTGGTAGAACATCTGTAGCATCTTGTTGCAGACATGAAAGGACCTGAGCTGCCTCAGGAAGTAAAGCCGACTCAGGCCCTTCTTGTACACGGCCTCTGTGTTGGCGTACCAGTATTGTCCAGTGTCACACCCAGGTACTTGTAAGATGTCACCAGATCCACATCTGTCCCATTGATGCTGACAAGGGAGTGCAAAGGTTTTTTCCTCCTGAAGTCCACCACCATCTCCTTCATCTTCTTCACGTTCAGCTGCAGGTGGTTCTCCCCACACCACTTGACAAAGCGGTCGACCAGGTCCCTGTACTCAGCCTCCCTCCCGCCCTCAACACACCCTACAATGGCCGTGTCATCAGAGAATTTCTGCAGATGGCACAACTCAGTGCAGTACTTAAAGTCTGAAGTATATGTGGTGAAGAGGAAGGGGGAAAGTACAGTTCCCTGGGGGGCCCTGATGTTACTGGTCAGACGATCAGACACACAGTTCCGTAATCTCACGAACTGCAGTCTGCCCGTCAGATAGTCATTGACCCAAGTGACGAGGGGAGAATCCACCTGCATGTTCTCCAGTTTAGCCTTCAGCAGTCTGGGCTGGATGGTGTTGAATGCACTGGAGAAGTCGAAGAACATGATTTGGACGGAGGTGTCGGGTCTGTCCAGTGAGGAGTAGGCTTTCTGCAGCAGGTAGATGATTGCATCATCAACCCCAACATGGGGCTGATATGCAAACTGCAGGGGGTCTTGCAATGTGCACACCAGTGGTCTGAGGTGTGTTATGAATAAGTTGATGCTATATTTAAGCTATGATTTGATACTATATGCAGTATTTAGTAATGTTTCAATTGACTGTGATTTGACATCATGTATGCACTGTTCTGTTACAAATAGATGATCTGACACTGTGTGCTCTGTCCTGTGCATGAACGCACATAACCTGATGAGTGTTCCTACGACACCAGATAGCGGTGACCTGATAAGCAAGTACAAGATGTAACTGTAGTGTCTTCTCTCTCTGTCAGCTAGGTCTGTTGCAATAGATACACGCCTGACTCACAGCAGATTCACACACATACTTAATACATATTCTCCGCACACATCATAAACCAAGAGTGGACAACATCATCAGACTCATCATACTCTATCATAAAGTCCAACCTCTGCATTGGGCAGGACCGGCCCAAGAAGATACTGTGAATTATAAATGTGAACTGTTTTCTCAAAGCTGTGTTCATTTTGGCTGAGATCCTCACCGAGCTCCGTCACTACGCACCCAGCGCTGCTGTACTTTACCTGTGACCTGAATAAATTCTTCGTCTGGGAACTGAAGATTTCTCCGGTTTGTTCTTGGGCTTCCAATAAAAGAACCGATTCTTGCTAGGACCAGTCTCTCCATGACCTTCGTGATGTGAGAGGTCAGTGCAACTGGCCTGTAATCCTCCAGTGCAGCAGGGCGTCCCTTTTTGGGCACTGGGACCAGGCAAGATGTTTTCCAGAGCACTGGCACTCTCTGAAGGTGTAGGCTCAGGTTGAAGAGGTGCTGAAGAACTCCACAGAGCTACCTGGAACATGCCTTCAGCACGTGGGGGCTGATGCGGTCCGGTCCAGCAGCCTTCCTCTGTTTGAGCCTCTCCAGCTCTCCTCACCTGGCTGGATGTGATGAAGAGTCCAGACTGAGGAGTGGGGGATATGGTAGGGTCTGAGGTGGATGTCGGCAGTGGGTTGGAGGGTGGAGGTAACAAGGGTGGTGGAGAGAGGTATCTACTGCAGGAGGTGGTGGGGGGCCATTGGGGCTGTGAAGATGACCTGGGCATGGGGGGTGTGAAAAGCTCCGTGGTGAATGTTAGTGGGGGCGGAAGGGGTAGGGGTGACAAGTGAGGTGTGGGGCAGGAGGTGGTGGGGGGAGGTGGGGGATTGCTGCAAGGAGGAGCAGTAGATGGGCTGCCTGGGGTGGAGTTGAACCTATTGAAAAACATGTTCAACTCGTTCGTTCAACTCTCTGTATTCCCTCTGCGTCCTGGTGAACGCTTCCAGTTTGTCCACTTTATTCGCTTGTGATCTCACATTTCCAGTGATGACTGCAGGGATGTAGGGCTTAAACTTCCTCTTCTTCATGCTCTGTTTAAGCCCTGCTCTGCATCCTCGCCGTCTTCTCTTTAGCTCCTCGGGTATGGTGGGTCTCTCCCAGGCCAGGAGGGTCGGTGCCTCCAGGCCATCAGCTAATCGCGGGTGTAAACAATGCGGGCGAGTGTTGCCGGCATGGCTAAAATGAGTATTAAGTGTGCAATCCATTATAGGAGCATCTCGCCGTTGTGCATTGCGAGGGTGCGAGGGTGCACAGAACAGTGCAAAAATAAACACAAAAAAACGAACAACAAACGCAATAAAAATACAAAAAAAAAAACCTATCGAAATACCCGGAGCTGCTACGACAGGCTGCCACTAGGATAGTAAGGAGAGTAAGGACAGTAAGGATGGTGAGTCAGTCCCCATAGAGTCTCTTCATGATGACTCTATGGATGGTGAATCTTTATATACAGTAACTGGCCAGTTTAGAGGTGGTTGGTGACTGTACTGTAAGCTTGCCAGAAAGCTTGCCACAAATCCACTGAATATGTGGCCCTTTCTCTTTGTCTAGTCTTGTCTTGTTGACAAGATGACAACAGTGGAGCTGCTCACTCAAATCCGCTTTTGACACCACAGAGCTTCACTCATTATAAACAGTCTATGGCTTTTATTCACTGTTAAAACCTCCTTTTCCACTGTTCAATTATTCCCACCTGGACCATTGCCAACCTTTAGTCTCTACTTTACCAATCCACAATCAAATAATGTCCTTGTGGTACAAGCACAACTTTGTGTTACATCCATAATATAGTATATTCATCTTGGGGAGAATGTCACAGACGCAAAAGACACATCTAACAGACAATAGACTGTATATAAAATGGCCTATGCTAAATTTTCCATCTCAGCTCAGTTAGTAGTGTAATTTATCAGCTGTTGTTTTAGTTATTAGAAGAAAGTGACACTTCACCTGCCAAAGACAAATGTAAAAACACGAGAGAGGGACAGGCATGTGCACACATAGGGCCTAAGGGGTGCTTGAGCCCCTGCCCTTTTTGCCTCATATTAAAAAGTGCCCTCTTTTTTATTTTTTATAACATTAATAAATTCCTGTTGCTGATGTAAAAAAAACGGCAGTACAAAAACGCCACTGTTATCTACCGTACAAATTTTCTTGTACTACGGTGTTGTGTGTGTTGGGCCTGCCACCCATTGCTGCTCCGCTCTGACACAGAGCCGCGAGACTGAGAGAGAGAGAGAGAGAGAGAGAGAGAGAGCCGCTGCCTCATGAGACCTGACAGTGGAACGACTTGAACCTTTGTGAGTTATAAAGCATAACTTAGCATAACTTCCATGGGGGCTAACAAGTTGCCTTCTACTTATTCAATGTGCTTAAATGAGTCATATTTCAGAAAAGCGCCCATGTGTGCTCGTTAAGCTAACTGCTTGTTAATAAGAGTTAAAGTTTTGGCTGGTAATCATGTTCAGAAACACTTTTTGTTATACTGGGTGAAATGGTCCTTCTATCCCGAGAGTAGTCAGTATATTATGTATTCAGAAAAAGGAACAAAAATAATCAGACCTCTGTGGCAGCTGCAGGACTGACAAAACGCTGACCAATCCATGCTTTACGCTCCGAAAAGCAAAAACCAATTAGATGCCTTCATGTCTAGTTCTACCTATGCAGAAATGTGGAGGCGTGGCTTCAGAGAGAAGTCTGATGAAAGAGGCTGGGACTGTTTTTCCAGGATCTCCAACCCTACCTTTAAGACCAGTCTAAAATGACAACTGTCTGTGTAGGCTGTTGATCTTGCCACAGTTCTTAAACCTATTCTAGATATTAAGTTTATTGTGACTTTGCTGTTGTAAACATTGCTGTTCCCACTAAGAATCACAGTGGCAGTCACAGCAGTAATTTCTTGGTTTTGTCACATTTTTAGATGTGTATTTCCAGTTTGCACTTGCTGTCCCATGATTTTTGTGTTAATGAATTTCCCTTTGGGGATTAATAAAGTTAATGTTAAAAAATATCATACAGTATTAGCCTTAGCCTACCAGTTCGGAAGTTGGTTTCAGGAAGTCGGGAAATTGGTCTAGATTATTGTCCAGCTAATATTGGTCTCAGGCTATGTTAGCTATGTGTGTCTGTGTGTGTGTGTGTGTAAGTAGTTAGCTTTGTTTATTAATTTTACATTAATTTACATATTGTGTTATTAAGGACTGAAAAAAAAATGGCGCTCTGTGTGCGCACATGCTGCCCTTTTCTGACTTTGAGCCCCTGCCCCTCTATAATCATGTGCACGTCCCTGGAGAGGGAAGTGGATGAAAAACATAAACAACAGAGGGTGAGGATGAAATATACAGTGAAACATAATCGAGGTTTACCAACAAAAGGCATTACACAAAAGAACAACACAATTTGTCCAGTTTAGATTCTTTCCACTGTATCTGTACTTTTGGGCAGTGGGCAGTAGCTAATGAGCTGGACAGGAAGTCACCATTATGTAAATATAGTTACATGGATCTTCTACTGAACTACAAGAGAATGATGGGAGGGAGTGGAACTACTTTTTATTAATGTGACAGATTATTGTTTTAATATCGTGTCAAAAAAAAAGAAATACCCAAAGCCCAGAACACAATAACATCTCACAAAAAGAATTAATTGAAGGAGATGCTGACAAACAGAGAATTGGTTTTTAGTCAGTCAAACAATTACCAGTAGGAGAGAGAGTGAGGGTAAGAATATCAGCGGAAGAGCAGGATAATGATGATGAAAAGAGAGGAGAATATGATGGAAAAGTGGAGAGAATAGTTTGAAAAAGACAGAGTAAGGTTGAGGTAAAGAAGTCAGGAAGAGCCCCAGCTCCTGTGAGATCCAGTAAGGAAAATGAAATCATAATATTTAAGAGGAAAAGTGATGAATCCCACCTGGGTGAGGGCTGTAATAGGCCACTGCATAATGCATGCAACCCCAATGAGCACACGTGGGGGCCAAGGTTTTAATTTAAGTCCTCTGCTTTGTCGGTGTCTATTAGAGACAAGCTCTGTGGCTATCCCTCTGTGGGTTTAATTATCCCAACAGAGGAATGTGAGCAGATAGCTCTGCTTTGCTTGCTCTTTTACAGCTTTATGCTGCTGGAGGTTGATAATTTCCAACCAATCCCAGCTCCACACTTGTGATGAAGAGACACAATGCTGCGGGGCTGAGCATCTCTTACGAGGCCAATCTGCACTTCAAAAAGATGTTTACTGCTTCTTTTTTCAGCTCCATGATTTGTTGTATTTGTGATGTGATATGCTGAAAGTCCAAAAAGCCCTGTAAAACTACATTTTACATTCTAATTCTGGCCAAGGACAAGTTCAAATGAGTCGGTCTGCATCCTCTGTTTTCTTACTGAGGGACGGGAAGCACAGGGTGTGAATTAGAAATGGAAGTGAACATGTCACATGGAGAAATTCTTTTCTTATATTCATAGTTCTATGTCTGGGAACACACAGCCTGTGTTGTATCTGCATGGCAGCTGCGTCACTGACCTGCTGCTGTTGCTGTGCTAGTATGTGTGTGTGTTCTCATTGGCTGCACGTCTGTTGCGTTGCTGCTACTGTCAGCTGTGCAGACAGTACATGTCCAGGTGATTCCAGTGTTCCATGTCCTAATTAATTCATGATTTACTGTAATCAGAAAATGTCATCATGTTTTCAATGCTTGCTTGTGTTTGTTTTTTAGTTGCTCTGCCTTGTTTTATGTGAATGCTTTCCTTTTGAAATGTGCTTCTTGCTTCATATTTTATATGCATTGTTTTCAGTAGGCCTGTAAAAATTTCAGAAAAATTTCGGTTCAGTACGTGTTTCAGATTATAATAACATTATTGTGTATTATAATTAGGGCTGGGCGATATTACAAAAGATTTTGTCACGATATATTTTTCCCTATTGATCGATTCTCGGTCTCGATAAATCTTCAACACAATACATGTGTTTTGCTGATGCTGCCAGTTCAAGGAGCATCCTGACTGAATCCTGAAGAAACAGAGCATATGTTCAGTTTGGGAGGATGATATGAGTTCACTTTCATGTTCATCAAGGGTGGAACAGTTCACTAATGCAGTTTGATTTGATTTACATTTTTTTGTTGCTGTTGTCTTTTTTCGCAGCTCAAAGATATATGTGTCTGCATAACATGCTCATGAGGCTATAGTCTTTCTATTTATTTGAACAGGTTGTTGATGAGTAATAAGCTTTTTACTCTGACTGTTTTATTGCCCTGACATGGTAACTTGGTTACGCAGAGGTTACGTCAACTCAGGTGATCTGCAGGTTATTGTTTCAGTGCTCCGACGTGACGCTCCGTGTGTGTGTGCGTGCATACAGCTCTGACACACAGACACACACACTGTAACCCTGCATCTACAGGAGCCGTACTGCATGTTCTTCACGCCGTAGATGAGCCAATGTATGAGACATGTTACTGCAGAATGAACGTCATGAGCAGCTCAGTGTTTTCACAGTCGGAGTTTTCTCCTCCTCTTTCTTACCATCGTATCATGAGGTCACTCTGACTCCACACTGCTAGGCTTCTTTATACATGACAACCCCGAGACAGACGAACTGACCGCTCCACACGTTCACCATTGCTGGGGCTGGCTTCAGGTTTGAGCAAATAAAAGCCGGTCTCTATTAGAAGCTGGGTCTATTTCTATTTCATGCAAGTTCTTTTGAATGTACAAAACCTCTCAAAACCCACAACCGCCCGTTAGAGCAGTTTCTAAGATGCTTTATTTGTGCTAGAGTTCTCAACGGAACACATGAAAATTAAAACACAACCCAGTCTAACCTGTGGTTGTTGGTGTTCAGACCCGATGCAGCCGGGCTCACAAGCAGTAATTCTCAGCCTAAACGCGACCAAAAAAAAAAGCTTAAAGTTATTTGTATATGTTTTCCGCCCAAACCCAGCGCATCTGGTTGTTTTGTTCGGGCCGATCTGGTCGAGAACTCCAGCTGACCCAAGGAAAACTTGGGAGCCAGCTTCCAGTCTATGACCTGTGCATGTATTTATTTAGAATAAGTTTAATCGGTGTAGATTAAACTTCTAAATGAATACGTGCTCCAGATCTGGTTCTTTCCTTCTATTCTTACTATTTCAAACAGTAAGAGCAGAATGATGTGAGAGTATTTTCCATCTTTGCTGAGCATAAGATTTGTTCAAACTTAAAGGGGACATATTATGGAAATATCACTTTATGAAGGCTCTTTAACACATGTTTGGGTGTTTGTCTTGCCTTCTGGCCCCAAAATGTGAGAACTGACAAAACAAATCTGTCATTTGCTCCACAGGTTGAAATTCCTGTGGTTTTTTGAGCTGATCCCTCAGTCGTCCAATAATGATGTCATTAGTTTTTGAATTTGCATAATACCACTCCTACCTGGTACCAGTAGAAGGGGTGGGGCGGGGCTAGCAGTAGTTCATTTGCATTTAAAGGGACAGGGCACTGAAACACTGAACAGGGCTGTTTTGAGTGGATGAAAAGAGCTGTGATGTTTGATCCTTGGGGTATTTTGACCAAAGCATGTCACAGACATGTCTTTAAGACACCTGGGAACTATTTTCATTTGTGGGAAAGGGTGAGAATACGTCTCCTTTAAATAAAAGCCTGTCCCATATAGATGCTTGTCTCTAATATAAGCCCAGTCAGTTCAGCAGCTGAAGCAAATAGAAGCCTGGGCTTCTATTGGAGAATGCGGTATGTGCATTTGTGCATACATGGACTTGCATGTGTGTGAGAGTGTGTACGTGAAGTCAATTCATGTCAGCTTTCTTTTAGTAGTGCCAAATCAAAACAAACATTATTTAAAAACTATTATAGAAACCCAACAGTTCCCCCCGGAACTGTATTGGAAGCAGTAGGAAAGAGAAAGTCCTTTAATATAGTGCACTTCATAACTTCCTGTTTATGGAGGTCAGGGCCATTTAAAATGATATGACAATGTAAATTCTTCATTAGTCTTTTAAAACAGATGTGACACTTAACTACAGGTTATATGTTTGTTTATATATTGGACTGACTGTGCCACAATAAAAAGCTGCTCTTATTAGGATTTTCATCATCAGACACTGGCCTTAGCATATATCTACACTACTGTTTATACATGTGCTCTGAATCTAGAGCATTCTGGCTATTTGTGGCCTTGAAAAGTTTCCAGGCCAAACTGTTTGAAACAGCTGTTTCCCACAGAGTTCAGATGTGAAACTGCCTCATGGGCCGTCAGTTGAAAGTTTATAGGTCAGCAGAGTCTCTTGGTCTTTGGGTCATACAGTCTTGCAGGCTTTTCATTCTTTTTCCCCCAACTGATGAAAAATGGGTCTGTTTATTTTTAATGTCAGCAGATATTTTATCTGTGAGAAGATATTTGAAATCAGAGATTGGATTAGATTTGGTTGGTCACATCACAAGCCAGTGGTGATGCATAACAAGTCTAATTTAATTAATGTTTTAAAGTATTGCCACGTAAACATCTTCTGACTCATTTGACCATATTCACCTTTATATGTTTCCATCCAAAGTTACATTTTCTCCAAAGTTAAAATGTGTAAAACAGCCATATCGTAATGTAGCAGCAGTGGACCTTGGACGTTCTTGTTAATCATTTTCTTTAAAGCTGTACATCCTGTGGGCAGAATTGATTTCCTGCCAGTAATTCAAGAATTTCATTTGTGCAGAGAGACTCGATATAGGGCACATCACACCATGTAGTGAATGGGGAAGAGCTACTGCTGACCTTACAGCTTTACTGAAGAGCTGGATGAAAGCTAAAGTCTCTTTCTCACCTGGAGTTCATTTAATTTGGTCCAGGCCAAAGAAAAAAAAAAGATCCATGATGGTAGCCTTTATCCTTCTTATTACAAACTAACCAAGAGGTGTAAACATGAGGTCTTATGGGCTGACAAATGAGGTCATTGGTTGGATGATCCTGCATCATTAGTATGAGATGGAGCCACGTGGGGAGATCGATTTTCAGAGAGTGACAGCAGATCATGCAACACTCTTTTAAATCTGAATCTGACTCTTTTTGGTGTTGTTGTTTTTTTTTTCCCATGATGTCTTCGTGGTTTGATCTCCTCCCGTCTAACCATAACCCTGTCAAAGTGGTCTGTCCAGGGAGTAAGTTACTCAGTTTTCACATTTTGTCACATTACAAACTTAAATGTTTTTGACTAAGATTTTATGTGATAGACCAACACAAAGTGGTACATAATTGTGAAGTGGAAGGAAAATGATACACGGTGTTGAAATTTTTTTACAAATAAAAATCTGAAAAGTGTAGCGTGCATATGTATTGCATGTGCATATCCCAGCAATTAATTAATTGTTGATCCACCGTTCACTGCAATTACAGCTGCAAGTCTTTTGGGGTGTTTGGGGGTGTTTTTTATTGGATTGCTCATAAAACGCCAACCAATCACAGGAGAGGCTCAGAGCCTTCTCTCTTCTGATTGGTCCACCAACCTGTTGTTACTTGAGCTTCAGAGAGGAGCCTAAGAGAGAAGATGTAAAACTACACTGAGATGTTTTTTGTTCTTAACATGACAAATATATCTTCTTGTGGATCAACACTTCATTCAACGTGTTTTTATATTTTGAGTTTCACTGAAAATCCCTGTGTTGGTTCTTTTGCAATAATCCAGTGTGAACATGACACAGAACTAAAGCAGATGTCAACTGTGTTAACACAAAACTCACTGAAACATCTATGTCTAACTCTCTGCTGTGGCTCTTTTAAGCATGTAATGTATGCGTGCTTGTGGGTGTGTGTGTCTGTGTGTGTGTGCGTGCATGCGTGTGTGTGTGTGTAAAAGGCAGAACAAGGAGGCAAACAGGCTGTCAAAATGATTAATTCCCTGTTTGAATGACCCCATGTTCGTCTCTGTCTACTTCCATCTACTCTCATTCTCTTACCCTTCTATTCTCCCCTCTCGTCTCTTCCAGCCTTGTGACTCGTTACCGCTCGTCCTGTTCTCCTCTTCACTCTGCTTCCCTCTTCTCCCTGCTTCCTTCTTCTCCCTGATCACTTCTTCCGCTCAGATGGTTTCCTCGCTCTGTCTTTTTCTCATTTTATTTCACCTGGTCCTCTCTTGACATTCATTCTTGTCACTCAAGTCAAACCGATCTGAAGCTATTTTCACTTATACTTCCTCCTCTCTCATTTCTACAGCACTTTAGAAGCACGAAGTGGAAAAACACATGGCTCCTGTTCATTTTTCCTGTGAAAATTATTTATATGCTTCATACATTTTGAACAGGCATCGGTTTGTGACTTCTTACAGCATGCAACATATTTTGTTAAGTTTTATTCCCACATTTTCCCAAATGTCTCAATCACTTCTCAAACCACAGAGGTCTGTGGATTTAACCCTGGTGACAGTATGTTTCATTTGGTCACTGACATTAGGGTTGGGTATTGCCTACAACCTCACTATATGATATGTATCCCAATACAGAGGCCACAATACAATACGTATCATGATATACATTGATTTTGAATAATGACTATGTCCTGCACCGAATTAACTTGAATGTTGCATGACTCATGTCCAACTACTGACTTCCTGGTGCAAAAATCCAAAATGCTCCCATATCTTTGCCTTCAGTTTTGCGGTGGGTACAGTTTTTCTTTGTTTTCGTCCATGTTTGAGATTTTGGGCTCTTTGTGTCTATGCTGCCACCTATTGCCGTTACTGTGCACTGCACAGTAACTGCACAGTGAGGTTTCTTTTTCGAACCAGAGCATTTATTTCGATACAGTAGCATCTGCATGGATACATGTATCAGCAAAGACATCACGATATATTGCCCTAACTGACATCATAACCTATATGCACCTGTGTCAGTGTTGTGGTTGTCTGCCAGTAGCTCAAGTATGACTATTATCCAGATTAAAGCCACATTTCTAAGACACTTTTTTTTTTAACACCTTGCCCATTTTCAACTGCATATATTAAGAAGATGAAGGATTTCAGTTATCAGACATTTGGATCTGAAGTTACCAAAAAAAAAAAAAAAAGGAAAAAGGGTGAAAATGAGCAGTAGCTCAGCTCCCAGCCCCTTGTTCACCACAGAGTCTTGGTGAAACACTGACTTTGTATCACCCTGCTTTAGTCAGTACTGATGTTAATCCCCTGGTCCAGAGGAGGAGACCTCTCAAGATTTCTGGGCTTACAGTAAACATCCTCCAGAACATCTGGATCACAAGAGAAACAATGGAAGTCATGTTTACTACTCATGAGAAGCTGCAACTTCAGCAATGGTGGTAAAGATAACCCCCATGATCCCTCATTGCTTCATAAGGAACACTACATCATGTACACAAAGTGTGTAAAAATATCTGGTATAGCACATGAATGACTTTCTCATTATCTATCTACAGTAATTGTAATATATTTGCTGACAAAGTGTCTGATTGCATCCTCTGACCTGTGGAGCACCACATCATACCTGCTCCCTTCATACGTCAGATTGGCTGTGATTGGTACAGTATCACTGTCATGATGACTATGATCAGCTCAGTGTACCAGAAATGTGAGGCACAGAGATGCTGATGTATCAGGAACTTAACATACGAATACGAATTACTTTATTGATCCCCAAAGGGAAATTCATTTGTCTGTCAGCTCATCAACCATTTGCAGAAGAATTAAAAGCCTGATGGCTGAAGGTACAAAGGATCCTCTATATTTCTCCATCCTGCAGTGAAGAGAGAGGAGCCGTCCACCGCTCTTTTCTTGGTCCATCAAGGTGTTATGAAGAGGATGATCTGATCTGATCTCTCTGAAGTCAAGTGCCTCAGGATGTTTACTCCGTATCCTAGCAACAACTTCATGGAGACCTCCACATGGAACTTCAGCAGTAGCCATTGGTGGGATGTACACAGGTATTGTTTTGATTTGGAAAAATGTCTACTTCCTGAGTCTTCATCTATATCTCCAGCTCCTCATCACTCTTGTTGGGCAGAGAGTTGATATTTTGCATGATGACTGACGGCAGAAAGGACTACAGTACATCTCCACTTCCAAGCCTTTAACCTCTGCACCACCAGCACAGCAACCACGAAAGCACCTCCTCATCGCAGTTGGAACAGGGTGGCATCCTCCAGACTTGCTCCATTTTCAATGACAGAAGCTCCTCTCCTGAAGAATCTCCTCTGCCCACAGAAGTATCCATCAGTAGTTGACGAAATATGAGAAAAACATACAAAAACACAACAAAATAAAGCAAAGTTGAGTAAAAACTCAGAGCTACCAGACTTTGCTGCTCCCAGCTGAAGCGCATGTTCTGGAATGTCCTTAACATGGTTCTCAACAAATGTTATTATGAGCTAAGAGCAACTGGACAATGTCTTCAAATGCCTAAAACAAAGTACAGTCTGCTCACATAATGTACATGGGAATGTTTTCTGGCAGACAATGCTGGATGAACAACACTGTGAGAATGGTTTTGTTTTATATAAATTTATAAAATTTCAAACCTAAGATCTGGAGCATGAGCATGCTCACAAACTCTTCAAAGCAAAGTTGAAAACAGATGAAAAGGATGACGCAAAAGTAACAGAGTCACTAATTACAAACACACACAAACTGTCATTTGTCTCTCAGCCTTGAAACTCAGCCTCTCCTCTAATAGACCTCTCTGTATATTATTATTTAATGCCACATCAAAATTAAATGAAACTTAATAAAAGAATTCAAATTGTCTCTGGGTTAGTTAATGAGAAATTGTCATCACAGATCAATTACTGTGTGACACAAGTAGGTGTGTGCATGTCATGTCATGTTTTTTTGTGTGTGCGTCTGTGCTGGGGAAGTTCATGAGATAGGATATGACTAATGAACTGTCAAACACACACACACGCACATGTGCCTAAACCATTGGTAAAATGTCAGCATGCTGCTTCAAAGTCTTTGTGAAGACAGTCATTTGTCACATCACAGGACTTATCATACCTTTCTGGAGAATCTCTTTGCTCTGAATGTGAAGGTCACTCTGTCACTGCATCACATGTAAATGAAGTTTGACGCCTTTTTCGAAATTGTGTGGCCACAAGTTGACAAATAACAAGCTGCAGAGTGGTGTTAAGTTGTTGATTGGCTATTCATAACCATCCATCTGAAAATGACTGATAGCATCACCTACAGAGCCAATAGCACAATGAATGACAGGTGGGTTAGTATGTTTAAGTAGAAACAAGAAGTAAGACATGAGCATATTGTGGTGACTATGACAGCTGACTATGAATTGATAAACACTACGTCAACCTCATCGGCTTCTTCCATCTTCAAAGATCAAAGTTTGCACGTGGATCAGCTGACTGACCTCTTCACAATGGGATCTAGATTCAGGGGTCAGACAGTGTCATTGTTTTGAAAGTCACAAGTTAAGTCTCAAGTTAAGGCCAACCACTCCAAAATCAAATTCTGCCCTGGATTTTGTCTAGTCATAATGTTCAGAGCAACTATTTGTTTGAGAAAGACTGGAGGGTACAGTGACTTGCTATCAGAAAATGAAAAGACAGATTTAAGAGCATGGGCTGGCAAGTTAGCCTGCTAGCATCAACATAAGATGAAAGAGAGGCATAGGCTAACATGGCACTGGTGGAAAACCTTCGAGTCAAACATG
Organism: Caranx ignobilis; assembly: GCA_021432705.1. NCBI lineage: Eukaryota > Metazoa > Chordata > Actinopteri > Carangiformes > Carangidae > Caranx > Caranx ignobilis. The sequence continues at coordinate 52,245,804 of MU270012.1, forward strand.
TTTGATGCTGATTTGATGCTGATCTCACATACTGTATGAAGATATTTGACCTTGTACTGAAATATAAAATTTCCCAAGCCTAAGTACAAATATTATCAAATGTTATCTGTATTTCAGTCAGGACCACTTTGTCAAAATAATCTTTATTTACTTTGCACAAGTTTCATTTGGCCGTATGGTACTGTACTGGGACCCCCTGCTCTTCCACGCGCTTGCGTGAAAGCCTGAGGCAGGAAGAGCACACCTTCCTGCTAGGGATGCACCGAAATGAAATTTTTTGGCTGAAACTGAAAACCGAAAATGAGTAAACACTTGGCCGAAAACCGAAACCGAAATTAATAATTATGCCAATTTTTAGTAGGCCTACCATTGTGTTTATGGCTATGACTGTGTACTGACCTCACTAAATCAAGGCATTGCAATTGCATAAATTAATATTCATGTTTCAATGAAATCAATTACAAAATTATGAAAATATTTATTTAACACTGACATTCCAACAATATAAAATAAAATAAAAATTTACCTCTAATAATAACCTACAGGCCTATAACTGACTGGCCTATTATGGCTGCTGAAAGGTTGTAAAATTAAATGTTATATAAATATATACATAAACTTAAGTGCAGTAGCAGCATGTCTTCACACATAGATGACAGTAGCAAGTGAGGCCACGCCCCCATTCCGGTGAAAACAAACTGCCGGCTTTGACTGGCGGTAAATACAAATCCCGCCTTAGTCTTCTCGATTTCGCCTAACGTTACTGGAAAACTTCTGCAATGGCTAACATTAGCTATCTCACGTCGTTGTCGAGCGATGATCGGCAACGTTATATTGAAAAAATTAAAGAGTTAGGGGATGTATGTCCATACAGCCTAGCGGAGGAGAAGTGGGTAAACGACCCCACTCAGTGGCCGGAGGTGACATATCCAGACATTTACTCGTACCTCATTGAATCACCAGGTAATGCAGGTCTATGAACGATCACTTCCTCTGTCATTAAGATACTGTCGTTTTAGTAGGCTATGTGAAACAAAACAAGCAGCCAAGGCTTTGTCCACCTAAGGTTAAATGAAGGTGAGAATTTGCTGTCTTTCTGTCTCTCCCTCTCACTCACTGCCATCCTTTTTTAAACATGTCATTCTATCTATAAATATGTAAATATTACTTGTATTTCCTCAAATGTAATCTAGTTTATTTTTATAAACTGAGTACTGAGTACTCACCCCTGTCACAACACATCATTATCAAACTTCTCTCTCTCTCTCTCTCTCTCTCTCTCTCTCACACACACACACACACACTCACACACACACAATTTTAAATGAGAATTTATGACTGTATACAGTGATACGTTGTTTCATTTTTCGTCTCGTACGCACATTTGTTTTCCAAACGCAGCACCACTGACAGAGCGTCATGTTACCATGACGACTGACCGGAAAATATGAGCAATACGTCATGTTTACATGACTCCCGACTGTAAAAAGAAAACTCTGAGAAGTAACGCTAAACTTTAACAACAGAGGCACACTTACGCTGTACACATGTACGCGGGTTATTTGCGCTGCTCATTTCATTTTATAAACAGATGCTCCAGAGTTGGACCGTAGCCGTGCTAACGGAGCTAACAGGTAAACGGATACACGTGGTATCAGATCGGTGCCTGGACTTCAGTACTCGCCTGCACCGATCAGCACACAGCAAATCCGCCGGTGTTGAAATTCCAGTGTAACATGAAATTAACACAATTCAGAGTTATTTTAACACAATAACTAACACTAGCAGAGTCAGTGTTGGTGTAGATTTTGGGAGTTACGCAGTTTCACACTCAGAGTGTTAACCTTGACTACGCCCCCGTTGACGGTTAAGAAATGCAGCACTGGATTTTTGCGGTCGCCAATTTCATGTTTTACCTCAATATTATAACAAGTGTATTTAGAACAATGTAAGGTGAAGTTTATTTAACTGACTACGAACATTTCAAAAAGTGTTTTATCATATTTTAAACCGTTTTTCGTCGAAGTGTCCGATTGCTAGCATAAAGTCTGTAAATTATAGCATGTAGTTTATAGTGCAACGTTAGTTTAGTTGTCAGTTTTGGACACTACATGCGGGTAAATTTTTGATTTGTACTGTCTTTGTCGTGTGAAGTGAAGTTATATTTTGGGGAATGGTACTTTTTAAAAGTGCTTTGTTATAACATTAGTTGCGGAGCACCTGGGCTAATTGACTGAACCACTAACAGGTGTGCTAATTGCTAGCGGGAGATACTGAATCCGGAGACAAAGGCCGCACCTGCAGGACCACTTTAATTCTCTGTGTGGTGCGAAGGGGCATTATTGTAGCTGCCCAAGACCGTTAGCACAGGTGGGTAATCCTTCCAAAGTGGCTGTTCTAGGCATCGTACGGGTGCTAGTCGCGCCATGCTCGTGCCACCGCAGGGCTTAACTGTTAGCGCGAAGCGTCTCGCCGGGGCCGTGAGCTCTGCCACCGCGAGGCTAAACGGTTAGCTCGAGGTGAACTCGAGCTAACCGTTTAGCCTCGCGGTGCCGAGCCCAAGGGCTCCATCGGAGCTCGCACCACCGGGCTAAGCGCCTTGCAACGTCAGGGGTTCGCCCTTTTTTTTCAGGCTATCAAGAGAGAATATTCATAATCAAAACAATATTGCAAGGATGTGTTAATGAATTTCATGTTGTCTTCCTCTTCACCTGCAGTCTGTTTCAGATGGCGAAATGCGTGGGGTCCGAAGGGGTTAAGGTGCAGTATCAAAACCGCAAGAAGTACATAAAGTTACAGCAAGAAGCTGATTTTGGACAATTCATATCTGAAGGTAATGTTAAATTCACAACTGAGATATGACTAATCGTAAAAATTATTGTAATGTAAGCTTGCTGGTGTTCTGTTTTGTCTCTTAACCTCATCATGCAGTGAGAGACAAGTTCTCCATACCCGTGGACAAAGTCACCGTGGAAGATGATTCTGGCACTGAGGTGGATGAAACCGTTTTTGCAGAATTATCTGCTATGGAGGGGATTTGCTTTGTCATCAAGAACTGTCATGACAATGGTAAATTTTATAAGATAGATTGGTTTTATATTGCTGAAAGTGGTCATTGAGAATGGAACCGTTTTTAATACTAGCATATGAAATATTAAGACCCTTGTTAGAAAAGGTTTAAGTAATGAGTTTAATTGATGAGTGATTAAGTGAAATGAAACAAATTTATGTCAAAGTAATGTATAGCACAAATTGTGACATAGCATACAGACATTTTTCTCTTTTGATTCCTAATTATTCAGTCTGGAAGGAGATAGAGGGAGTGCCTTGGATGTCCAGTGCTGAATGCAACTGCAGATAATCTTAATTGTTGTTTGTGTTTGAGATTCCCCGTCGTCACCTCCATCCACACCCTCACCATGTAGGAGTGTCTACTCTGGCTCCATAAGTAGCAGTGACGGTGAGGTCTCAAGACCATTTAAGCGAATTAGAAGTGATGAGTCATTACAGACTTCTTCAGCGAGAGAGGTAAGTTTATCATCATATCCATCTATCTCTTATAAATTGATTTTTTTTTTTTTTTGCTTACTGTGTGCTCTAATGAATTGTTATCATCTGTGTAGCTGATAAACCAGATCTTGCTGACAAAACCTGGAGGGACAGCAGTGCTCGAAGAATATGAAGAGACTGGGACTTTGTGTGACAGCAGAAGAAGACAGATGGTTAACATTCTAGCAGCACACATGGTTGAGACTGAAGGGTAAGTTGTTGATACAAAGGACATAGATTTGATTGTAAGGATGGGCAAAATTATGTGGAATAGAACAGCCTTCCCCAGCAGATGGGCGGTTACAACCATTGGATTGACTTTTTCATAAAAAGCCCATATTGCATGATTATTAAAATTAAGAGAGTCTGACAGTGTTGGTTTCAAAGCTGCAGTAGACTTGTATAGCTGCAGTTATATGATCATTGTCCCATCCCTATGAAGTCAGGCACTAGGGTAAGTGAGCAAACCACTTTAATTGTTCTTTGCAGGAGAATCCCTCAGCGAATTACTAAAGAGAAATATGCACTTGGAATTGTCACCTTGTTCCCTTCATTAAGAGATCCCCTCTCCAAGAAAGGATATGTAAGTTGTGTATTTAGCTTAAAGGAACAATCACCTGTTGTTAATATCTGTTTAAAAGATGTTGAATGGATTGAATTTTAAACACACACTTGAGTTCCTATTCAAAAAAATTTGAAACATTAAGTTCATCAGTTCATTCATGTTTGAACCAGAGTCCAGAGCAGAGGAATGTCTGATTCAGAATTGCCCTAACTTTTGATTCTTCTGTTTCTAACTTTCTGACTTGTTTGGTTTTTTATTCATTCTATGAATTCATTGTTAAAGAGGTTACTGCTATTTGGTGATCATGAAGATTAACTTTGATGATGTATCTGTCTTTGCTAAGGAACACTTTTATGACTGGCAAAGTGGCTCTGGATTTCTGGCGTGGCGCCTTAAGACAATTCAGCGAAAGACTGTACTTGGGTCTAAGGAACCGAAAATGCAAACTGTGGGAGGTGGTCCAACACAGGAAAGGGAGCTGCCTGTGATTGGTGGTCAGCTAGATGATCAACATTGTGAAGAAGTCATATCCTTGATGAACCATACCAGACAGGGTTCCCACGTGTCCTGGAAAACCTGGAAAATGATTGACCAATTTTCCAGTCATGGAAAACATATGGAAAATGAGAAAAAATGCCAAATGTCCTGGAAACGGTTAAGTTATCCTGGAAAATTATTCATCCTCCCCCTGTCTTGTGAGCGAATGCAAATGTGTTAAAAGTTATGCGCATGTATGTCTGTTGTCAACACTGAGGCACAGAGCTTCTCTAGCTGGCGCAGTGCCCCACGTGACGCTACCAATCAATCAAATTCACATGTCTGCTTAGCGCAGTCCTGCAACGAGTGCTTCCAGTTGACTTTGTCACAGCATTTAGCGGCTTTTCAGACCACATCAAGGACTTAGCGCCTTGAGACAAAAGTAGCGACTGTAAATTGAAAAGTGTCCGCGTGTGTGAGGTTTTTCACTCCAATGACCATAGGCTCCTCTCTGTCCTCTGATGAGTGACAGACATCACCAACACGGTCACATCATTACGTGGCCGCCATTCTGGTCCTATGGCCGGTTCTCTTAATACATCCATGCTGTCTGCAGGTATTTCTTATTATAAGAGGCAGTATGGCGCTACACCTACGACATGTGGTTGACCTATGATTGTCTGGGCTGTTAATGAACAAGGGCAAGTGCGTTCCGTTTCCCTCTTCCACTCCTCTCCTGCCCACTTCCCCTCCGCTCTCCAAGTGGCCTCCGTGTGACGTATTAAGGGCTGAGGGCGATTGAGCGGGAAACTCAACCCGCTTTTGAAACGCAGCCATAGTCGGCGTGTCGTTTACGGAGTTGGCCGTGCGCAGTGAGATGCAACGTATCTCTGATTTCAGCGGTTCAAGGTAATCACAGTTAACAAATAATTAATGGGCCATGTTTCAACTTTATTAGGAATTCAGTTGTATAAAAATACTCATGGATAGATGGGGAGAAGGAATTGGAGAGATTAACGACTTTTCATGTAGTCTTAAACTCCTTAATTTAAAATGAAAGTAGTTGTCAACAGAGTGATATGTGCAGAGACCACAGAGAAAAATGAGAAAAGTAGGCAGCGAAAAATTAACATGTTCAACATACACTTAATTTAAACCGCTGGCATTTCTTATTTCCAATGTTGTTAGCATATAAGTGAATGTGATTTAACATGGCTAAATTAGCATTAGAGCTGTCAATCAGGTAAAGTTATGGTTGGTAATCCTGGAGAACTAGCAAGAGAGCTAGTGAGATTTGAAAGTGGCACCTTCTCTATGTTCAACCCCCAACAAACACTGGATAGCCTGCAGGAGAGTGTCAAGAAGCTACAATAACTGAGGAACATTTTTATTAGAATGACATATTACTTTGTTTTATATTGACCTTTTTGCATTGCAGGATACAATTATATTTATTTTGATATTTAGTTATATTTATGAAAATGTATGTTCTGCTTGGCTATTTTGGCAGTGATTTTGATTTTTATTATGTTTGAGAAATGCCAGCTGTGGTGCCAGCTGTGTAAAGTAAACTGAGTTGTGCAGTAAACTAAGATGAAACTCTGGAAATTGTTCTTCAGTGATTTATTGAAAATATACAAATAGTTTTTGAGGAAATGCAGGAGAAAAAGTAAGAGAGAAGGGAAAGTTGAGTTAGGAAATTTCCCAATTGAACATTTAAACTCCAGTTGGTTCTGCTAATGAAGTGCTACGTTGTAATCTGTGGGTGTGTTTGCATTATTCTATGATAAATTTGTCGTAATTTCTGAGAATTTAGGAGATTGTCTCATACATAAATTACAGCCATAGACTGCACATCAGATGTCTGAGGAATAAACATAGAAACAGTCTGGGTAAATGCAAGTTACAACTGTAGAAAAAAAGACACGTCATACACTGTATCAGTGTATGACGTGATTATTTGTCCTGGAAAATAATGTCAGGGAAAGAGTGGGAACCCTGAAAGAAGTCATCATGCAGAAGATGAAGGAGACCTTTGAGCATCCGTAACCCCAATGACTCACACACACTGCACTCTCTGTGTTTCCAAGGTTGCTGGATACTAAAGGGCTGGTCAATATTGGCATCATTTTCTGTAACCATCATAGCTGAATGTTTTGTGTGTGTGTATGTATGTGTGTGCGTGTGTGTGTAATTTGTTATTCCATTTTTTTTTCTTTGTTGCTTGCAGATACTTCAAGACTTCAGCCTCCTCTTTGGACCAGAAATATCTGCCAGACTGCTGGAGAAGTGGCATACCTCCTATAAAGGAAAGGTGATCAGAGAAGCAGTAAGTGCCTTACTTCCACCCCTGTGCTCCAGAGTTTGCTGAAGTATGCTAAGAATCAGTACAGTGAGGAATCATCTGAGGACCATCCAGGTATTCAGTTACAATTAAATTATTTTGAATGTATTGGGTCATATACATACTTATGATGTAACTTATCAACTCAAAAAGCCTGCAGCAGTCAGTTTCAAAAGTGAGCATTTTGTTGAGCCTGGACTTTTTTTTTTTTTTTGTTCTTACAGGATGGGACAGTGATGTGGCATCTTTCCTACTGCTGTTGCATATCCTACCACCTCAGCCCATGAAAAAGAAATCACTGAAGATCAGTGCATCCCAGGCTATGGGACACTTAGTTGTGTTTCACAAGGTATGTACTGGGCCACAGTAGGTGCTTTAAGTAGGAACTGTATGTCAGACTAAAAGCACAAGCATATGATGACGTAACATTCTCACCCCACTCCCCACCCCAGTCTTGCAGGAGCCTAGAAGAACACCTACAGAGCCGCCAGGAGAGCCATCAGCAGCCATACCTCCTGGCTTCTGGGACCAGTAAGCAGGCCATCAGCGCTTTCTACATTGTGATGGATAAGAGGCTCATTCCCTGCCAGGGAACCACATCATTGGCAGCTCTCGACGAGCTTTTTAAGGTGCATTTTGTCTTCAGTTAAGCTATGCTGATGCTCTCAACAACCTGTACACATTTCTCCAGACAGCAGTCTATGGTATTGATGTGGAAACCAAAAGGAAGCCCAAAGGTGAAAGAATTAAGAGCTAAGTTCATGAACAGGAGCTAAGAGCCATGTTCAACAAATTCCAGGTTATTTGTTTTGTTTGTTTTGTTTGTGTATTTGTTGACCTTTAGATTTAACATGGATTATATCCTGGAGAAAGTTTCATGTATGTTCACAGTTTATAAAAAACTTAAAGGCAAAGGTATTGGCCACATTCATGAATAGAGGCTCAGAGCAAATTTCTTGAAAAATGTAAAAAAAAAAAAATGAAAGCCTGTTGGGCAAAATAAAACTGTCTTCATTACAGTAACTATATTGTGGAGCGTTTGTATGTATTTTTATGGCGGGAGGGCTAGACTTTTATTGTACAATCTAACTATAATTGTGTCAGTTCCTGTAGATAGTAGTATAATAGCCATAATAGCTATGAAATGACACTAACCAGTGTTAATAGTGTACACTATAATAGTTAGTAATTGACACAAGCCAGTGTTATTGTCTATTATAGTGTTAATAATTTACACCATAAGAGTTAGTTTATTAACACTGGTGTTGTCATTACTGATTACTGAGTAAATAATTTACACTATTATAGTCATTAAATAACACTGAAGTGTGTTCATATTGTTCGTTATAGTGTTGATAATTAACATTAGAGTTTTTTAAGTAACACTATCATAGTGTTTATAATTTTAACTCTTTCAAAAGTGTTAATTTAACACTTTTACAGTGGTTCCCACATAAACTCTGGGTCAGTGTTAATTTTAACTCTGAATTTGAAATTTGCGATTTCAAATTTGCATGTTTGGCAGGTTTTTGCTTGCGTTTTTTCTTGCGTCATCACAACATCCTGTTTCGGCCATGTTGTTTTGGTGTTAAAAGTCTTTTGGCCGAAAACCAAAAATGCATTTTTTAGCCATTTTCGGCCGAAAATTTTCGGTGGCCGAATTTTCAGTGCATCTCTACTTGCTGCCCTTCATAAGCCATCATGAACGACATTAGCAGGGGGCGCAGCAGCAAAAGAAAACCCAGACAGAGCAGAGCAACCAACATGAATACAATGATAAGGTTCATAACAGCATGACCGGAGGAGGTGGGTTGCACAGAAGCCAGCAGAGGAAGCAGCAAAGGAGGCTGGGCTGGAGCAATTTAAGTAGCGCGCTCTGAATGCAATTTCCCAATGGGAAGCGTGCACGGGGAAGTCAGCTGAGCCATCAGCTGATCTGCTCACGTTGACAACTACACTGCCAGAACTAACGCTACGCTTGATTTAATTCTGAATTCTTCCGGTGGTCTGATCACAATGCAGAGTAAAGACAAATTCAGAAAATGCAAATAAGTAAAATGAATAGAGGAGTTCATCATTGTTATTATGCCCATAATAAGCATGTACATAACTGTAATTTATCAAATTGAGCTCCAATGATTTGCAAATGTATATTTATGTTTTGCAATGTCATTAAAACTACTCTGATTTCTGATTTCCCTACAAAATGCTTAAGGTCTTCACAGAGAATATTTTTCTGTGCAGTCAGAACTGAAAACCATCTACAAAACATAAACTTGAAGATAAGAACTTTACGGAGCATTGAAGCTGGGATTCAGGGTCCCCCATGCTTGACTTTGCTCAAGGCCTGTAAAATCCCTGACTCAGTGTCTGTCCAGAGCAACAGTGTGTGTGAACAGATGTGCAGGGTTTGTATAAGTAACACATACAGAGAAGGCAAATGTAGGTTCTTTAGCAGAGTTTGTGCAGTAAAAATCTATGTAAATGCGTCCTGTAAACTCCGAGCAACAAAGGAATCTGTCGCAGACGGAAGAAGCCAAAACAGCCAATCTGTTGTGCAGCAGCTTCTGAGGAAACTCACAAGAAGGTCGGGCACAAGAGGGGTTGGCCTGGACTCCAGGGTAACACACAGGTGTGCACTGCACCACACTACACTACACACAGGCAAAGTCAAATGTGTCAGATTTTGTTTTTCACTATAACCCCCACAAACACACACATAAGAAACGCAGACCAACACATGCTCCCACATTTGCTCTCTATTTTTGCCATCATTTTTCACACTCGCTTTCCACCTCTCTCTCTCACTTGATCTTCTCAGCATACTCCCAAACACACACACACACACACATACACTTGCCAGGACAGATGGCTATGCTATGTGCTCTTGCTCAGCAGATGCACAAGAGCATTAATCATGAAACAAGACTCAAACAGAGGATTTAACTCTTACTACAGTGGAGCTGCTTCCTGTAAAGAGACCAGATTAATTTGCCTGTTGAAGATCATTGACAGTCAGGTCTTCTGCAACAGAACAGATGCAGATGCGCCACATCAGACCAAAAGGAATTGGTTATGTGAAGACTCATTTCATGTACAAGACTACAAATTCCTCAGATGTCAAGAGTTGGTAGTGAGAGAAGCAGAAGTAGAAAAACTCTTGGGAGTTTTTCCTCAATCGATGTGAGGGTCTAAGGGCAGAGGATGGTGTCATAATGCTGTATAAAGCCCTTTGAGACAAATTGTTTGTAAAAAACGGGCTGTACAAATAAAATTGCCTTGCCTTGCCCTGACTTGCCTTGCCATTACAAGGCCAAATCTTACAAATGGCTGATTACTGGATATATTGTTCTGGAATATTCTTTCTGTGTTTTTACATTGAGGTGAGATGTTGCAGTAATAATGATGAAACACCTTCACAAACCATGTGGTCCTGTGGCTCTGAAGACTAATGGTAGTGAAATTAACTGTATTCCTCCCACCAGGTGCAGTCAAATTTATGCACACATGGTAATGTGAGACTCTTTGGATAAAAATGGCATGTGATTAGTTTAACTCTGGCCAGTAGCCTGATCAGTTGGCACACACACTAAGTCGGTTCATCATTATGGTTGTTGGGTATGATGGAGTACTGAGATGCTCTGCAGGAGAGGGGAATGAGTGGAGAGGTATGGAGACAAAACAGATCCTGAACATTTGGTGGATTTTTTCTTCTCTGTAAAGTGCATCGTTTAGTATGCATGGTTGGTTCATACATTTACAGTAGCAGTTTGCACAAGAGTTAATATATCAACCTCCGGAGCACTTGAAAAGGTTTTCAAATGTCAAATGGTGGATGCTGTTTTTCCAATAGGCACTCTGAGATCATAAAAATAATTACAGAACTAATTCAAAAGGAATGGTTTCTGCAAGCTATAAATGTTTAAAAGATCTATTTGTAGTTTTGCTGTTACTGTAACAGCTTTTACAAAGCCAGTATTACCAGTCCAGGCGTAATGTTAGCATCATGTCTTTTCTTCTACTGGAGTTAGCAGGCTAACTAGCTAGCCAAAGGCCTGTTCAGGCTGACTATATGACTCCGCTGTGGTTTCTATAAATAATGTCTTCTGTCTATGAATTGTTATATAACCAAAATTGTGCTGTTTTGCAAGTAATTATTCATTCCACTTGAAACTACTTCATGACCCACCAGTGGACCACAGCCCAAAGTTTGTGAAGATGTGATTATGAGCAAAACTACTGTAGGAATTCTGTGATGCTCGAACTGTGTAATGACTCTGTGGGAGATCAGTGCACATAACTCACATGTTTAATTATTCATCCAGACAATCAGAACAATAGTGCTTCATGCTGAACACATTAGGATTTCATGAGCGTTTGTTAGGTTTTTTTTCTTTTGAATGCTGAAATGATGTTTAAATCCAAACGTAGAAAGCACTGAAGTGTCTACATGATGTTGGAGACAACTTTCACACCATTTGTTGTTCTTATGCTGAATCATCTGCCAACCTACTTCAGTTCTTTGCTCCACTCTTTGAAAGTGCTCCCCTACATCACACACCTGAACTGACAACAGCTCTACTTTTTACATTTGATAGCCTCATTTTGTTCTTCTGCACTCATATTTTCAATTTCATAGAGTGACACAAGATGGTTAATTTGTTTCTGAACTGATTTTCAGACCGATAAAAGAAATGCAGAGTGGGAGAGTGTATTGAGAGTCAAGTGGCACAAAGGCCAACTCAGATGACTGACACATCGCTGCTGCTGTCTCTTCTCTTTATGTTACAGACATCAAATGGTCTTCAGTTCCACCTCTGGCTGCAAAACACTGGATCCCTCAATTGCTTTGATGTTGTTTGACAATATCTTTCATGGCCGATGGGTATGCTTTTCAAACTCCACACCTCCAGTTATAAACTCTCTATTGATGAACATTTTGAGGCTCCTACTCGAAGCCATGACAACTCTGACAGAACCATCAAGGTTTGAGAAGAACTTTACTTCTTCACTCCACTCCTTGACTACTGTATGACCACTAGTTCAAACATGACCTTTTAACATTTATTTCATATTTTGTTCTTTATCTTGTTTCTAAAGGCATTGGAATGTGGTTGAAAGCTCCAAAGGTAAACTAACAGCTCCAAATAGACAGTTTTTACATCGATATATTCAACATAGTATAATTGTCAAAGTACAGAGAAGTGGTCCCCATGTCAAGGAACTGATCTCATTGCTAAAGACTGGGATGGAGTTGTGTGAAGTACCATTTCATTTGACCACCAGAATATTTTAAGTAGCCTGGTAAGCAGGGAGAACAACCTTCAAGTCTAGGTTAAAGCACTGCTGTACATCTTCAAGCATCTCGGAAAACATCTCAATCCATCACACTAAATCCAACATTAGATTTCTGTGAGGCAGCTGGTCAAGGTAAAGCCAACATTAGCAGTCAGTAAATCACACAGAACACAGCTGAGTGCACTAAACCCATCCCTTTTGAGAAATTTTGATATACAGTCAAAGTCAGAACACACATGGTTTCAATATTAATCAAGCAGTTCTGAGAAAATCCTTCATGAGTTTCCCATCACACAGCTGCTGCTAAAGAACTGGAAATTCTGACCTACTGTTCAATAAAGAAGCAGCTTGCATTAAAACACCTGTGTAAAGCCATCCCACTGGACAGGTCCAGTTAAAGCTAGAGAAGTAAGCAGCGTGGACTGTGGATTTGACGCATGGCAGGATTGAGGCCCCCCGGAGCCTGACTGTGAACACAGCACTCTGTCTAAAACCATTTTGGACAGGAGCCCCCCAGGGAGAGGAAAGGTGCTAAGAGATTTTATAGCAGAAAGTCACAGGCTGTTAATGTTTCAGTTCCTGATCCAAGCACAGAGCTCAACACATTACATCATTATGAGGTCCCTTTTTATGAAAGGATCATATTCAGGTTCAACAGAACAAAGCTACTGTGGCTAATGGCTACACCTATGATAAAGTAACAAACTACATTTTGAAGTACTTGTACCTTACAAAAACATTGTGCAATTTTATTATGTGTTACTTTATACTTGCTTCACTAAATACTTACTTACTTATAATATATGATCTAGTAAGTATTTATGTAAAATATATATTCTATTTGGAATAAGAGTTATTAAAATGGTCTGAAAATGGAAACAGGAAATTTGGGAATATGGGAAAAAGATGCTGTTAATGATTTATTCACCTGACACTGCACGACAATAAAATTTCACTTCTAATAACCAATAGTATGAGTAGATCAGATGTGTTTACCCAGCTGTCTGTTATTTGGTTTCAGTTGTGTCTGAAGTCAAAAAGTAAAAACAATCTAATTTCCTAAATACTTCAATGGACATCAACATCATGAGGGGAAGGAAAGATGTGAAGGAGAACTGATGAGTATTTAGGGTACTACAAACTGGCTGCATTTACACTTCAGTCTATTTATGAAACATAGATGATAAATACTCCCTTTACTAACTACAAACCCCAAACAAACAGCCCCGTAATGAAGAAATAAGATAACATGACAGAAATAACAAGTAGCCATTAAAATGATAATGCAACAAAAATGAGCAACTGAGGGGCTGGGATAAATTATATTCATACATCAGGATGACAGAGTTGTTTTGTTGGGTCTGTATTTGGACAGCCGCAGTGATAGAGAGATAGGAAAGTCAGAGAGAGAGAGAGAGAAAGAGGTTGACATGCAGCAGAGGTTCACCATGGCTGCTGTGGTACACACAATACCAGGTGGGCCCGGGGTGCCCAAGGCTGCATAGACTTTTGACTTTTATGTACATTTGTTACATAGTTCAGAGCTCATCCATTCTTACCAGGTTTTCTACATGCAATCTGTTCTTTTTAACATGTATGTACATTTTCTCCTTTACTAACCTCAGATCCATCTTCTCACTCCTTGTTGTTTATGGGTTTTTGCCATTTGCTTTTTTTTTTTTTTTACCTTACTTTGTATCATCTGAGTCAGGATGTTGAGTTTTATTTTTCAGTTCTAAACCTCAGTTTTTGCATTCCTCTGTCAATCAGCCAACTTTTGTTCCTTGAATCACCACTACGTTCGCCATGTTTGTGTGTGTTTGTGTCAACCCTGCCTGTGCCTGTGTTCCCACCGGCTACACACACACGCACACAAAGATAATTAATTACAAACACATTAAAATTGCTCTATTTTTCTCAGAAATTAGATCAACAAGGGAAAATGTGCAATGTGCATTCCTACGCATATTAACAGAACTTCCATGCAAATGTATTTCAATTGAGCTCTGGCACAGTGTTTCAGTAATCCAGATTTTTCATTCGCCCAGGCGACCTACATTCCCCAGTGGCTTGGATTAGCAGTGCCTGAGCTTCTGATGACGCTCATCTGGTCTCGACCCATCCTCGCCTGAACCACAGTGTGCCACAGCAGCTGTGATTAGTGGCTGACACTGCTCTCTCTCGGGAAATAACATGGAGCTCACCCCATGGCACTTCTTAGTCCTCATCACAATGAGCGAGTCTCAGAGGGAATTACAGGGATAAGACTCTCTGAAGAGGTCACGGATGGGGCTAATGTTCCCTCTAGGTTTCTTTGTGGCCCACACAACAGCGTTAGCCACGAGCAATTAAATAATAGAAGTGTGGCATTAGCACATAACAAAGAATAGGAGCTGGTATAAGTTAATGCTTGTGCTTGGGATTTATATTTCTGGGGCCCCATTATGTCCTGATTTAACTATTTAATAATCGCGAAGCAAAATGAAACTCTGTTCATCTCCAGAGAGAATGATGTACCACACCTTTAGTCTCGGAGCTGAAGGCTCCTGAAAGCTTTATTTTGAAAATCTAATGCATCTGATTTTCATACAAAACCTCAGCTGAAAGGCTGCAGCTAAATGCCATAGCTAAGTGGATGAGCGTCCACGCTTTGTCACAGAGCAGATGAAGTGGGCACTCTCCATTATAGTTCCTCTATTAGGAGTGTAATCACCCCTCTCTGTGCCTGCCCTCTCCTACCACACATGATGCAAAGATACAACTGCCGTAATGTGCGGGAAGTTTACTCATTGTTAGAGGGGAAAGTAGTTTCAGTTGATTATATCATGATGAAAGCATAATTAGAAACATTTTTTTCATTTTTCTGCCAAAAATCCTTATCACTAGTATTGAGCCGGGGAGGTGTTATGGAGATGTAACACCAATTTGTGTAGTCGTTTTTGATGATAATTAATCTGCAGGTAATATGTGGTTTTGATTTGATCATTTATGCTCACGAGTTCCTGATTTTTTGTGTCTCTGTTTAAAGTAAAATTCCACACAGTATTTTTCTTTCTAACATTTGAAGAAGACAATCAAGACAACATTTACAGTATGAGCCTGTCTACACCTGACATTAAAATGCGTCTTGAATGATGAGATCACAAGTGGACACAAGTGGCTGGCCCTAAATACAAGTGTAAACAGGCACCAAAAATCACTACACAACTAAAAACCTCTTGCCAGGGGGCCTGAGACACGTTTATCCACATTTCTTTCATAGTGCAAATGTTAATGTGTCTTGATGCTTCTCAGATGAGGATGAGGCAGGAAATATGTCAATAAAGCAAGACGTTAATGACGGTGCACCAATGGTTAAAGGATTAAAGAAAATGGATGATGATAGCATACGTGGTTGGGGTTCACAGTGCAACACATTGGCATCACCAGACACCTTTCACTGGGACCCAGTATAAATTTTCCTCTTGGTCTTTTTTTCGTTTCATGGTAAACTAACATAATTATGCCACCACACTCCTACAAGCCGCCGCAACTTGTGCTAACTGCAGTAGCGCCATCGTAAAACTAAACGTTTTCTTTCATGGCAAGTATGCAACTATACGGGGACATTTGAGGTGTTCAATAAGATAAGTAGGTTAATGCTATTTTGTCGGTATTTTGGAGGAGGGTTTAGCTCGGATAAGGAAGTAGCTTGGCGTTAGCTAGCGTTATCGTGATCGTTAGGTAGCGTTAGCCTTAATGTTTGCTAGCATTAACACTAACCAGTGTGTACCAGTGGTAAAGAAACACAATCAGTGAGTGGTCGCTACTATATCGGTATAATATTACTTAGATTTCCTGTCCGAAGACCGTGTCTGTGTTTATTAGCACCTGGTAGAAACAATCGGCAGACACCTGTGAGCTGGAGGTCATTGCCTGCTCAGTGCATTGGACTTGTTCGGGCAGGCAGCATCCTGCGACGCCGTGGAAGCCTAAGGTCATGGGCTGTATAGGGAAACCGTTTGCAGACTTGTTAAAACTACGGTTACCACGCGTTCCCTGAAATATGAAATCGTTTCCGATTTGAAAGTTAAATCGATAAGGGACGGGATTAGTCCGTTATTTCCGAGTTGTCTTGGATGCAGCACCGTCCCACCCCCATCCCGTGAATAGCCTTCCGACTCGACCCGTGATCGGGTAAAAACTCGCTGCCATACGTGGTTTGATCACAGACAAGAGTGGGGAAACTTAAACTCTTGGTTTTACAGTATCAGTGCTAATGACTATCATACTAGTTGTAAACGATGTCCGCGTGTGTTTTGTGGTGGACGGTGGCTTGTCAGATGTACGGCAGCTTCAGGACGACAACACTCTCCATTCACAACGCAGCCTGTGATGTGATTTGTTTATGAAGGTTGAAGTGTGCAGTGGAATACATATATGCATTTATATTAATACGCTAATGAAAATACAGTGCTGATGTGGAAAAATGTGCTGAAAGGTTGAATTTTCACATGAATTTTATAAAATTCCTATAGAAAATGCTGGCCAAGGTGGAATATGGAGGGGTCCAAAAATACATAAAAGTTCCACAAAGGGATGAAAACTTTGATTTCCTCCACTTTCTTCAAGCAGGTTTGTATCCATCTATATTTAAAACTCAAAACAGTAATGACTTACAAAGGTCAAATCCAAATGATATGGATGATATGGTAGCTCAATGTAATTTCTCTTTGTTTTATCCTAGTAACAGACAAATTCAGTCTGCAGGCTCAACCTCAGAATGAAGATGTCCTCAGCTTGACAGATACATCAGGTACCGAGGTCGACGCAGACATATTTGATGAGCTGATAAAGTCAGGGATCCAGACCTTCAAAATTGGATACCGTCAGTACCCAGTATTAGGTAAGGTTATTAAATCAATATTTGTAAGACTTGATCTTGGTCTTATGTGTACGTGTTGATATATCTCCCAGCAGTTTATGATTACTAATGAGAGTTTAGTTTAGAAATAGTTTTTAAAAAGGTATTACACAAGTTTCATACATTTTCCAAAATGTTTGTAATTGAAGCTTTGTTTATTTCTCACAGAGGATAGTCAACTCTGAAATTCTTTCAAGTATTTTGAAATATGATTTCACTTTTTCATTTTGTCAAGGATATTTTTAACACTTCTCACTAATCATTATATGGAAATACTTCTTCTATTCCCTGTGAAACATTTTTAGATCTCGACCAAAGTCTTGTGGCAGACGAATCGCAGTCCTCAGTATTTCCAGGCCCATCAGTGTCCTTGCCAGCATCACCTGTGTCAACGCCAGACCCATCGGCATCACCAGCTTCTTCTGTTTCATCAGCGTCTACTATCATTCTGTCATATACTAAGAACAGGAAGAGGGGCCTGGGTGACCTGGACCGTGATGAAGCAAGACAGGTGAAACAATGAAACAGTCAAATTTGTAAATATAAATTAGATTTTAAGATTATTAAGCCTACATTACTATCATTTGAACTGCCACCATGCATCTCATACCAGGTAATTGTTATACGTAAATCAAAAATTAGTTTACTGTTGGTATAATTCATTTGCTTAAACTGATATTTAAAAAATGTTTTTGCAGAAGGTTGAAGCTGTCCTGAGGTCCAATCCAAAGGGACAGTGACAGAGCATACATTGTTCCTCATTGTTATATGTTTTAAAATATGTTTTACAATGTGAAGATGTTAATGTGGTGCATGTTTTAAAATAAATGTGTTTTAACCAAACATGGCCTCATTATTTTAGCAAACTTTATTTTGAAAATAACCCAGAGAGTGAGAGTTAACATTTAACACTACTCCCTAGTGTTGAGAAAAGATAACACTGGTTGGTGTTAAGAAGTGTTAATTTTATTACTCCAAAGAGAGTCAGTAGGTAACACTAAATTAGTGTTAAGGTACCAACTCTCCAAAAAGAGTTGAATTAACACTTTGTGGTGTGGACCCATATAGACACTTCAAAAGTGTTGAAATCAACTCTGACAGTGTTAATTTGCGTATGCTGATTTTGCTGTGTAGGCAGTACACCTTAATGCTTAAAGAATAAGCAAAGTCAGATGAAATCTGTAAATAAACTGCGAGTAATATCAAATTTTATTTGTGCTCTGTCTGTTTTAGCTCTCTTTAAATTTACTCATAGATCACCTGTTTTGAATGCATTTTAATCTGAGAAAAAAGAAAAGACAGGGAAAAAAGTGATTGACAGACATCATCAGGTTACACAATGACATGAGCTGTGAGTTGTGGGTGCAAATAAGACGTAACGTAAAACAAAAGGAAACTACTTAAGGACATAGAAAGATTAAAAGTAACGTGAGAATATAGGAATAAGGAGGTCAAGGGTTCTATGGATGGTTTGTGGGTGGTTTTCAAAGGTAAGCACATTTTTTATTGATATTTTTTCTCTTGTTTTAGTATTTTTTTTCTGGCTTTTTGGCTTTTTAACGGATAGGATAGTTGAGAGAGACAGGAAATGGGAAGGCAGAGAGAGGGGGAATGACATGCAGCAAAGGGTCAATGGGTGGAATCGAACTGGGGCCGGCTGTAGCGAGGGCTGTAGCCTCAGCATATGGGGCGCCTGCTCAACCCAGTGAACTCTACGGCGCCCCGTTTATTGATATTTTCTGTTGTCTAGTGTTATTGATCAGAAGTGATGAATCCCATCATTGTGTGAGCATATGTGCATCAGTGCTTGTACAGCCGATTCAGGGGTCAAGAGTCACTGCACCATGGACAGCACTGTTTTGTGTGTATGTGCGTGTGCCACATAACACTTCTGTTCACACTCCATTATTTGTTCATGCATTCATTAATATGTTCAGCTTTTCCGATAACATGCTGCATTTTGTCCCTTTTAGGCTTCTGTAGTTATGCATTATTCCTCAATTCACGATTAAGTCAGCGCATTAAAACCTGAGATCCAGCTCCCTGCCAGTTATTCAAACATTCAGCTGTTTCTGGAGGCGAGGAAACACCTTAAGTCGTTGGAGCCAACCTTCAACTCGCTCTGAGAGAACGGTGCTCCTGGATTTTTGGAAATCTCTAAGGAGAATATTAAAATGTAATAGCAAAGCACCATATTGTTCTTTGCCTAGATCAAAGCCCCCAACAAGATCAAATTTTTATAAAAGACATGATGTTGTGAAATAATCATTTTATGACTCACATTTTCTTCAAAGTAAGAGCAGGAGATGATGCTATAGTCAAATGTGTCTTCAGTTTGAAGTCGGGCTTATTTTCAAGATGGTGTATGTGCCAGTTTTGTGGATAACACTAAAAATGATTATTTTAATGAATATTTTGACAGTGATCTGCAAGGTGAAAATGTTCTACATACCAAAATGATTGTTTCTTTTATATTCACACAGAAAAGGCATTGTGGTACTTGGGATTAATGTCACTTATCCATATTAATTCATCACTACTTATTTTCTATTTTTTAACAACAGGGAAAATTACAGTTGCTCCCACAATTTACAAACTGTGATGTTTAACCCACTATTGTGACCTTTTTGTCATAACAACAGAATGTTTTTAAAGGTAAAAAGCCAAAAGTCTGAGCTCAGGAGTTCTCTAACTTTCTCTAAGATCTGACTGTTAAATAAAGTTTTGCCTTCACTGTTAACTGTGAACTGTCACCGTTGGTCAGTCTGTCAGGATGATTTTATCTACAACTGACACTGCTGGGAAGGTCAACCATGTTTAGGATGTTGTCTTTATTCTGCTTCTATAGACACTAGAGTGAATTACTACTGTTTGTTAGTAAAAAAAATAATAATAATAACGTTATTGCGAATAACTTAAAGTGATGGCAAAGAGATTATCATCAATTATTGCCTTTTTTTTAAGAAATGTGCTCACTAGCTGGTTGCTGAACACCTCAGTGGTGTGATGTTAACCCCACTACACTGCTCACAGAGTGTGTCTGTCTATAATGTATGTGCTGCAGCAGTGATGGCAATGAGTTCAGTCAGAGCTCAGAAAATGACAAAGTGACCAAAGCTTTTGATTCTGCAGCTGAAAAACAGACCAAAGACCAGAAACATATATGAATAGATGGAAGTCTCTGAATTATTTTTATTACTGCTTCTATTTTGTGACCTCTTAGTGGAAATCCTTGATGTTTTAATGTCTAAATTAAATTTGTCTTAATTGTTGTCGACAGAGGCACTAAAAGATTTGGATTCTTTTCTAAACCCGTCCTTTTTAAAGTATACTTTTTTGAGGCATTTTTGCCTTTATTGGATAGCATAGTGTAGGGAGACAGGAAAAAAGGAGGCAGAGAGAGGGGGAATGACATGCAGGAAAGGGCCCCCAATGTGGGATTCGAACTGGGGTTAACTGCAGCGAGGACTATAGCCTCTGTACATGGGGCACCTGCTTAACCCACTGCGACACACGGCGCCCCCTAAACCCGTCTTTTATGTTTTTACTGCTTTGTCCCCATTGTTCTGCATCTCTCCTGATTCAGTGGAACAGCTTGTGTGTGCTGATCCAGTCCTTCAGAGAGACATCTGAAATTATATTATTCTGTAAATCCATTGTGTGTCATAACTCAACCTCTCTCCATGAGTCAGATGTAATGCAAAACTCACTGGAAGGAGTGACAAAGGGAGCGCAGAACAAAAATGTAACTGTGGCCTTCCAAGGTCTCCATACTGTAACTGTCTGTGGCCAAATGTTTTATATGACAACACCTTTAAATGATAACTGATTGGTGTATTACTTATTCATCTATTCATCTAGTTATTTAGTGTGATTTAAACTGTCTTTTTGTTCAACAAAACCCATTACTAAGTTGTCCTCAGCAGACATGAGCAGAAAATGAGTTGACAGATTTATCAGGTTCCAATCTGAAATACATTTAGAGAAATATATTTAGAGAAAAACTTATTTTAAAATAGGATACAACTGTGGCTCAGTATTATACATTTAAAGTGCACCGAGGAGTATATTAAGAGTACTTGTTATTTAACTGTACTGTACAGCCTTGCTCTCTAGGATGTCTAAACTTTGAACCTTAATCTTTTAATCTCCAAACCATTTAGATCACAAGAGATTTCAAAGGTCACCGATCAGTAACATGACAATAGCTCTGATCATGTCAGTTTCCCTCTCCACTGAAAACACCACACTCACTATCACTTCACCTAAATATGGCCAATAAGTGGAATACCCTACTGAATACAAAAAAATTAATCCAGGATGCAGTGTCCGACATCATAAAATGCTGTGTTTTTACGGTGAGTCTGGGTGCTTTAGAGAGGATTTCTGCCAAAGATTAACTGTGATTGCTGTGTAGAGGGCTAAAATTGTAATGCCTCCTGAGCCTGGTACAGTCAAATGCAGCTGGGAATTTCAAAGCCTTTGGATATGGATGAAAAGCTCATAGTCTCTGTCATACAGAGGCTTCTCTGAGTCTTGATTGTGAGAATGTGTCATGTGCTGGTCGCAGCCACTGTGATGAATTAAAGCCCAGTGCTGTCAGGGAGGGACAGTCCTGCTTTCATCATGCCATCTAATGAGTCCTGTCTCCAAACATCAGCCTGAAACTCACTGGGCATTGGTCAGTGTGTCTTCTAACAGACACTGACCCTCTGAATGGACAGAGTATCTGAGGAGCCAGCAACAGATGACTGGTCCCAACCTTTGGACCAGGGCACGGTGGCCCTGGGGGATATATTGTGCAATATACTCAGAAAACAACATTATCTTTAAGTGATAACACATGCTAACACACAGGAAAGTGTTTCCAGGGGACACAAAGAAGTGATGAGAGAGAGCTCCTGTGGTAATGGATTAATGTCAAGTCCTATAATAATCATTCACCCTCTCTGTCTCTATCTCCTTCTCACACACACACAGTCTCTATCAGAGTTAGGGCAAAAAATGACCTAGTAGGCCCAGTGGTTGATTGGTTGGGGAGCATGTCCCATGTTGGCATGTGCCTGAGGCACTGATCGCTGGTTTAACTCCTGACAGAGACGGTCTTTAGCACACGTCACGCCATATCAAAAAAAGGCAGAAAACGCACAAAAAATTTTTCTAAAAAAAAAAAAAAGTGTTGAACCTACCTGGGATGAACATGTATGGCTGCATCATAACACATCCATGCACACTTTGTTTAATGTCTTCACCTCCAAAGGTCACAAAGCATTAAACTATAAGCCAAATCATGTTCAAAGAAAGAGTTGACTTCCAACGGTTTTCAGTTTAATCCTGAATGTTTGATTGTTATCAGTGAAAAATACTCCCCAGAATAAATTATTTGGCATCTGTGTTGTTGGATGTGGGTCACAAGCATTTTTTGAGATTTTCAACTGGGTCACGAGTTGAAACAGGTTTAGAGTCTCTGAACTAAAATCAATGGGACAATTTACCTTGCGTCCTCCCGTGTTGAGCCTCAGAGGGGTCAGGTAGGGGTCAAAGATCAGGTGACTGGTTTCTATGTCGATGGGAGACTGCCTCTTCCCTATGGTGCACAGGTTCCAGGCTGAGTTCACCAAACCCCAGAAGGATGGGACTGGTGGTGGAGAAAAGGAGAGAGAGTAACAGTAATTAGTGTAGTTTGTAGTGTGTGTGTGTGTGTGTGTGTGAGAGAGAGAGAGAGAGAGAGAGAGAGAGAGAGCGTGCACTTCACAAGATCAAACAATAAAAAGAGGGGGGATGTGAGCAGATGGGCTTCATTATGACGGGACAGGAGAAATGGGGAGTTTAGGGAGATTTGAATTTACATATGGCTTCATTAAAATCTGAGTTAAAACAGAGCTTTCATTTAAGTCTCCAGGTTATTATCTGAAATTATAACTAAGGCAGAAAATGGACTTTATTTAAGTCTGTCCAAAAGTTCTCCCACTTGTTTTTGTTGCCTATAATGCACAGCAGCTGTTCACAACCTTATGTCTTGTTGTTCTGACTAAACATTAGAATTCAGTGTAGATTTAAGACTCTGCAAAAGCAGAGATGTTGTTGTTCAGTCCACACATTCTTCTTCCTTGTCAAAACCCAAGCGAGATAATGGGTACAAAATGTGAACACTTGCTTGGTTTCCTGCATTAATTGGTCATAAGATATGACCTCATCTACATCAGATCTAAGTATAGAAGCTTAATATAAACCAATAACCTTAGATAAGATAATAGCACACGAGGAATAATAATCTTTAGTGTCTTTGTTGAACACAGCCATTAAACATTCTCCATGCTGGTGGAGCCAGAGAGTGAACCCTCGGATTTAATAACAGCTCCAACCTCCTTTGGCACCAATAACCTGAACTCAGCTCCTCCTGCAGCTGCTGATCAGACCATGGACCTGGGTTCTTTCCTATAGAGCTGCTTCACCTCACACATATTCTGAGGACGCGTGGTGTGAGTGGTTCTCCAGGTCAGTCCTCAACATCTCTGCTGGGTTAAGGTGGACTGTCTTTGTGTGAAGTCACTCTGGAGTAGATGTACTTTGATGTGTAAGGTCATGGCTCTGGTGTATCAGCAGCTTCAGGTGGACAGATGCCCTGACATCATCCTGGTAGAGACCTTGATCAACTTGGGGACTTGTTTCCCCCCTTGATGATGTGGAGGTCTCCAGACTGAGAGACATTAAAGCCCCAGTGTAGAGATGATCAGACATGCAGTGGTATTAGTGGCTTCCCTTGTAAACAGGCTGTCATTGTGAAATCAGCACGCTCCCACTCAAAGTGATGAGTGATGACTGTGACAGGTGAGTAGATGCTCCTTTGTAACTGCCTCCACTCTTCTGCTCGCTTCTTTTGATTGATCTGTTTCCTGTTAACTACATCTGTGAAATTCACATCAGTGTATGAAGTAGCCGTGAATATGGCAGCATTGGAGTAGAGAAATGTAGTCCCCTTTAAATTCTACTTTTTAAAAAAAAAAATCATTTATTTTATGACTTTCTATTTTTCTAAGTATGTGACAGGTCGTTCTGATGTTAACAGTCACTAATTTGTCCCTGATGCTTCCTCTCACACTGGACGTGTATCTCCAGCATTATTGTCTAAGGTAGGGGTGGGCAATTATTTTGCCATATGAAACCCAACTCGTTGCTGGGGGCCACATACATTTTTGTCATCCCAACCTTAATTTCCCCATGAAGACTAAATATAAAGAGCATACGGTGTACTCACATTTATTATATCAAAAATGACTCCAAACAGCATCTTATGAGGAACAATAAAAGGCAGGAACTAGGGGAAATACTTTACATGAAGTTGCACAACTTCAGGGATGTTGTCGTAGATACATCTCATCCTGTATTCTGTTTTAACATTGACTAACTCTTAACAGACAAACATATTGTTATAATTATCATAATCATTATTATTATTATTATTATTATTATTATTATTATTATATCCAAACCAGTACAACCTCTGATCTGACCTATATATGTACATCTTGCTGTTTTCAAATGAGAACATATGATTGTTTTGAATAATCTGCAGCTGATTCTAAATACCATCAAGCATCATGATAAAATAATACTGTTTTGTACACAAAGATCTGCTGACGTTTGGACATTCTTATAACTTTGTTTGCTGTGTTTTTCCTGCCCTTTCTTCATGTATGAAGCTTTTGAAGCTTAGCTAACAGCACCCACGTGCTCCTCACCTTCACATCTTCAGACAGAGACCTTTTCTGTTTCATATCGTAGCACATTAAAATCCTCTGTTCCTGTAAAGCTCAGTGTTGTTCACACCAATCAAGATGGACGATAGTATAAACGAAATGAAGATAAAATATCCTGGGTGCAGGTGCTGCCATTTTGAAGTGGTAATGTCATTTGGAGTAACAGTCGAGGTCCCACCAACACACATTGCTCGAGCTCGACCCAGTTTCCAAAAGTAAAGTCACTCTCAACTGCTCAGTTCACAACAATACGATCCCATTTTTGCATCAAACATTGAGTTACTTTAAACTTAATATAAACTTAATGTACATTAAAGTGATGTTAGACACCATGTAAAGCAATGATGGTTTGTGTGATTTGTTAGTTTGGCCCATCCGCTATCATGAAGGAAGTGGGGATTAAGAGCTACATCACAACTGTTCATAATTTTAAACCATATGTTTTCACTTTTAATGTTACTACAGAAAATGCTAAAGCTGTCTGTGCTTGATGGAGCACAACTTCCTTTAATCCACTTCAGAGTGGGAGAGAGCTGCTAACATGAGTCTGCTAACACTGAGTTAGCCAATACATACTAACAACTGCAGCTTACATTAGAGCAGACAATTGTACTGCTGAAGTCATTTTTAGTCAAACACATTGATGTAGAGTCTCACTGTATGACTTCATGCACACAATGTTGACCGACCTGCAATGCATGAGTTTAGCCAATGGTCATCAGAACATGACCTTCACTAAAAAAGCTTATGTTGTTTTTGTTTTTTTATGATACATGGATGTATTCTATGTGACTCAACAACTAGATCTGTTAGATCAGATGCTGCAGGATTTCTCTAGCACCAGCTGATCCTCTGCCATAACATGATTACTAAGATCTTCTATGCTGTGGTGTGGACCTGGAATGGGATCAGATGGGAATGTCAGTGTGACAGCTGATCTAAAACCTGCCAGATGTGGAGTGCATGATTGAACAATAAGGAGGAGGACAGTCACAAGCTCACAGGAAGTTGAAACATCCACACGCCTCAGACAACCTCACTGAAGCCACTGTAATTTTGACACCTGCATCACTTGAACGTCTCTCTCCCTCTCTCTCCTACACACACACACAGATGAGAGGGCTTATGACTATACTCATAATGCTTGTCAGGGACGGGCTTAATGACAAATCAGGGTGCGAAACAGCTGTCATTATGATCAAAAACTCATCAGTAGTTGTCAGCATGCTCAGCTGAGACTAGATGGAAAAAAATGTTTAAGTACTTGATGGATGTGAAGCTACGGTCGATAAAAATGAGTTAAGTTTTACAGCTAATATCATCTCTGTTTCTGCCTCCAGCTGTGTGCTGCTGTCATTGTCGTACACAATGATTTAAACCTGGAAAGACGTGGAGAACAACAGTCTCATTCTGTCTCATTCACTCCTCTGCCAAACTCTGTCACTCTCTCTCACTTTCTCTCTCTTGCTCCATCCATTCACCCATCCCTCTCTGGCAGTGTAGGAGCGAAGTGACAGATGTGCTAGTCCTGACCTGCAGTGTGTAATCCTGACCCCTGCTCGGCACATAGCCACATGTCAACACACTGTTATGTTACCCAACGGTGTGTGTGAGTGTACAGTAGGAATGTGTGTGAGACACGGAGACTGCCAGTCAAAAAATGAGTAGGAAACAAACAACTTATGAGTGAAAATGGAGTAAACATGCATTTGTGGGATTTTGTATGTGAACTATGAAAATGCATGTTTCTTTAAATGTCCTGTATTTGACACCTCTTGTGTTTTGTTTGAAGTTCTGAACCCATGAGAAGATAGATTTTGAGAACCAGAAACAATTTCAGTGTTTTGGTTTTATACAATATGGGACCTTTAACGAGGACACTGCAATAAATGTAAGATTGAAATTAGAAAGATATTGAGATCATTTTGAGATCAAGTATGAATAACAACAATAAAGAGAACAAAGTCTCATAATGCAAAACAATAAAACCGGGGTATTAATGTTAATAGGAACATGGAGCAAATAAGACCATATTGTGCAGCATTATTAGGTGGTAAGTGAAACATGCAAAGCAGAACAGAAGTAAAATTTTTACACAGTGTATGTATGCTGCTCCCTCTCTCATTTTCAGATGAGTCCTTCTTTGTTACCTCTGAACGGTGTGTGTCTGGCCCAGTCCTCATTGTCTTCCACTGTCTGCCTCCTGAGCCACCCTGCTGCACCACTGGCCTGTGATTTCAAGCATTTTAAGTGAGAACCATCCTCAGGGACAAACCTGGAGGCCTCTGTTGACTCATCAACACTGGTGAGACTAGTGTTGACTAGAAATACACAACCTTAACCTTGTCTGGTGAATCTGGATCTCTGCTGAGGCAGAGATGGGGACTCGAGTTTGCGACTCGGACTGGCTAACGTTAAACGTAGAAAAATACACAGTTATTCTGTCGGTTTACAGGCAGGTTAATGTTACAGGTTCATTGTTGACCACGTAACGTTAATGTTACAGGTTTACCAGGTTAGCATTACACTGGGTTTGAGTGAGAGGATAGAGGAATGTTTTAATTTATAGTAGACTTAAAAGATGTCATTGGAGACCCAGTGTAATTAAACGATATGGTTGCAGAGTGCACACTTTTAACTCCCCCCCCCTACTTTTCCACTAGCATAGTGAATGTTGAAATTTTACCAGCCACTGAATAGATTACCATTGTTATTGTTATTGTCATTGTGTCTTCATATTGCATTGCAATAGCCTGTTTAAAGTGATCATATAACAAACAACTAATCAGTACTGATACTTCATGCTGCTAATACAGTAGATAAAGGAGTGATAATAATACAGTAAATGCTTTGATAGATATAGCTGTGCAGTATTCTTAGTTGACCAAATAGCAGCAGATGATAGAAGGCTTATTACAACAAGAGACGTGAGACTTTTATTTTTTAGAGACTTGAGACTTGACTTGGACTTGCAAAAAAAGACTTGTGAACAACACTGTGCTGAGGCAACAGATGCTATAGGGTCATCAAAGTCTGGGTCACTCCAGTACCTCCATGAACTGCTGCATGTGTCCTCACTAGTCATTATTTTAATTACTCTGTTCAGCTAAATTTAGCAATTAGCAATAGCTTTAAACTCTCTGTGCAACACATCAGTTTGACGCTCTGTATTGTGACTATGTTAAAGAGGGAGAAGGAGAGAGAGATTTCTAAAATTGTTTTATTTATATTTCAACATATTTTTTTTTCCTTATCTCTTGGTCAGTGTCAAATGTTTGTCTTGGAGACAGCCTTCTTGTTGTCACTAAATACTAAGTGCTTTACCTTCAATAGCATCAGAGAAAAGTGGCAAATACATAGAGCTGAATTAAGTTATGATAAAGATACAAAAAAAACAAGATGAAGATAAAAAGTTAAAGATAAAAAAAAAGATAAAAACAAGGTAGAATTAATTAAAAAGAAAAAAGTAGGTCCTGAGCTGCTTTTCAAAACTATCAAGAGAGGAAGCTTCTCTTATTTGTAAAGTTAGTTTGTTCCAAGATATATGGTGCACAAGAACAGAGCAATGCTTTTTACAGTTTGTGCCAGGTTCATTAAGCAGCCAGCACCAGCAGACCTGAGCGAGTGATCTGGGACATAGACAAATAAAAGGTCAGATGGGCAAGAAGGTGCTAAAACATGGAGTGCTTTAAAAACAAGTAGAAGGACTTCAGTCCTATTGAAACAGGAAGCCGGTGAAAGGAGGCTGAAATTGGACTGAAGTGATCTCTGATGCTGGTTTTGGTTAAAGCTCTGGCCGCCACATTTTATTTTAATTGAGGCCCATCAATATATTTTTGGTAAACCAGTCAAAAGTGCATTACAGTAACCCAATCATGAGGAAATTAATGCATCCATTAACTTTTTGGCAGCTTCCAGGGAGAGGCTGAATCTCACTGTAGCCATACAGAGATGTAAAAAAAAAAAAAAAAAAAAGTTGACATTTGCAACACTGTAATAATGTGGTATGAAGTCCTGATCATGACACCCAGGTTTTTTATGACATTCTTATTCTGTAAAACCAAATTTTCTTTTTTTTTATGTACTAGTACCATTAAGAGAATTTCTGTCTCATCCTCATTCAATTTTATAAAATTTCCCCTCACCCAGTGTTTAACGGAAGACAGACAGTAATGAATCTCCACCATCACAGACAAAATGAAAGCACAGGAAAAGCCCCAAGGAGAATTTATATATTAGAGCTGTGAGAAAAGCATTACACTCTCTAACAATGTTGTGATTGTGAGAGGAAGAGAATTTTCTCATAACCTATAGCTATGATGTTTTGTCTGGGAGGTTTGGGTCTCCAGGGCAGTTACCCTGCAGGAAACACAGAGGCAGTTGTGTGCATGCATGTGTTTGTCTGCACTTAGGAGCCACTTCATTTATAGACATTTTTGTTATTAAAAACACAGTACAGTATCTGATTTCTGCTGCAAAGGATCTTTCTGGAAAAAAGAGTGATCATCAATCAATCATTGTTGGGTGACCATGAAATAGCATGGGATCATGGGAGTTGTTGTCTTCACCATCATTACACAAAACTTCCTCCAGTTTGGATTCCTTCAGTGTGGCTCAGGGAACCAAACAGACCTGGTTATAATAACACTGAACCAAGCAGTTCAGAAGGTTTTAGCAGCAGCTGAATTATCCACAGAGGCGTCCTCCTCTTCATAACACACACACACACACACACACACACACACACACACACACACCAGGGGATTAAGACCAGTGGAAACACCTGTGAAGCAGTTTAACTTCAAAAATCAGTAATTTAAGGTACCCCAGCACCTCACCTGGTGAAGCGTGTACCAGAAAGGCTAAGTCCTATATAGGTCTCAACATTTTAATAAAGTTCCACTTTATAACTTTAACTGTTGTCTCATTATTTCCTTTCCCCTGGCTGTTCAAATGTGGCTGTGAACACTGCAAATGTGGATGTGTGTGGAGATATGATGAAGGCTTTTTTTTTTAGATTTGCACGTTGGTCAAATTTCACACAGTTTCTCCTGAGATTGATGACCTGTGCACGAGATAGGCCTTCAGTTTGCATGCATTTAAATGTGTCTGGTGGGTCTTTGTGTGTGTCCCTAGCATGTCTGTACCCAACAGCCGAGCAGTTTCACATTAGCAGGCGTCAGTAAAAGCACTGGATTATAGACAGGTTCACAGAGACTGAAGACACCCCAAGTGACAAAGACTCACAGACAAAGGGAGAGACAGTGAGAGGAAGGAGGCAGAGGGATGGAGATAGAGGGAGGAAGCCCTCAGGATCCACTGTCCTTTTTAATATTCATAAATCTGACTGGGTTCAAATGGTGTGTGTGTGTGTGTGTGTGAGAGAGAGAGAGAGAGAGAGAGAGAGAGAGAGAGAGAGAGAGAGAGAGAGAGAGAGATACTTAAAGAGAAGAAGGAGATAAAGAGTGAGGGAGGAGAGCCTGATGATCCATGACGCTTCTTAAAGTTTTCAGGAGACTTATGTGTTAAGTGATAAGAACATAATTAATTCTACTTTTGGGCATACGCCACTGTAGGGTGAGTGATAAAGGCTAAATGAAGCATGAGACTGGTGATGTTCTATATTTGTACACAGACATTCTATACA
The DNA here is from genome assembly GCA_021432705.1 of Caranx ignobilis. Lineage (NCBI taxonomy): Eukaryota > Metazoa > Chordata > Actinopteri > Carangiformes > Carangidae > Caranx > Caranx ignobilis. Next base: position 52,276,347 of record MU270012.1, read on the forward strand.
CACACACATGTGTATGTTCATACACATATAGAGTATCTTATTCCTCTGACACGTCAGACTACACGTCATAGACTTGGATTCAATCCCTCCTTCATCATCCTGCTGCCACAAATACTCCCCATAGCAGAAAATCTGATCAGTCTGCTGCACATAAAATGCACTGTCATGTCATCAGTCGTCTTGTCTAAATACAAAACTACATATGCATGACTTGCTTTTAAAGATTCATTAGCTCAGTAGACAAACTCAGTGCTTCGGCCATGCAGAGTATATGTTTGATCTACTTTAAAGTTCATCTCCAGCCATGCTGGTTAAAATATTAACCAGTACATGTTTATATGGCGTTATTACCACAGATAGTAGTATTAGTACTCAGTACTATTATTGTATGGATGTTAAATATTCCGGAGCACTGGTATGGAATCTAAACAGCCTTAGAATCAACTGGGGTTAGTGACCTGATGTAACTGTGTAGCTGGGCTCTGATCTACTGTACAATACACTTGTTGCATTCCGCTCCACTCCTCCCAGTCTCTCTCTCTCTCTCCCTCCCTCTCTCCCTCTCCCAGAGGCGGTGCTCCAGGCGTTGGCAACAGGTGTGCAGAGGACACAGCTGCATCTCATCATCTCATCACCTCACCGTCTCAAATACCCTGGGTTTCTCATCCATCGCTGCCAGAACTTTGCAGTAACCATAGCGGTAACCAGTCAGGCCCTCCAGTGCGTTCTAGCAGACCCGTGTGTTTTTTCTCATGCCCTTTCCAGTGTTTTCCCGTGTCTTCTCTTCCTCACAGTTTTTTCACTGTTTCCTTGTTCCCTCAGAGCCTCAGCCCCTGCCTCCTCGTCACCACCCTTGGACCCGCCCCCCCCCGGATTCCCCACTCACCCACCTCCTCGCCCAGCAAGATTCCCTCATCCTCCCCACCCCATCTTTCCCTCAATAAACCTCTTGTCTGGTGATTTTGTTGTCTGCCTCGTGGTCCTCTCCCATCCTCCGTAGCCGAGCGCATCAACACTGAGGTAACTGAGGTGTATGTGTTTGTGTGCCTGTGTGTGTGTTTTACCCATTTACATGGACTAAGCATGTATGAACATCTTTTAATATGGCTGAAATTCGAAACAAAATGTGCTCTAAAGCTTTAAATGGCCACATTTGCCTTGCACTGTTTATGTGGCTTCCCTATTTTTAATGAAAAGAATGGAAACTAAAGCTTTGTGAAACGATTTTGTGAAAATCTGAATCAGGCCTTGAGCCCCGCCCACCTTGGCGGGTCAAAGCTTGTTCCAGGCTGACAGGTGGAAGAGCAGAAAGCGTCAAGATGGTCAAACATCAGAGAGACATGTTTGAACAAACAGCATGTTTTTACAGAATGTCCTGTAAAAACATGATGCTAGAATCTATATACAGAGTACTAGAGAACCTGTGTGAAAGCCCAGATTGTAGCTGATAGACCTCATATGTGACTGGTTGGCTGGTTATTTCTCAGTTTTTCCATTTCTCTTGTCTCAGACATAAAAGGCACCCAGACAAGGGGGGAAGCACTGTCTGAGGAGCAAACCCCAGAAACTAATGTCCGTTCCGTTGCCACCATTACATAACCCACAGGCTTCACACGCAGCTGATATATCACTAAAAACACTAGAATCTAGCAGCTCCACATTGCTACAAATATAAAGCAAACACACAGGGCTCTATTTCTGTGGCAGCACAAGCAGAGCTCTGACAGTTATTACCTTTTTTCAAATCAAGTGGAAATGACACCAGGCTCCTACAATGTAACCCCATGCACCTCTGCTGGGATATTATGACTCCATATTCCTTTGTGTAAGTGGGAGAGGTTGGATTACAGTGGCTACTGTGTGCCATTTTTTTCCAAACTTCTTTCTTGCAAAAGCAGCATTTCATGTTTTACTTTTGAAATGCATCATGGTGCTGTTGTGTCACATTTTACAGTACGATGTGAGATACAGTAGAAGTAAAACTGATATACTGTCAGATTGATGTGGTCATATAAACTGCTTCGTGAACATTTTGTTATTTATTTCTATTTATTTCTTCTATCTTCTATCACTGTACAAATTCAATAAAAACCTCAGTATCTCCTTCCTGCCTCAGACTTGAGGTACCTGGTGTTGCCGTGGTGCCGCTCTGCACCATCCAGACAACAACACATTTTCCTGGGGAAGCCTCTCTCCATTTGTTTTAGCTGTTGTTCATCATACATCACTGTGATTGGCACTGCGTCAGAGTGATGATATCACTGTGGTGACCAGCCAACGGTGAAATTATTAACCACCTCACCCTCCAGTTTAATTTAGAAGGAAATAACAGCTGCTTGCCTGTAAACCATTAAGAGGGTGGACGGTAATAATGTAAAGCTACATGTCAACCATATATACCTCAAACCAAAACAGGAGGTGCACGCTGCTAATGCTCCCAAGACCTACTACTTTGCACTCTTGTTGGTCTCCAAGGCTCATTATTGCATTTAGTGGTGGAAGCATCACCAGCAGATGAGACATCACTACATTAGTTAACAATGAGTGTGTTTACATAGACTTGAGTATTGTGATTGGATTTTTGGAGTATCCTGTTTTTGTGTTTGTGCATATGCCTGCCTGTGATATCTGCCTGCATTAAGCCACGGCTTTGTCATGTCTGTTATAGTTTCTTGTACATGTCCTGTTTTTCAATGCTTGTTATCGTTTGTGCTGTTTCTCAATGCTTGCTATTGCATGTCCTGAGGGCTATTCCAGAAAGCGGGTTCAACAAACTCTGAGTCTACCTCTCAACTCTGAGTTAACTTACTCTGAGACGGGAAACTCTGAGTTTCCGGTTCCAGAAAAGCTGATATGAATTAGTTCAATCAACTCTGAGTAGGTTCACCTTGAGTTACGCGCGTGCACAACCAATATAAAAAGCCATAGTCAATGGATCCCTGAAACCACGAGTGTCACCATGACGACAATGAAAAAGCGAAAATCGCCGCAAATCAAACACCGCTGCAGCGGTGAAGGAGAGAGAGGCGGCGTGGGAGGAAATAGCGGCCCGAGATTCAATTCAGCTGAGTTAACATTTAACTGTAAGATCGTCGCTTATTTGCCTGGTTAAAAAGGAATAAAATCTGATTTTCGTTTAGGTGCAATCCAGCGGGCGAGAAAAGAACTTGAAAGCAGCTAAAAATGAAATATAAAAATGTCATACAAAGCCGTAAGGCATGTTTTTTTTGAAAAGCCTTAGGTTGTTAAAGTAAATATAAATTCAGTGGCTACTTCAAATAGTAATGCAAATCACTAACAAAATGCTGTTTTAACATGCCCCCCCACTTAATACCTCAGTAAATTAAAACCTGATATGTTTAGCCTGTACATTTATAGTATGGCAGGCTGCATTTCAAATGTGACTGTGTATATGAACACTCAATAAAATACAGTTTGAGAAAAAAAAATTAATATTTGAGTTCTGCTCAGACAACAGAAAGAAGGCAGAGGCCCAGAAAACGGGTGGAGGGCCACCTCCACCCACTTTGACAGAGGCTGAGGTGATGGTCCTCAGCCAAAACTCTAACCGGTCAGTGGCTGAAGGCATCCCTGGGGGAAGCTCTTCTGAGCCCGGCACCCCCATGGACACAAGTGCCTACATCAGATGCAAGTACACACTTTTGCCTTTTTTAATCAAATGCAATAAAACAATTATATATATCCTATTTTATTCACCCAACAGTTGAGGATGGTGTCCTCTGCCTGGTTCAGCCTCCGACTGAAACAACTGAACACCCTGCAGCTGTAAGTATTCCATACTCAGATCTTGCCTCAGGTGGTAGTTGAAAGTATTCTGAAACAGTATCTCCATCACAGGCGTTTCAGTGCCAGGGTAACTTTCCTCACCGCTCTGCACACTGTTGCCTTGCCATAATACTCTGCGTCGCCAATATTATAAAGAAAACTTCCGTTTGCATAAAAACGTAGCGCTATGCACAAAATTTGAAGGGAATTGAGCGCACGTCCACGGTGTGTGAAGTTGCTAATGTGTGGCCGCAGAAGGCTTTCAAGATAAATTATAGCGTTTGAGGCGGTAGGGCTCGAACAGATATTCATCTGGAAAATTGAGAATATCCGGTCTGGGGCGAAAGATTCTCTCGCGGCGCAAAGCGTTTCTAATCATTTGTGCTTCGATGTCAGTCGGGTTTGGGAGGAATGGACAAGCCATGTTGTCTCCAAGCGATTTTCATGCGAGAGAAGCGAAGAAACTCGGGGTTATTTCAAGATAACCTGCCAGCGAGCAGGTTATGTTCACAGAGTCTGTTACCATGGTGACTGACTCAGGGTTTCAGTTACCTCGCTTTCTGGAACAGAAAACCCAGAGTTTCCCTCATCTCAGGGTTAACTTACTCAGAGTTTTCACATAACCCGCTTTCTGGAACAGCCCTCTGTTTTTGAATGCCTGTTATTGTTTGTGCTAATGTCATAACTCTATGTGCTATTTACATGTGTTTGTAGCAGCAGGTTTTTTGTCTGCATGCCAGTGCTGCTATGTGCCACCTGCCATCATGAGCTGTCATTATGCCATTATGTCAATTTATTTTATATATACATGTCTTATTTGTTTTTATGAGCTTTTATCGGGTAAATTCATATGTAAGTTGTATTTTAATGCATTACATAATTGTTGCCCTTTTTTTGGTTTTTAGGTTGCCATTGACATCTGGCCAGGGACAACAGATGAAAACTGGCCTTACTAGCTAATACTGACTCACTTACAGTTTCTTTTAAATACTGTTGATTAGTGTTGCATTGTCCCTATTAAATAAACCAATAAATAAATAAATCGTATCCCATTTTCAGAAACCAGGATACATATCCCAGTTTTGAGAAACCCAGTTTAGCTACCTGGAAAACTGTGAGAGAAAACTGGATGCTGTGGCATGTACACACCTTATCCCGGTTTCTGATAGCTGCATATCTCACAGGCTCAGGCAATGAAAAAAACACACATCATCTGTGTGACGACCCTCTCATGGACATGGAGGCTGACCTGGCAGCCAATTGAGGGTTGTCAGCCAATTGAATTTACCTGGGCTCCATGCTATATAAAGCTGGGCCATGTGCTCTCGCTCTCTCTCCCTTCCACCTGCTGACATCCTATTGGTTTGGGGTTTGCATCTTCAACACCTGCACAGCACACAGACCACTCATCCATGCATTATATTCATGGTAAATCTTAACAGACTTCCACACCTCATTGTATGTATGGTTTATATTTTAGGTACATTATTTGTTCTTAGTTAAACTTTGTGTGGTCTCCCTCATTGTCACATTCACTGAGCAAGTTCACCTACACAGTCAACAAAAAGATGCCCTTCTCATCCAAAAGTCTTCCCTCTAATCCATAAACTCCATTAACACTATCCTGTCCCAACATTGATGGCTGCATTTTCATCCATCTCTCCCTTGTCCTACCGTTGAATGACCCTTGTTTGCAATGCGATCCGCAAGAAGCCACAGTGATCTCATTTTTTACAGATTTCAAAACTGCCGCAGTTTGCGTTGTAAGAAAAGAACATCACAGGTGCCTGCACAAATAAGATGCAGTAATTAGTGATTAGAAACCTGAATACTAGTATTTATCATGTAAACGGGGATATGGATAACCAGGTTTAGGCATCTGAACGCATAAACCTGGTACCAGGATATGGCTCAAGTACATGTGTCACAGCAGCAGCTGTCCTGGGCTGTGTCTTCATGTGTTCATCAGTGAAGGACAAAGTATTCAGATCCTTGTTGTTAATCCAAATACTCCTGCACTGAAAGTGTCACTTGAGGAAAACAGTTATTGTTTTTCCTCAAATTACCTTGATTTAACTCAAACTGACTCATATTGGTGGCGGCCCTTTATTTCTCATTTCCTGTGTACAATTAGTCATGCAGGTATTTTCATAACATTTTGATATGTTTATGCTGTCACTATACTGTGATGTTAGAACAAACTCAACAGTTTCTGCAGCCATTTTTCAAATGGAAAGTCTTTGTCCATCTCAGTGGACACGAACCCATTTATTTCTTATCAGAGCTTTTATTGTGAAACATCTGAAGGCATACCATATACAACAACAACTGGACTGGCTTAAAGGACAACAAAGCAGTGGGTACCCACATAAATCTACAGAGGCTGAAATGGGACAATAAGACTTGAGTAAGTAAGTGAGAAAAACAAAGGCATTACAAGTGGAATTAACTTTAAAGGCTCGTTTTTTGTGCACTAGCAGCCTGGTATTTTCAAGCAGTACACTGAGATTACTTCCTCAGTTTGGTATCTTTGATTTGCCGTGCACTACAAATCCAGTGGCAAACTGCAATCTTGGTGCCTGGAATGGCTGTGTTTTAATGCTGTCTGCCGCCTGCCTGATCAGAGCAGGATAACTGCCTCTGTTGTTCTATAGTGTTTTGGCCAACCTCAATATAAACCTCTCTGAAATCACAGAGCCCCCATTTTTTATTCCTGTTACATGGTTTATTCCCATTTTACTCCTGCTTTATGCCTTTTTTTTTGTGCTTATGTGCACAAGACTTTTATTTTGATGAATTACTATACAGTTTCTAGTACAAATCAACAGTCATTATCAATGACTGACACATTTAAATCAGTTCATATGGTCACATGAAAAATTTTCAATCTAATAAATTATGCTCTCATACACCTTCCATAGGATCGTCCATTACTTCTTCCTCTCCCAGTGTCTCTAAAGCAATTGGTAATCTAACCAGGTCAATAGGTCAAGTCTGGCCAAAGTACCTGCAGCTATGCATTTGTAAAGGTAGATGCATCACTGTGACCACCTCTGCAATGTGAGAGGAACTGTTTAAGTTAAGGGGAAAACAGTTGTTTTAAAAATTGAATCTGCTGTGATTCACAAAGAAATATGTTTTCTGTTTTGAAGCAGGATTATATCGACTGTTTTGACAGGATGCATCAGACAGCTATTTATTTACCAGGCTCCAAGTAATCATTTTTCTATGTAAAGTATAGCATTAGATGGAGCTCCACAGGGTTCTGTGTTGGGCCAATATTTTTCACAATGTATATGTCGCCTTTGGGCATTATTATCAGCAAACACTACTAAAATGTACATTATAGTCAGCTATATTTATCCATGAAGTCAGATGAAACTGATTAGGCAGTGAAAGGCCTGGATGACCAGCATTTTCTTTTTAATTTTAAGTCATAATACTTGATCCTCAGCACCTCAGAAGAACATTGTCTTATCATTTATTTAATCAATTACTTTAGATGGCATTACTTTGGCTTCAGTTTTACTCTTAGTAGATCTCTGCTGGAATGCCCTGGAGGGTCAGCCAATCAGATCTTAGCAGCTCTGTGACCATTCAAGGCTTCAAAAAACAGTTAAATCCTGACATCAATTGGGATACCATGATTCTCTTAGTAAGTGTCCATTGCCTCTCACTCAATACAGCTCTCGAGGAGAGCCTTTTTCCAACTGCACAGTATTGTGAAAATTAGAAACATTATTTCTCAAAAGGATGAAAAACCAGTCCATGAATTTGTTCCACTGTATCTTAAAGAGCTCATAGTACCCCATTATCCTAACAGAACACTGTGCTCTTAAAATCAGGCTACTCTCTCACACTTGTCATATTTAAAAGTAGCCTCTCCTCTTTGATAAAGCTTCAAGTTACAGCAGGCTCAGGTGAAACCTAAAGAAAAGAGAATAGAACAGAATAGAATAGAATAGAATAGAATAGAATAGAATAGAATAGAATAGAATTCATTCTCCAGGCAGGAAAATTGTCTTCCTTTCACTTCTCTCTTCTTCTCCTTTCCTCTCTCTCACACACTCCATGCATCTATATCACAGTGTTATGAATAAGTTATAATTTGATGCTATATTTAAGCTATGATTTGACACTATATGCACTATTTAGTAATGTTTCGATTGACTGTGATTTGACATCATGTATGCACTGTTCTGTTACAATTAGATGATCTGACACTGTGTGCTCTGTCCTGTGCTTGAACACACATAACCTGATGAGTGTCCCTACGACACCAGATAGCAGTGACTCTCACCTGATAAGCAAGTACAAGTAGTGTTATCTCTCTAGGTCAGCTAGGTCTGTTACAATAGATACACGCCTGACTCACAGCAGATTCACACACATACTTAACACATATTCTGCACACACATCATAAACCAAGAGTGGACAACATCATCTGACTCATCACACTCTGTCATAAAGTCCAACCTCTGTATGGGGCAGGACCAGCCCAAGAAGATACTGTGAATTATAAATGTGAACTGTTTTCTCAAAGCTGTGTTCATTTTGGCTGAGATCCTGACTGAGCTCTGTCACTACGCACCCAGCGCTGCTGTACTTTACCTGTGACCTGAATAAATTCTTCGTCTGTGAACTGAAGATTTCTCTGGTTTGTTCTTGGGCTTCCAATAAAAGAACCGACTCTAACAACAGGACTGCATGTCATTAACTTTGTGGTTTCTCGCTTCTCTAGTTTAGGTTTTTCGCTCACTGTCCTCATTTTGTAGGTCTCTCTGGCTCTGGAGCAGCAGTATCAAGCTCTGACACCCTTTGTGAGAGATGCTACAATACTAATACTAATAATAATACTAATAATAATAACAACAATGACTTTAAAAGTCAAATTTTGACATTGAGTGTCATTGAGTGAGTGACATTGAATTTTACCTTGAGTATGTGGAGTGATAAACTGCTTTATGGGTTGAGATGCTCTGCAGATTTTTTCCTTATTCTATCTTTATGTGTGGACATTAAGAAAGTCCAGCAACAGTATACAGTTATAACTATAATCAATAGTCATGTGTGCCAAGACTCTGTAGAAAAACTTAGAAATGTCTCTTATCTGTGAATGACTCTGTCTCATGTGAGAAAATTTGTCCTCATCATCTTCTTCTTTCTTTCCAGAAATTTCATGTTCTTTCCAGAACATGCGCTTCAACTGGGAGCAGCAAAGTCTGGTTTTTACTCAACCTTTGCTTTATTTTTGTTGTGTTTTTGTATATTTTTCTCGTATTTTGTCAACTACTGATGGACACTTCTGTGGGGAGAGGAGATTCTTCAGGAGAGGAGCTTCTGTCATTGAAAATGAAGCAAGTCTGGAGCATACCACCCTGTTCCAGCTGGATGAGGAGGTGCTTTCGTGGTTACTGTGCTGGTGGTGCAGAGGTTGAAGGCTTGGAGGTGGAGATGTACTGTGAGTCCTTTCTGCCATCAGTCATCATGCAAAATATCAACTCTCTGCTCAACAAGAGTGATGAGGAGCTGGAGATATAGATGAAGACTCAGGAAGTAGAGACTTTTTCAAATCAAAACAATACTTGTGTTCATCCCACCAACGGCTACTGCTGAAGTTCCATGTGAAGGTCTCCATGAAGTTGTTGCTAGGATACAGACTAAACATCCTGAGGCACTTGACTTCAGAGAGATCAGAGATACACACTGGTGGAGGCCATTCTGAACAACTCAGATCATCCTCTTCATAACACCTTGATGGACCAAGAGAAGAGCGGTGGTGGACAGCTCCTCTCTCTTCACTGCAGGACGGAGAAATATAGAAGATCCTTTGTACCTTCAGCCATCAGGCTTCTTCATTCTTCTGCAAATGGTTGATGAGCTGACAGACAAATGAATTTCCCTTTGGGGATCAATAAAGTAATTCGTATTCGTATTCGTATTCTGCAAGATTTATTCCTGACTGACACTTACAGACATGTGGTTGCATGATGTCTGGAGATGTGTGAGACTGCACCGCTCTTGTGCTCTTGGGGGATGGTTCACCCAGGGCGTAAAACTAGCCAGGACCTCTGCTTGTGCATTTAATATAAGGCTACAGCCAGTTATCTTATCCTGGCATAAAGAATGGCTCTTTCTAGTGGTAAATAAAGCTGAACCTCTAAAGCTCATAAGTTAATACATCATATTTCCTTAGTGAGGTCATTATGAACACAGGCGTTATGACTCTTCCTTAGTTGGGAACATCAACTACCGTCTGATTATAGCCTTACATTCTCACAGCCCACCCTCTTCTATTGACAGTTATTTCCTTTCAGATTAAACACATATCATATTGTGTTAGGGGCACATATCCAGCACCCAGTATGCATACAATAAAAATGACACCAAGAAGACAGAGGAAAACTGTAGGGAGAAATTGATGGGAGGATGTGAATGGGTAAGGTGAAGAGAGGAGATGAGCTCTCAGAGAGAGCTCTCTGTTTCAAGTGTTGAGGGCTGGTGGGTGGACAGTTCTCATGATCCCTGCCTCAGCCCTGTGTGTGTTGGCTTTTCTGCCTGTGTCTGCTGCCATACTCCACCCACCCACCAGGTGTCCTCACTTCCTCCTCCTGTTTCCAGATACCACACCTGCTCACCACTGTGTTGCCAGTGTTGAACATGTGTCATTGTTTCTCCTTTGATGCTGTTAATGGTGCCCTGCGCTTGGCTACCTGCCAGTTTGCCTGCAAGCATGGTCTTCATTAAGGAATGTCACTGCACCATCCTGTTTGGGTCGCCCTGTCCGTGTTCCTACTATCAGCTACAATTTAGACTCACATGGACCAAGCAGACAAACTGGGAGGACTTTGGAGTGAATAAGGACAGAGCCAGATTTCCTGGTTGTTGAGTACCTCTTGGAATCAGGACTCAAACTTTGTTCAAATGATAGCACCTCTTCAGTCTTCTTCCATGTCTTATTTCTCCTAATGTTGCGACCACTGAATCAGAAAAGAGCAATAGAACGGCCGTTGAGCTTGGGACTCCAACTCATGAATTCAAGCAGACCAACTCGGTCAGATTGACATCATACTCAACTTTTACTGCTGTCTCATCAAATTTAGTGATTGTGTTGCTAGAATTACGTTGTAGTGGCATTTACATTCCCACTCTGCTGATTTGTGAAGCTCTGTACATGTATGTAGTAGGGACAAAAGACCGCAGAAACGTTAACGTTACTGAAGTGTTTTTGTGTTCAACATATTGTATGTCCTAATGTTACATATGTAATTTTTGTTGCTCAGAAAGCAACCAAACAAACATCATCTTACTGTGGGCGGGCATGTTTCCGAGGTGGCGTAATGAAATGCATTTACAACGGAAATCGGAACTTCCGACCTGAATCTTTCTGAGTTCTGAGTACAATCAAATGCAGCAAAAGACCTGCTTCAAAGTCAACAAGCACTGGGCATGATAGCTACAGCCCCATTTCTCCTGTAGCTAGCATTAGGCTAGTCTGCATCCCAGCTGGCTAGAATTGGTCCTATTTTCCCCAGTCCATCTCCAAGTTAGCTAGCCTTGGGCATTCTGGGTCTGTTAGCCACCACTCTGCTCCACTCTACAGATTGCTTCTGAGTAAGGAGGCCCCCAGGGTCAAAGCTCCTTGACAAAATCTTGGATAACAACCCCCTCAGCTACATGTGACCTAAAACCTCTGGCCAACCCCAGTCAGACCTGGGGTGAGGGTCAATTTCACCAACACCCAACCAGGTCATCAGTCTACCTCCACTGTATTCCAGTCAGCAACTACCTTCTCAGCAAGCATCATCTCAGTTTGCTGACTTCCTCCTGCTCATCTTCTACAGCAGCTCTGCCTCCATCCATAGATCTTCCACCTGTTGGCTCTGTCTTCGATCTCCCACCCAAGCTATCCTGTCTTCTCTTAAGTACATCCACCTGAGGTCTCCAGCCACCAGCTGCCTATCTTCTAAGCCTGCCCCCTTTTGTTTGTGTATTCAGGTAACACTGACTGCCTCAGTCTACCTGTGCACCTGCACCTAAGTCCATTGTGTTTGCGCTCCCACCATCATCACAACAGTAACCCGTTTGTTTTGGGATAATGCACTCACAAAATTAATGTCTCACTGTGCGTGTCAAATCTGGAGTGACCCACCTCTCTCAGAAAACAACAGGCATTAAGTAAATTGCTTACTTGTAAAAATATGAGTTTTGCCAGTTTCAGAATTGATGCCTCACAGTGGGGAACATGCTCTGCAGCCACAAAGCCTGAAAATGCTCACAATAACCTTTCTTGTTCTTTATAAAAGCAATTTATCCTCTGAAATTATTTTCATTATCAGTTCCTGCAAGAGTGGAAGACATAACAGAAGTCCCTTATCAGAAATCCCTTCTGTGTTAGCGCTGCAGCCCACTGTTCCTGTCTGTGTGAAATGCTGCACACACATAAAGCAAAAAGCATTAGCAGCATCTTTTAAAATCAGGGGTGTGATTGCTCCCCCCTCGTCTTACATTTATCTTTATCTACGTCCTTATGTACACTGCATCACAACAAATGTATTTTGTGAGAGAACTTTGACAGAATAAAACTTTTTTTTATGATGCCAGGCAATTTAATTTAAAGTACAATCTAATCTAATGCACACTAAATTTCAATTCAGGTTCACATTCAAGACTAGGCTCCCTACCCAAAGGTTCTTAACATAAATTGGTTTAGTAAAACCATCCATCAGTGGTTAGCATGTCCAAATGAACTATCCAGCTCCACCTGAAGATGCCTGTTATACTTTTAACCATGTTGAGAGTGGATGACAGACACAGACAGTCATGTATCAAATTGTGTGGTTACACTGTAGTCAGCTGGACAGTGGTTAGTGCTAGAAAGGATCTCTCTCATGGCAGCAACAGTTCAACAGGAGAATCCCCTCCTGTTTAGGACGCTATATGGCTCAGGATGTGAGCTTAGGGATAGGGCTAGTGGATTGTCCACTAATTAGGAGGTTAGTGGTTCAACTATAGTGCCCTTGGGCAAGATACTGAACCTCACGCTGCCCCTGATGGCTGCTCCATTAGTCTATGTGTGTGTGATGTATGACTGTGTGAGTGAATGGGTGAATCTGGAAAGTAATGTAAAGCACCAGTGGTCAGTATAGAAAAATGCCATAAAAAGCGCTATAGTCCATTTACCATTTAGCAAGTGCCTACAAAATAAAAGCATAAGTGAATTCTTTTGTGTAGCAATGCTGAGTGTTGAAAAGTATGTTGCTCAGACCTCTGAAATGACCAAGATATGATGTGTGGTATGAAAAAATAACACCATTTCAACAAATCATTCAAACTAATGTGTGACTGTGGACCACACACACAAACACACACCCAAAAAGCCTGTAATGTAATATGTAAGCAGTTCACCAACAGAAGGAAACAGCTTGGCTCTCTCCAGTAGTAACAAAATCTGGCCACCCGCATTTCTAAAGCTCACTAATGACACTCTTATGCCTTGTTTGTGCAATTTACCAAATACTAAGGTATAGAATAAACAAGTCAACAAAGTTTTACATGGTTTAGTGCAGTGGCTGACTCATATTTATCTAATATCATATCTTACAATGGTGTTTTTGAACATATCACATTGAGTTAATAGACAGCTGTTGATCTTCAGAAAAACTACCTTGAAATAATTGTTATGTATTTCTACAATCTTAGCTGTGGTCTGCTGTTGATTAAAACTGCATTAACTCTGTCACCACTAAAAAAAACAGTGATATAATGAAATGTGAGCCCTGTGTGATATCTGCACCATTTACTTGGCATCCTACTAACTATGCATTAGCCCATCTCAGAGCTTAAGAGGCTATTAGCCGTTCTGACCCATATACGAATACGAATACGAATTACTTTATTGATCCCCAAAGGGAAATTCATTTGTCTGTCAGCTCATCAACCATTTGCAGAAGAATGAAGAAGCCTGATGGCTGAAGGTACAAAGGGTCTTCTATATTTCTCCGTCCTGCAGTGAAGAGAGAGGAGCCGTCCACCACCACTCTTTTCTTGGTCCATCAAGGTGTTATGAAGAGGATGATCTGAGTTGTTCAGAATGGCCTCCACCAGTGTGTATCTCTGATCTCTCTGAAGTCAAGTGCCTCAGGAAGTTTATGTTTATATACCATCTGTACTTTTCTCTCTGTCTACACAGAGAGACACACATTCATCTACATATGCAAACATCCATCAATTCATGGAAATGCAATATGTTTAAATGGAGGGCAGGGATTGTGTTGCGTACAGGATTTCCTCAGAAGTGGGACATTACTGACACAGCATTATCATGATGTTAGTGAGTCCACTGTGGGCAGTTCTGATGGGATGCTGATGTCAGATTATGTGATGAGAGAGTGGATAATAAGATTACAATGTACTTTCATCCACAAGAAAGGCTGAGGGAACAAACAGCAGAAAGACTTTTAAATGTTCATCAGCTGAGAGACATACTGGTTAACAACTCAAGGACATGATTTCCTGTGGGAGATGGAGGGAGGATGTTTCCCCTCTCAATAAGCTTCAGGAGCAGTAGCTACTTCTCTTGAAAGTGACTTGAGGACTTCTCTGCCACAGGTTTTTGCAACTCTGACACGCAAACACACACACACACACACACACACACACACACACACACACACACACACACAGTCCTACCTCGTTGGGTTCATACTCAGTCTGACAGGAACCCTGCGGACATGCTCTGCATGTATTTTGGCTGAAATTTGACTTTATATATTTTTCTTTTGAACAGCTAGATTGCATTTACATGGATTTTCTATTTGGCTTATTTGGTCACACCGCCATTACATACCTGTTATTTGCTTGATAATAGGTGCTGATTTTGTTTATTTCATGTTTCATTGTGAAATCAAATCTCAGCATTGTAGTGAGATGTACAGAGAGTGTATTATGTAGGTCTCAAAGGTGTCTCAAAGGTGCTTTTCCATTAACCAGCTAAACATGCAATTGGAAATTGCAAACCTTAAAATAAGTCATGGAAACAGGTACATTTCGAAAACACTTAAACTTTACACAATGAAAACTGACTGTATAACAACACTTCTAAATAAATCATTAGTCTGTGCAAAAATATTATATCATATTATATAAGGGTGCACTGAAACCTATAAACCTAACCTATATTTATAACTATACTATACTTAGATTGGACACAACGTTACAGGACATGAACTATAAGGATGTTATTTACAGGAAATGCACATTTTCCACACTATGGTGCATGTACTGCACACATCTCATTTGCATAAGTTATGAACACACTTGAGATGGTTCGTTGCCTTTACTTTACTTTGCTGTAGATTAAAACCCAGAATTTTCAACTAGGCAAATCTGTAGTTTAGTAGCTGAGCCATGAGTGACACTCAAAAGTCTGTGGGACTGAGAGCAGGGTAACACTCGCTCTGAAGAAGGATTCACTTCAAAAATTTTGTTTGAAATGATCAGCTGCTGATGCAACACACTGTGCTGCATCATGCAGTACTGATACATTCAGATTGTAGTAATTCTCAGTAACTCTTTAAGCCTCTCTATTCATTGCCTACAAGCAGGAGCTATGAAAAAAACTGATAGGAATTTGTAGCTTTATGAAGCTACATGGGCACTCTTAAGCCTTTATTAATGGACACTTTCCAGTCTATTCTCACTACCCTAAAGAATTAAGGCAAAAATACACCCAAAAAATAATTGTGGCCGCAAGCAACCATGGAATAAACAGAAATATGACATGAAATTCATGCCATGATGTAATGGATGCAGGAGTGAAGAGCCAGTGGAGGATAAAATAGAGGGTAGATGTCTTAGCTTTGCTTTGCATTATACTTCAAGTATTAAGCCCATTTCTATCATTTTAATCTGAAAAACATGAAATGGGTTCGTAGTACATTAGTAATTCAAATGTACGTATGCATGTTGTATCTGTTCAGTTCTTCTTCTTTTTGGAAATTTACCAAAAAAGGAAAAACTGAAATATCATATTGCCGTTGACATCCTGGGTCACCTCCCTCACCAAAACTCTTGCCATTTCATTGCTCAGTCTGGTCAGGCAGCCAGCTGAGCACTCCTGGTTGTTGGACTGTGGGAACCTTAAATGCAGCAGATAGAATGAAGCAGAGAATTTTTTTTTTTTTTTTTTTTTTTTTTCAGCCTTCCTGAGATGTGAGTCATGGCACACTCCTGTCTCACAGCTCTGCAGGTAGTTCCTGCTCCTCATGGCTTGGTGTTTGCTCCAACCTACACTGTCAGCTGTGAGACCTTAGTGTACAGTTGTGTTCCAAGTGTCAAATCAACTGAACCTCCAACAGGTGGGCTGCAGTCAGTGGAAACATCTCAGAGATGACCATCTGTACTTCTGTCTGTCTGTTCTGATATTTCACATTTTCCTTTTTTTTTTCTTTTTTTTTTTTTTTTTTTACTGAGTTTGCAAAACCTCTAAAATTGTCACTTTGTCATTATGTGGAACTAAGTGAATAAAATTAATTCAAATGATTTTTGTAGCATGAGGCTGCAACATTAATTGAACTTTCAGAATTTTGCATTCAAATGACAGCAGTTGTCAGTAAAAATAATAATAACAATAACGTGGGCCAAATAAAATGCCTCAGTGCTTTCAAACAATGATGTAACTCCACTGTAATCCACATGAACCCATTCCCCTCCACTGTCTCCCTGTTCATCTCTGTCCTGCTCACTAATTTCTTTACCTCTGGAGAAAAGAAAGTGAGAAATGGCAGCAATGACGGCAGAGCGACAGAGATAAGAACACATTAGCATAGCTCAGCTATAGCCACATAGACAGAGTAACACACAGTACACAGTGCAGGGCCACTGTTGAGTGTCTCTCTATAAACTCTGACTCTGCAAAGTCCCTGTTGGTAATGTTGGTTATTGGTATATGAATAAAATGAAGTGAACTAGTGATTTTGCATTTTTGTTCATGACATATCAAAAGCAATTAATGACTCGATTCAGAGTATTTCCACATGTTTGTCAGCTTCTTTGCACAGAGAGGTGATGCAAAGCAGAAAACAGAAATCTCAGTCTGATTGTTGGCCCCCTCCAGGAACATGTTCTCAGTTTGTGTTATTTGCAGTTTATTTGCAGGTGCAGTTTGTTGCGACTCTGACCCAGGTGCAAATGTTCAGCATGAACATGACCCTGAAAATTCCAGGTGATTCATCTGTGATTTGAATTATGACCAAACAACACACACACACACACACACACACGACATAACAATAAATTGGTTTCCATGGACAACATTATATAATTTCAGAGCGGTTCATATGTTTCATAGTAGTTAACTGAGAATGGAAATGCTGCTAAATTAAAGGCAGGAGAGCACAGTGACCATTCTGACTCTCCTGGCTGTAGTCAATCAAACTGGCCTCAGATGGGGGAGAATGATGATGATATAATGAATAATGATATAATGCTGTTTCATGCATTTATATACTTGTATGTCCACCTTTATTTCAGGTGTTGTCATGCAAACATAAATGTCAGTGACTGACTGAGTGACAGCGTTGAGTTAGTGAGTGTTGAAGTTTTATAATTGGTCTTTGCTCTTTTTAGTAGATTTAGCACAAATGAGGAGTGCTGCCAAGCTGATTTAATGCAGGACATATGAAGAGCGGAGCGGATTGATAACAGAGCTACAGAGAGAGAGAGTTGTGCTTGTGACAGGGTGGAAAAAAACAAGCCCGGTCATTTTAAGATCATAATGGATGATTAAAGTCAGACAGCAACAGTAATGCAATCTAATGGATGCAAACCCAAAGACAAACAAGAAGCAGCAGCATTGGAAAATGGAAATGTATTGTAATGAAATATCAATTTTAATTTGAAGTTCTGCATTTCTGAAGAAGACTGAGTGGTTGTATAAAAATCACAACTCAGAAATACATGCATGCATCTGTGTTTTTGCTCTGAGCTTTGTTAATTATTGAACATGTGTTTGGTCCAATTCATTCCCAAACTGCTTTAGACAAATCCACCAGGATCCAGCTGGAAGGATCCAGCTGGAAGGATTATGTTTTCTAGTTTTTCAAACAAGCAGTGTGAAAAACAGCAGTCAGAGCTGAAGCACCTTGCTACCTTTTGAACCTGTGAATCTGACTGTCAGCACTACAGAGGCACCATGGTGAGGGATTTTTTTTTTTTTTTTTATCCTGAAGCTTCGATAAAAATAGGCCACATACACCGCTTGTGTGTTTTCAGCTCAGGACCCAAATTTTAGCAAAGTGACAAGTCGCCTCAGTATCGCTCTGGGAGCCAGGATCCCAGAAAAAGTGTGTGAGCTGTTGACACATGAAGATATAATGACACAGACCTGGACCACTTTCTTTTCTTTTCTTTTTTTCATTCATCTTTGAAAGACCCAAACCAAAGATGCATTGACTCAAACATGTAAAGTATGTGAAGCCAAAGCAAGATGAGGAACAGAAGTGTATTAATCCAAGGTTGAAAATAATAATAGACACTTTTCAATGGTTTCCTCACTTTCCTCCATCCACAGCAGTGTTAAAAACACTATGTGTGTATGATGATCTAAAGTGATTAATATTAGATAATTAATCCATAATTACAAAAACAAAATAAACACAAAGCAGTTTACTAACTCAGACTGAAGCTGCAGCCAATTACTCACCGGCTCTGACTATGTTTGTCTTAATTGATTACAAATTGAAATATGTTTCAAAGTGACATCATGAAATATAAGTGGGCATTAGTATCATGATATTGTGATATAAACAGAGACTTGGATATATTGAAATGAAGAATAAACATAAAAATACTGGAGCTGAGTGACTCAAATAAAATGACACAATACCATATTGTCAAAAGCAATCAAAGACCCTATGATCAAAAAAGGCAAATTCCCACAATAATTTCATCCAACAGTTATGGGATGTTTTACAATGCCATCTCTAGATAACATATGTTTCAATATTTGTATTATGAAAGGTAATAAAGTACACGGGTATACAGTCAGGACACAATCACTTTAAAAATTTGTTCCATACACTGTTTACACCATACAGGTCACACAGTCCTGGAGCCAATGAGCTGACAGAAGGCGAGGGCAGAGTACACCCGTCTATCACAAGGCCACATATATAGAGAAAAATTAACTCACACACTCACATTCACACCTATGGACAATATAGAGTCGTCAATCAACCTACTGTGCATGTGTTTGGACTGTGGAAGGAAGCTGGAGAACCCAGAGAGAACCCAAACATCCCCAGGGAGAACATGTAAACTCCACTCAGAAAGGCCCCAGGCCTGGGAGTCAAGCCTTTTTGCTGAGAGGCAATAGTGCTCACCACTGTTCCACCCTGTAAATGCATTCAAATATTAGAAAAAAAAAGCCAATGTTGAATTGTGAACTATGCTAAGGTTCTCCTTCTGTTTCTTTTATCTTGCTGTGAAATGTTGGACTTTATATTACTGTATTTCATGACAGGTAATTCAGGTTATAAAAGACCCTGAGAAGTCAGTGAAGTTTGGGTCAATATAAGTTTTCAACTGTGTGATATGTCAGATTTAGGACTGTAAGTATAGAACATCGGGTCTGTTATGGATTAGGCTCAGATGTAAGGTTGAATCACCTGCTGAGAGGCAGGTAAAGTTCAGTGGAACATGACAGACTGCTGTGCAGACTGGCCAAGGATTCATATCAAAAAACAGTTTTAAATGCATGTCTGCCTCCAGACTTATTGTTCATGGTTTTGTTATAATGAACTCCAGTGAAACAACAATGTACTGCACAACCCCAAACACACAATGCACATGGGTATATGAGTGGCCATACAAGCCATAATTCATTCTGCCCCTCTCACACACATACATTCTCCTTTTACATATTACTTATAGTATTAAATGTATACATGGATTGCATGTGCATGAATGTGTGCATAAAATATATGAATATGAGAGGAAAATGTATCAATGTGTGTGTTCAAATATATAAATATGGCAGTGAATATATATGTATGTAAAAGGAGAATGTATGTATGTGAGAGGGCCAGAATGAAGTATGGCTTGTACAGTCCCTCATAAGTGTGTCAGTGATTACCCATAATCCTTATAACCTGGCGTGTAGGGTTTCTACTGCTGCCATGTGTCATGAACGTTATCTTTTCTTTCCTATCAATTAGATCAAGTTTTTTTCGTGAACCATGTGCTCAGTGAGACACAACTACATCTGATTACTTTATATCATAGCCTATAAAAGGAAATAAGAAAAACTCCCTGAAACCTAGTTTCAATAGCAGCTCAATTTTTCCCACTGTTTCTTTGATGCTGAATCCAAAGCTCCATCAACGTCCCTTCATCTCCGTCTCATCTCAAAGCCTATTTCACATCTGACATGACTTACAGAGAAAGACGTTTAAAAATAACATTGTTTTTGTATCAGGCTGTTAGGAGTGCTGTGTGTCAAGCAGTAATCTCACATTCTTAAGAAGACAGAGGGGAGCTGAGAGAATAGTGTGGGTGGTGTGGGTGCTGGTAAGAATTGTGGAGGAACAACTAAACTGTACTATTCAAAGAGGGTCCTTACATGAGTCTGCTGTCAGTGGGGGATTGCTCTATAACGGGTGGTGCAGGTCACATGCTAATCCTGCATAAAATGAAATAAAAGCAGAGGATTATACATTGATGATATAAAGAGAATGTGTGATGGGTCATCATGTGTCCCAGGTTCTGTCCTGATGAACTCACAGTAGACTGACATGAATGGACACTTCTTTCAAAGAGACAGGTTTGCAAGTATGACCTTTGACCTGACGCCCCACACAGTGCAGTTTCACTTTGTTTGCAAACCGATGAACCAGTGTTAGCTCAGGAGGCTTACCTCAATGGTGAAAGTATGATGAAGGGGAGAGGGAAGAAACCTATAAAAAGTTAAAAATGAAATCTGACAAACAGCAACTCTTCTGCACGTGAAAATGAGGCCGCTGCAGGGAATAGGTGATAGTGCTGGCATGTCTGAGAACTTTCTTTCCCTCATTCCAGGTGTGAACCTCTGAATGTGTCCAGTGGCGACTCAACCTCTCTATGCATGAATAATGAGAGTCAAGCCAAGTCAAGATTTTTTTAATGCATGCTGCCCATTCTTGTGGACTTGGAATGCTGCATTTTGTGAAAACTGTGAACATTAAATGCCATTCATTTGCTGTTTAACATTTTTACCATATTTAAACACATTCTGCTTTTAGAAACTGAACTGAACGTCTTTGGGTTTTGGAGGCTGGTTGATAAAAAGCCAGTTTTAACAGGTTCCATGTGCCAGAGGTAATTTCAGGACATGATGTAATGCCAACAGTAACATAACAGGAAATGATTAGGACAAAATATTATGTTGAAAGGCTGAAGCAATTATATAATTCTAATATATATATGGACTTTTTAATGCACCATTGTCATTATAGACATCTTATCTTTTTAGTAGAACATGACTAAACTGTAACTGTTAACATATATATAACGTCCACTTTATTTGATGCATTTTCAATTATAATTTAATGTTAAGTCTGTTCATAATGTTGTTCATTAGATGTCACCCTATTTATCTTGGATATTGAAGTTTTTAACAGCACTTACATTTGGGTACACCAGGGTGACATTCTGTAGAGTTTTGAATTTCAATATCTAAACTGTGGCCTATACAGAAATTGGTTTTTGAATAGGTGTACCACTGTTGACACCAGTATGTGTGCCCTCAGGTAAAAATTGCCATGAAGCCCCTGCAATCAGTCTTCATCGCCATATTATAATAAATAATCTGACAGTGAAATGTTGAAAAATGGGAAGATAATTAGACTAAGGTGTTTTTGCACCTGTGAACATGTTTATTTCTGCTGTAAAGATGGACTTTTTTTTATCATGACTTACTGTTGGAGCTACACTCTGGTGGTCAGTAGAGGAACTGCAGTTTTGATGCTTCTGAGTTGGCTTCATTTGTCTGCCTCCCAGGTTGCAGCTTGCTGCAGATGGTTCAGAATGTGGGAGCCTGTCTGGTCTTCGATCAGCCCAACTTATCAACCTACACTGCCTAAACCACGGCTGTCTAAATCATAATCAGGTCACTAATGCTGCCTTCAGAGTAATTTCTGGGTCTGCTCCATCTACTGAAATTCAGTCACACAGCCTAATGCTCCTTCTCTGCCACTGTGTTCCCCTAAGGATCATCGTCTGGTATCACCATCCCTGCACACAGACAGTCTCAGTCAAGACTGTTCTGTTCTGTGGTTCCCTGATGGTGGAACAAGCTGCCAAATGCTCTCAGAGTAGGTGCATCTCTCTGTCTTCAAAAATCTGTTGAAGACTCATCTCTTTAGAGAGCACTTCCTCTCCTAACACCTCCAACACCCAAACATGTCTAATTAGCTCTTACCATTAACTGTCAGTGCACCTCCTTGCACTTGAATAGATGCAGTGCTGTGTACTTAGACCAGGGTGAACACTGAAACTTTAGCGATGCCCCTCACTTATAAGTCAATAATACGTTTAGCAAGTGCTAACAGCAGTGTAACCACCAGTAGCCCGTAAGTGCAGAATATTTATACATCAATTATATTTCAATGTGTGTGTGTTTTGAGTGTTTTAGTGAGAGCAGACACTTGGTGCAGAGAGTAAGAGTTCTTAGAAAATAATGAATGAATGTGGGTCAGAGAAGTTGTTGTTCCTCTGCACTGATTTTAACTGTACTGCAAATACATTTTGAGACCACAGGCAGGCAGAGCCTTGTCCAGCCTCCCATGCAGCTGCTCTGGTGGATCTCCAGACTGCTTTTGATGCCTTTAATCTTTTAAAATTGTGCAAATTGGGCCAGTTGGTTGGTAATGCTGGTAATATTTTTTTTATCTGAGATATTTTACCAAAAAGCAAAAAATGCCATGTTGATTCGGTTTTATTTTTGATTAAAAAAAAGACTTGTGTTGTGACTTCATCTCTGTGCTGGTTTAACTTGTCTTAGGTGGTTGTGAGACTGTGCAGCTTTAAAGGGATATTCCAGCATAAATTTAACCTATGGTCTATCGCACCATGACACCGAGTAGAACAACCCCTCAAAAGATGAAGTTTGCTGACCGCAAAACTTCTCTAGTTGTAGCAACTTCAGCAAAGGCCGCATGATAGCAATAAAGCCACTCATAGCCACAAATAAATGCTCAGAACAGCACCAAACTTCATCAACAGCACAAATAGGGTCCCAGCACATAAAACGAGACATCAAACATCTTTCTAGCTTTGCCTGGTTTCTATTGAAAAGAGATGAAAACAGAACTCACCCTCTCTCCTCCAGCTGCTTGCGAGTTGTAGGAAAGCCCTGACGAGTCGATTACCAAGTGCACCAGTGTTCCTGTCTGTCTTCTTCTTATGAGTGGCTTTTTTGGCCAAGGTTAGCTTCTGGCCTCCCAGACAGCAGTATTTTCCTATCATGCAGTCTTTGCTGAAGTCACTATAACTAGAGACGTTTGCAGTCAGCAAACTTCATCTCTCGGGGGGGTGTTCCACTCGGTGTCATGGTACGATAGACCATGGGTCACATTTACGCCGGAATATCCCTTTAAGATAAACATCTATCCACACATAATACATACTCATGAGATCTATAAAAGATCAGGAGACTGCTATTGTGGAATTAGAAAGAAGAAATGAGTCCACAGGAAATGGCTAAAGAAATTATTCTAGCCAACCTGCACATTAAAGTACAGGGTACACTGGTGAGTTCCTGTGTCCTGAGCATCACAGAGCTGAAGGCCTTTGGATTTTTCTTTGGCCTGAAAATACACATGGACAGAACAAGATAATCCACTCCTCTCTGACACTGGGGAAGAACTAACAGAACCTGGCCAGATAAGAAGGCAAGCTGTTGAATTTTACTCCTCCCTCCGCATCAGTGAGTATGTGGAGAGTGACATGCTATTTGAGAGGTTCTGCAGTGAACTGCCTCAGGTCTCTGAGGAGATGAACTCTCAAGTGGAGAGGCCTGTGGAGGTGCAGGAGCTTCATGTCCAGCATTCAGAGCATGTAGAGACAGAAGGCTCCAGGAACACATGGCCTGACTGTCAAGTTTTATTAAGCTTTCCAGGACATTTATGCAAATGATCTGTTAGATATTTTTAAATGAAATCTGTCCACAGGTTCAATTCCACTGTCCTGCCACAGAACTTCTATCACTGCCTAAACATGTTTTAAGCTGCAGGACATCAGGGGCTGGTACCCAGGATCTCTCCTCTGTACGGATGGCAACATGAGGGACATTTCCACTGCAGGAACTTTGGGGTAATTTTATGAGGCCAGGGACATTGGTACATGTCTCCACTGCAGGAACAGCCCCTGAAGGGGCCCCAGCACTTTTGTGGGGGCTAAATGAGTCCCTCCCTCGAGATATTTACTCCAAGCATCCCCAGAAAAACTCCCCGGTGGGGCTTGAGGTTTACTCAGTGCTGATGTGTGCAGTGTACTCAGAGCAGAATGTGGCGCCAACAGAGAGCACAAAAATAAGTGAAACACAAGAAAAGCATTAGTAGAAAGCGCAGTAAAATAAGACAAGATAAATGATACGTGGACTGGCGACTACACAACTACACCATTGCGCGATGATCGAAACAGCATTTTCAAAACCCAGCATTATTAGAAAGTGTCTACACTGCCAGAAGAAACAACAACAAGAGCATTATAAAAAAAAAACTACCACACAATGTTTGCGCAACGATTGAAACTGTTGCACAATGATCACATTGCCTCAAGGGTCCGGCGGGTCCTGCTCTGCACTGGAGACACAGCGGCCGAGTGAGAGGATCTTCCTGTAAAGTTCCTTCCCCCTCCCTTTTCCAGGAACATCATTAGTGGAAACACTGCTATTCTGTCTAAAGCCTTGGTCAATTAAGAATCAGGCCAGCCATCAGAACCAGATATACTGTGTGCTGGTCATCAGTACATCATATCTCACTAAATGTATGTCTTGGATGTCTCCAGTTAATTGGCTAAAGATCAGAAGAAAAGCTTCTGACTGTGTGGAGTGAGCGAGCTCCTGTGGGAAACTACAGACAAGTTTGGGTTCAGTGCTGCTCTCATTGCTAAGATCAGTGTGTTGTACAATGATGTTGGGAGTGTGCTTAAGTTTAACAGAAATTTCTTTGCTTCTTCCTGAGTTCATAATGCATCCAACAACTCCTCCAAGTCCCAGGTCCCACCTCTGTCAGCTAGGGACAGGTGGTGCTGGTGCAGGCTCACTAAAACTGAGCAGAAGACAGTACCAACAAAGTCCAACCGGAGCAACCATACAGGATCTCAGCCCTTTTTATTCAACCCATAGGAGTGTCTCCTGAGACAGCTCCCCTTGGGCAGCAGCATACTGGGCCTTGATCATAAACCCACTGCACCAAGAGCAGCATACCTACCTTTGTTGCTATGGTTACTATAACAAAAGTGATGTATTGGTTTGGTTTGGAAAAAGATCATCTTATGACAATCTTTGTTATTGTGATTTCAATAAAAGCAATGGTTAACTTTCTCATATAATCATATTTAAACAGATGCTGTTGCTGCTCTCTCATGGGAAACAAACTTCATTCTCTCATGTCATGTTCCTGTGATCAGTACACACATTCTTCCTCTCCAGCCACCTGATGCAGACATTGTCTCTCTTTATACCATGTCACCACATTTCTCCCTCTGCTCCTGTCATAGATAGAGGTCATCCAGCACTGTGGGTCATAATAACCTGCTGCACAGAAAACCTATAGGCTGGTGTCTGGAGCTGTCCCTCAGGCCTCTGTATTTCTTGGTAAACTCTGTGCTCTCCCTCTGGAACTCGAGCCTTATCCACACATGTATTAAAGGTTTTATCTGCTTATCCAGACCTTGCTGTTGTTTTTATCAAACATCAGAGTGATGCTGATTTGTTGGATGATGCTGCAAAACAGTTTATATATCAGCAGTGATGGATGAACTGGAGAAAAAGTGAGACCCTTGTTGTCAGTGAATAGTGTGATGCTCTCAGTTCTTCTCCAGAGTGTGGCCCTCTGTGGCTGTGTAGGGAATGAATGCTGGTCCAGAGGAAGTGGACTCAGTAGGCGGACATTTAGAGAAGTGAGTGGTGGCTGGTCTTATTCTAGGTGAAGTTTTTAAAGTTAAAGTGTTTTTTAATCCTCTTCAAGGTTGAATGTCTGCAGCAGAAGGCAGACTACACAAATCTCTTCTATTTACCTCTGAACTAGTAATGTCTTTCTTATTTAACTGCTGGGGGTCATTTGTGACTTTTCTTGAAGAACCACTCCCCGGGAAGTGGGAAGTGTGAGAGAGTGCCACTCTGTCTCTACACTCGCTCCTCCATCCTGTTGGAATACATGTTCCTATTGTAAGCCATGTTTTCTTACTGCTTCCTATTTCTAGAGACTGTGTGTACTCAGTCTGTAATTTGATGTTAAACATCAGTCGCTGTGCTCCGGTACACCGCCTCTGTCATTTTAAGGCCCAGTGACATTTTGCTTAGTGCATGTGATTTTGCGCTCTAATAAGTGAGGTATTTTTGTTTTTGTTGTGTTATCTGGTGACTCTGATACTTTTGATCCTCTCTCTATCTCTCATGTGTTTGTCTCTCTCTTCTCTCTCTCTCTCTCTCTCTCTTCCTCACCCTTTCATATATATCTCTCCTTCCCTTCTCCCATCCCATCTAAAATTGTTCATTCCTCCTCTACTGCGTGGGAGTAATGTAGTTTCCCCCTTCTCCTCCTCCAGATCTCACTACTTCTCCTCATTTCTTCTTCTTTTTTCCCCTCTCTCTATTCTCTCCTGTGGCCCTGTGAGTCTCTGCAAGGGTGTGTGTCTGCATGTTAAGTATGTGAGAAAGAGAAAGACAGACACACTGACAGAAAGTGATATTAAGAAGAAAGAGTGAGGAAAACACAAATAGGCAAGATGCACAGGAAAGACAAAGGGAAAAATATACATGGGTAATAGCAATATGTATGTGAGTGTGTGCGAGAGAGAGAGAGAGAGAGAGAGCGAGGCAGAGGCTCCTCAGATCACTGACTTGGTGTCCTACTTACTCACTCTGCAGCACACCCAAATAACAACCCTGAGCTGTGATATAATACACCCAGAACACAGACACAGAAATAACCGCTTACATACATACACACACACACACACACACACAGAGTGAGGAACTTACACACACTAAACAACAACAGCAATGTCACATCCTGTACAGACACACCCCATCTTCACAACACACAACTCCACTATAAGTTGGTCTCTCCTCCATGAACACACCAGGGGTGATGCAGTCTGTTTTGTCTTCTTTTCCTCCAGTTCTTTCTTTTTCTCAGGTGGGCTATATAACCCCCCCACCCACCCTCTGCATCCTCCTCTGTAACAGGGACAGAGTAGAGACACACTCAAATTTCACTTTTCTTCCCTCCAGCTTGTAGTGTATACCAATGCAGAACACACTAGAACATCAGCATTAACCCAAATCAGGTCGCATCAGTGCCACATACCACAGCCTTTATAGCTGAAGGCAATTTGCTTGAGGCCTTTAAAATACGCAGAAGCAAACAACGATGGAACTCAGTGACAATGAGTTGTGAGTTGAGTGGATACAGACCTCCATATTCATCAACCAAACAGAAGGAGATACCTGCTCCCCTGCTGAGCCTGGCTATTTACCCTAGACTGTGTATAAAAATGGACACCGCCTCCGTGATGCCAGAGTAGGATGGTCTCCATAGACACATATGTGTACACCATATTGGCCACTGTAGCTCATTGCTGCCATATTGGAATGGATAAGACTGCCCTGCAAATACACAGGAGAAAATGCAGGAGAAAAGCTGTTGCTTTTCTGAATGAACGACAGCGATGCGGTGGAGGTTTGCAAGCATCACTGAAGTGCTCAAACGCTGTTAAAGCACACCCTCGAAAGTAATATTGTGTATACAACTGTTACCAACAAAATAAAATGCATAATCAAAATATGTTCATGTCGATGGACAATTTGCTCTCAAATTTGAAAGTCTTTGTGAGTGTGCTTCCCATTTCCATGGAAATACATGGGGTCTGACTAATAACCAAAACACAACCAGTCACGTCAGTAGACTTCTGTGTGTAATGACAGACAACAGAAAGGATTTTCTAGTCCCAGATGAGTGAACTCTGAGCTGACATTAATGATTTATCATGACTTATTGGACTTTCCCGAACTAAATCAATACTGCACAAATAAACAAAAAATGCTTAGCAAACAAAGATGCTGAACGTTTTCCTCTCACAGATGCAGTTATAGTTCTGTATTGTCGAGACAGCTGATGGAGAAAGCCAAACATTTTGTTTACTCCAGATTATTTAAAAGCCCAAAAGTTGCAAGAAAGAGAGACAGAACAACATTGAGGTAATCACTTGTGTTCAATATTCAGCTCCAGGCCATATTTTTAAAAACATTTTCACCACGGTCATAACTAGTGTCTCTCCGACTTTGTACACACATGGAAGGGAATAGACTCTTGGCTAAAATGGGGCAGTTTACAGCATATTAACTAAAAACTGTTGATTTAATTGTTCTATAAATGTGACTTCAGCAGCTGACAAGAACACCCTGCAGGAGGTCAGTGTAGTTTGTGATTCATTTTCATGAGTAATAAATAACGTTTCTAAAAAATAAAAGACATTGAGACCGAGTGGACCATGTTCTCCACCTCCATTGTTGACGTGGCTGTTCGGAGCTGTGGCCGCAAGGTCTCCGGTGCCTGTCGTGACGGCAATCCCCGAATCCGGTGGTGGACACCGGAAGTAAGGGATGCCGTCAAGCTGAAGAAGGAGTCCTACTGAGCCTGGTTGGCTCTGAGGCAGCTGATGGGTACCGGCAGGCCAAGCGTGCGGCAGCCCGGTCAGTCGCGGAAGCAAAAACTCGGGTATGGGAAAAGTTCGGGGAGGCCATGGAGGAGGACTACCGATCGGCCTCAAAGAAATTCTAGCAAACCATCCAGCGCCTCAGGAGGGGGAAGCAGTGCTCTGCCAACACTGTTTACAGTGGAGGTGGGGAGCTGTTGACCTCGACTGGGGATATTGTCGGGCGGTGGAAGGAGTACTTTGAGGATCTCCTCAATCCCACTGTCATGCCTTCCATGGAGGAAGCAGAGGCAGGGGACTCAGAGGTTGATTCATTCATCACCCAAGCTGAAGTCACTGAGGTAGTTCGGAAGCTCCCCAGTGGCAAGGCAGTGGGGGTGGATGAGATCCGCCCTGAGTATCTCAAATCTCTGGATGCTGTGGGGCTGTCTTGGCTGACACGCCTCTGCAACATCGCGTGGCAGTCGGGGACAGTACCTCTGGACTGGCAGACCGGGGTGGTGGTCCCTCTTTTCAAAAAGGGGGACCGGAGGATGTGTTCACACTCCTCAGCCTCCCGGGGAAAGTCTATTCCAGGGTGCTGGAGAGGAGAATTCAGCCGATAGTCAAACGTCAGATTCAGGAGGAATAATGTGGTTTTCGTCCTGGTCGTGGAACACTGGACCAGCTCTATACCCTCCACAGGGTACTCGAGGGCTCATGGGAGTTTGCCCAACCAGTCCACATGTGCTTTGTGGACTTGGAGAAGGCACTGTGTCCCCTGTGGTATTCTGTGGGAGGTGCTTCAGGAGTATGGGGTTGGAGGCCCTCTGATGAGGGCTGTACGGTCTCTGTACAACCGGAGCAGGAGCTTGGTTCACATTGCCGGCAGTAAGTCGGACCTGTTCCCGGTGCATGTTGGCCTCCGGCAGGGCTGCCCTTTGTCACCGGTTCTGTTCATTATTTTTATGGACAGAATTTCTAGGTGCAGCCAGGGTCCGGAGGGGGTCCGGTTCGGGACTCACCGGATTTCATCTCTGCTTTTTGCGGATGATGTTGTCTTGTTGGCTCCCTTGAGCCAGGACCTTCAGCGTGTACTGGGGCGGTTCGCAGCTGAGTGTGAAGCAGCTGGGTTGAGGATCAGCACCTCCAAGTCTGAGGCCATGGTTCTCGACCGGAAAAAGGTGGTTTGCCCTCTCTGGGTTGGGGGAGAGTTCCTGCCTCAGGTGGAGGAGTTTTAGTAAATTCACGAGTGAGGGAAGGATGGAGCGTGAGATTGACAGGCGGATCGGTGCAGCAGCCGCAGTAATGCGGTCGTTGTATCGGCCTGTCATGGTGAAGAGAGAGCTGAGCCGAAAGGCAAAGCTCTCGATTTACCGGTCAATCTACGTTCCTACCCTCAGCTATGGTCATGAACTCTGGGTCATGACCGAAAGAACGAGATCCCAGATACAAGCAGCCGAAATGAGTTTCCTCCACAGGGTGGCGGGGCGCTCCCTTAGAGATAGGGTGAGAAGCTCTGCCACCCGGGAGGAGCTCGGAGTAGAGCCGCTGCTCCTCCACATCGAGAGGAGCCAGTTGAGGTGGCTCGGGCATCTGTACCGGATGCCCCCTGGACGCCTCCCTCGGGAGGTGTTCCGGGCATGTCCCACCGGAAGGAGGCCCCGAGGAAGACCCAGGACACGCTGGAGTGACTACGTCACCCTGCTGGCCTGGGAACGCCTTGGGGTCCCCCCGGAAGAGCTGGAGGAAGTGTCTGGGGAGAGGGAAGTCTGGGGGTCCCTGCTCAGGCTGCTGCCCCCGCGACCCGGCCCCGGATAAGCGGATGAAGATGGATGGATGGATGGAAAACTAAAAATCCATGTTGTTGCCATGGAGATGGATACAACAACATGATTTGGCGGAGTAATATTTTTAGTGGTGAATAATAATGGCATGCTGTCATGCTGATTTGAGCGTGTTCTAAATGTCTTGTTGACCAATCAGATTGCTTGTTGTACAAACATGTTTATTTCTGTTGTAAAGTTGGAGATTATAACATCAGAGTCGACGAAATCAGAAATTTTACATATTCCTGTTCTTTAGCTGCTTCGTTACTGTAAACATGCAGTGTTGTGTTGGTCCTGAGTTTGTCACAGCACAGTTAACTTTGGAAAAGCAGTGTCTGGCCCTGTTGACTGTGTTGCCTCAGTCTGGGGCACCAAAGTCAGGACTTATGTCATTCTTCACATAGAGGCTTTAATAATTGGAAAGTACATTTTTTTTAGCTGGCTCTAGAGACAGCAGTGTGGGTCTGTTCACCACTCTGGTACAGACTGAAATATCTGAAGAACCATTAGATCTCCATGGCATTTTGTGCAGACATTAATGGCCCCCATATGAGACTGACTTTAGTGAACTTTTGAACTTTTCTGCAACAAACACCATAAGTTTTGGTAAATAGTAATGTGTGCAAGGATGTGAAGGAGGCCTATTTTGCTCATGTCAGAGTATGAGAGTGGACGGCATGAACATCTGCTGAAACAAAGATTACGACATGCTGTCTCTCTTCAGCAAATATTACACTCATTACCTAACAGTGTGACATAATGGTGGATTTAGTCTTTCCCCAAACCATTGTACAGTAACCCTGCACTGTTGGTAATTTGAATGATGGGATATATGATTAAATGCTTATGTTTCTATTTAAATCAAAACAAAGAAACTCACAAGGCAGACTGAGACTATGAGGGAGTCCAGAACTGGCAGTGTCACTGCACAATTCATTCATTCACTGATTTTTTTTAAAAGAATTTTTTAATTCTTATTTAAGAGGTCTTTGTTTATGCGGAAGCATCAACAGATCCTAGCTATAACTTGATATCCTTCCCAGTTCATCAAATTGGCTGCATTGAGCAAAGAAAGCTAGGAAACTGATGCTTGGACGAGGATGTAGGATACAGTCTCCAGTTTGAAGCCAAGAAACGTCTACATTTGGGAAGTCTCTCAAGTGGAGTTTTGCGATGTTTAAGAAATGCATGCTCACAAAACAACAAAACCCATAGGGCCTGATTTACTAAAAGTTTGCCCGGACAAAAGTTCTTATGCATTTCCTCATGTCTGGATCATTCCAGAGAATTGCGTGTGCTGTCACTTAGCGGGTTACCTTTAGTAGATCACGTTTTGCGTGCACTAACTAAACTAAATTTTACCAGGAGCACACAATTTAGCTCCTCTTATGTGGGATCTTAGTAAATTAGGCCCATTGTCTCTATAACATGACATCCAGTAAAAGTAAAATTACCTTTAAATGATTTAGTGTGCAAAAGACCTTCAATAGATATTTATATTTAATAATAATATGTCAAATGATTCAAATCAAAGTATTGCACTTTCACAGAATCTCCCTTGATTCCAAAGTCAGATGATAAAACTTAAAACAGCAGGGGCTTAGATATCCTAACTTCAAATCCTTTGTGTGGGTGATGCTTCAAAGATTCTGGATTCTACAATTCCCATTATGCTGCTAGATAGCATCTTTTATTAAAAGTCAACTATAACCACCCAATCATGGCTTAAAGCTGGGGTTGGTAATCCTGATTCAGAAACACTTTTTGTTATACTGGGTGAAATGGTCCTTCTACCTTCTGAGTAATCAATACATTATGTATTCAGAAAAAGCAACGAAAATAATCAGTCCTCTGTGGCAGCTACAGGACTGACAAAACTCCAACCAATCCACGCTCTTCGCACCAAAGAGCAAAAACCAATCAGGTGCCTTCATGTCTAGTTCTGTATCCGCCCCCCTCTATCCCTGCCTATACACTGATGGGAGGGGGAGGAGGGGGGTGGAACTCAGAGGAGGTGCTATTTTCAAATCTTGCTAGCTCTCTTGCTAGATCTCCAAGATTACCAATCCCAGCTTTAAGGCATGATCTGCTACTGTTAAACCCAAGTGTGGCAATGTACCCAACCTCTGTCAAATGACTTAAAGGAATACTCAGACATGGGATTGTTTGAGGTGGTCATGAATAATCAACAAATTACCTGCAGTAGGTTCTGGAGGAGCTGGAGACTAGCAGAGCTATCTGCTCCATGCACAGAATCACACAGACTCTTTTAAAAATGAGTCGCGAAACAATTCAATATCCTATTACATGTCCACTTCTATAGAATATTTACAGCAGTTCTGCACTGCAGCCTCAGGTCGTCTGGAAGCAGCAGAAAAAGTGTTGTTTCACAGGAGCTAAACTGCTCCCTGCTCATGACCCAGTCTGCCATCCAGTAGTCCCATTAAGCTGGCCTTCCCTCCCTGCCCACCAGGAGCTGCCTTCATCATTTTTCGTTTCTCGTTAACTGACTGATTCCATCTCCATGATTTCCGTATTTCATGTTGTAAATTGTTTTCTTTGTCTGTATACAACATCTATTGCACGTCTGCCCGTCCTGGGTGAGGGATCCCTCCTCTGTTGCTCACCCTGAGGTTTCTCCATTTTTTTTTTCCCTGTTAAAGGGTTTTCTTGGGAGTTTTTCCTCAGTCGATGTGAGGGTCTAAGGGCAGAGGATGTTGTCATAATGCTGTGTAAAGCCCTTTGAAACAAACTGTTTGTAAAAACGGGCTATACAAATAAAATTGCCTTGCCTTGCCTTGCCTGAAAACATTCTTATATGAGGTGAACATTTGGACAAATAGTGAATTTTAAAATGAATACAGTGCAGTACAGTTTTTGTGAAAAAGCTCAGGTTATCGGGGTGGCTCCGACCTGCTAGCTTGTGATTCCATACAACAATGTGAACAGTTTGGTTTTCATTTCCATATGATTCCATAGGATCATTTCCATATTTCCAACAGAAGGCAGTGCTAATTTATGGGAGCAGTTTTCCCTGGATTTAAGATAACATCCAGGTCCTCCTTGATGTTATGGGTAAAACAGAGTTTGAATCATTCTGATTCTGATTATAGGGTTGGATTCAATATCAAAATGTCTCAGAAGCAGAATGAAGAAGCCAGAAAAGTTGACCATGGACAATGGCAGGAAGATTAAGGAATTTATTGGATATAAAAAAGATGTCATTGGCATATGATTTTCACTGAGTCTATGAAAAGTGCAAAAAAGTATGGTGATGATGGTGTCTGTGGAGTATGCTTTTATTCTGCATCTTAGAGCTGCTTATTTCGTATCTCAGAATGTCTGTGGTTACATCGGAGGCTCTGCCTAGTATCTATGTTTTACCTCTGACTTGGTCTTGATTTAAGGTAAGTATTCATGTGGTGTGGATTGAAACATAAGGGTGAGCAAAGGGAGAAACGTTTGTAAAATTCCACTAGATATCCACCTAAACCTGCATGGGACTTTGTAGTCAGGCATGAATAGTAGTGATTTCCTCTGCATGCACTGACCATCAGCCACTGTGGATGTAGTGTAATAGATTGGGGTGTATAGTGTTGATTAATAATATCTGAATGTGTCATTTATTGCAGTGTGGTCTTGTGTAGTTGGTTTAATAAAATGAT
Organism: Caranx ignobilis; assembly: GCA_021432705.1. Classification (NCBI taxonomy): domain Eukaryota; kingdom Metazoa; phylum Chordata; class Actinopteri; order Carangiformes; family Carangidae; genus Caranx; species Caranx ignobilis. The sequence continues at coordinate 52,310,527 of MU270012.1, forward strand.
TAAGTGAAGTAAGTTCATGTTTGGTTCTGGGAAATTCTTTGGTGATTATGTCTCTTATGTCTGTAGGCGTTGAAGAGGACAGGTCATCTGATCTGTTCACCTCTTGCTGTAGAAAATCTTCTCTTACAGTTTCACCTTTTGTTTGCCTGTGGAGTATGCTTTTATTCTACATCTTAGAGCTGCTTATTTTGTATCTCAGAATGTCTGTGGTTACATCAGAGGCTCTGTTGTTTTTTGTAAAGGATGAGCCATTCTCTTGTTAAAACTCATACTTTGTGGGGGGTGATATTAATAAATGCCATCTAGGTGTGAGATGTGAATTTCAATTAGTTAATTATAGCATGATTCTCTGAAGTAAGGTGAAATGTTGGATTCTATTGCTTTTCAAGAGAGTGTTGTTGATCATGAAATAGTCACTAGACGGAGGATGGCTTTGTGGTGCGAGATGAGAGAATATTCTCTGTTGTCTGGATGGTGTAGACTCCAGATATCCATCCACACTCTGACACAGACACACATATATATATATATATACATATAAGTATGTATTATCATAGTTGAGAAGTGGAAAGGCTTATGTGAGGTTGAAATGGATGAACAATCAAGATCTCAGTTTAATTCAGTTCAGTCAGACAACTCTGGAATGAGAATAAATAATTTATTGGACATAAGCAAGCTGAAGCACAGCATAGGTGGCCTATCCTTGAGCATGGCTGCAGCAGGTTTGGCATCAGGCTCTGTCTCAGTTATTCATTCCCTGAATAATGATCTGTTTGACAGACCTAACAGTGAATGAAAGCAGACCCCTGCAGGGGATCATAGAGACAGAGCCCACAGGTGGATGCTGGGGAGGTGGTGGGTTTGCAAAACCTCATGGGCAGCAGGGGCAGCAGGGGCAGTAGCAGCAGCAGCAGCAGCACGAGATGAAGCAGTAGCAGCAGCAAGGGTACCAGCAGTACCAGCAACAGAGAACAGCAGCAGCAGCATCGGCAGCAAGCCAGGGGAGAGCAGGTAAGGTGGGTGGGTTTAAATAACCTGCCCTATTTGGTTGAGGGGAGCACGTGACTTATCAGCTGATCAGGACGGGCGCAGCTTGAGCTGTCTGCCTGAACTAGCTTCGCAGGCTTCGCATCATTTAAAATGTCCTCCTGGAATAAAGTGGGGATTTTGGAAAGTTGGCTAATTCTGAAAAGACCCTAACCCTAACCCTAGAATATCAAAAGTGTTTGCCCCCCCCCCCCCATTCAGAATAAAGGCATCATGTTTTGTGGTGTTATAAATTGAGTGGTCTGGCAAGTTCATCATCTTGAGCTTCCAAGACTCTGTCTCTGTCAGATGAGCTTCTTCTAATAGGCAGACGTCTCAGTTCAGTGCAGATGGTTCAACACTTTTGTGTTTTCAACACCTGAGCTGGTTCCAAGACATTCACTCAGTGCCAGTGTCATGGCATGATAATGTTAATGACTGAGAGGTATGAGGTATGATATGAGATAATTCATGCAAACTTCAATGGGTTAAGGTTAAAGTTATACACAACCAGTATCAAGAATATACACATTCTCATACATACACTCTACACAATTCATATATAAATGCCTTCACTCATTCATCAACACAAATACATACACGCTGGGTCTGTCTGTCCCATTCCTGTGAACACAGTGTCTCAGTAATGGTTTGAGGGAATTTCCTCAAAGTTTACATTTGATCTCATACAACAAGCTAATAAGATTTTGGTGGTCGAAGGTCACTGTGAAGCTCTTCTGCTGCCACATTAATTAAACAATCATTAATTGTGTAACCTAGTTTTCAGTGCTGATAATTTACCATAATAAATTATATGCATGTGACTGTAGATCTGCTGGGCTTTTTATTACATTTAGAAAATGTTCTCATTCAAACTGTCCTTGTCCTGATGTAAACCTCCTCTGCAGGGATGGAGTCTGTGTTTTTACAGCCTGTTTGGGTTATTTGATGTTTCTCTTTGAGATTTGCTCACAGTGAACTTGAAGCAAGGACATGGGGTTTTCTGTTGCTGTGACATTTTAGCTTAGCATGACCAGCAACATCTATCAATCACCCTTTGACTGTTTTTTACTCATCAAAGTAAATGGTGAAGACACAGCATTCTCATCAGAGTTGTCTCTGTCCACAGCTCTCAGTAGAGGTTTCCTCTGAATGGGCATCAAGTCCAGATCAAATTCAGATGAATTAGAGCAACATCTCAGGTCATTCAGGCCTGGAGAAGAGAGTGAGCTGGAAGGAACAAAGCCAGAGAACAGGAATGAGGGGAAAAACAATGAGAGGGAGAGGAATAGGTGACCGTGGACGAGATGAGGAAAGGATGCTTGTGGAAAAAATGAGAGAAAAGGCAGAGGAAAAGTAGCCCAGCAATGAACAGTTGGGGGGGGGGGGGGCAACCGAGGACGAGAGAGGCTGAAAGTGCAGAGGAGATAAGAGAGAATAAAGGCAAGAGGAGGGAGAAGATAAAAGGATACAGAGAGACAACCAGACACAGATGTGATCAAATATACATAAGAACTGTACAACTAAAGGATGAACCAGACGCTCATTACAGCCTGAAGCAAAGACTGACAGAGAGGTGAGAAACGACAGAGGGAGAGAGGGAACAGTGGATTGCATACCAACACAGTGATAAACAAAGAGTGAGAGAGAGGCAAAAGCAACTGATAAAATGTCTCAGTTTAAAAGACAAAAATGCGACCAACAGATGTGACACTGCTGATCTGGGGACACTGATACTTAATGATTTCATCTGCTGCAGACTCCCATAAATATTTCCAAGTTTAACCTCTTGCAGTTACTCTAGTCAAAGGCCAACACCTCATCCACTACTCAACAGACTGACTGACTGACTGACTGACTGATCTTATTTCCACCACTGGTCAGCCCCATGCCTCATTACTGAATTGGAGTTTTTGGGCAAAGCTGTTCTCTTTTGAGGTTATGTTTGCTGCTACCTAGATTTAGAGTTGTTGTTTGTTTTTTTTCCAGAACAGACTGCAGCCCGTTCATGACTGGACTGTGTACCCACAACCTTAGTGCATACACATCTTGTTTTGGCCAGTCCACTGGGCCACTCTGGTTTCATGGCTGCTTGCGAACTTCCAGGAAGTGAAGGAACATCTATGATTAGTCTATAATAGTGATCTATACTCATTGGTGTTGATGTTTGTTGGTTAAGATGGTTGATGGTTGATTAGGTAATTGTTTCTTATTTGTCTGTCACAATCAAGCAGCCCCAGCCTCTATAAAAATCAGTTTGTTTCTGGAGTTGGAAGTAAATAAAGGCTAAACTATTGTGTGTGACAGACCAAAAAAAAAAAAAAAGACAGTCTGTCTCTTCTAACTTTCTCTCTGAGTGATCAGTTCATAAGTAAATAAAGAATCATAGCTCAGTCCTCTTCTTTAATTGTGTTTAAATGTGTTTTGTGATCTTGTCAAACAATGCTGAAGCTCTGAAATCAGGAATTGATCTTGGTCCAGATATATATACAAGGTTTTGACCTTGTCTTGTTTCCATCTTTATTGGAAAGTTAGTGATGCATTTCATGTGCTACGTCGGCCTATACAGGAAACGTTTTCTTGTAAACAATTAACGAGGGAGGAAGCATAGTTGTTGGAGTGTGAAGGAGAAAAAAAGGAAAAACCGAGATGAGAGGAGAGAGAGTTTTAGTGAATGTTTTCCTCTTCATCGTCTTGATTTTCCCCGGTTACTCTGCTGAGTGCTAGTCCATTAAACATCCATCAATCTCTCCCGCTCTCTGATGGTCCCCTAAACTGTGCTGTGATAAAAACCAAATTCAAACCCAGTTGTTCTCAGTTACAGTTGTATCAGTTTTTGTTAAGATGACGAAAGAAGTCTAGTGGTTTGATTGTAGCTAATAAATAGTACATCAGTCACTCTGAGTCCTTGTCCACACATAAACTATGCGTTTGAACCTATCATTCACACCTAAATGGCATTTTTGGTCCTTAAAAACAGATACCAGGCAGTAGACATATAACAACGCCATTTTCGCGTTTACATGTGGAGAGACATGTAGTCGTACAGGGGGCTGGAACGGGGGAGTGAGCTGCTGCTTGCCAAGACACCGACAATATGTGAGAGCAGGGTAGCATGTTGCTACTGGAGAAGTAGCTCCATGGAGCTGATTGGTTATTTCTTATCACATGACATGCTTGTTGCATGCATGTTGCACTGAATGCGTGCCGTGTGGGTTGGGAGCGCACTTGAAGCACTACAGTGAAAGTAATGGATTTGTGCACTATATCTGAACAGCCCTTAAAGGGGTCACACACGCCACTCTTACGACACAAAGTATGACGGTAGTCGTGGATATAGTAAACAAAGATCAGTTATATCGCCACCTGCTGGTGTGGCATGCAATGCACAGTGTTTTTATTGCGTTTTCATGCTCACAAATGGACAGAGATTTTTTTAAACATGCTGGTGTGGATGTGAATTTTTATGGAAACAGAGGAGGGAAAAACTCAGTTTTCAAAAGTATCCAGGTAAGTGTGGACTAGGCCTTAGACTGATGTACTGCCAAGTTGTTTGCAACAATATATTATACTCAAAACACTGTCTGAAAAAATCAATAAAAACAACAGGTTAATGACAACAACTGTAATAGCCTACACTGTGCAACTACACCACAAACATCCCATCCTTATCAGGGAGGTTCCTCTGAGTTTTGAGAAGAAGATTTGTGAGGATGGTGTCTGGACAAAGTAAAAAAATGCATCTAGAGGTTTTCCCAGAAGCAACCCTACTTACACCACTTACACTTAGAACTTCTTAGCACCATGTCTGTGAATGTTCTCATTCATCCAGGTCATTGTTCTCTCTCTCAAATTGAATCGAAAGCAACTGGACTTGTATTTGTCTGGGAAGACGTTTCGCTTCTTATCCAAGCGGCTTCATCAGTTCCTACGTATCGGTCTTTCTAGTCCGCACTAGTCTGACGACAGACAGACGTCAGACTAGTGCGGACTAGAAAAACCGATTGGATAAGAGGCGAAACGTCTTCCCAGACAAATACAAGTCCAGTTGCCTTCGATTCAATTTGAGAGAGAGAAAACTTCTTCGCACAGAAATTATAGTGAGTTAAGTACAGAATCACAGTTTGTGAGCAGCCAGAGTGGACATAATCTTAACTGCATAACAATGTCCCAAAATGCATCTCCCTCCCTCCTTTAACAACCCACTGACAATTTTCAATGATTTCTCAGTATGAGATCTCCTGTAAGGGGCCCAGGCGGTGGGGATCAGTGCTTACGAATACGAATTACTTTATTAATCCCCAAAGGGAAATTCATTTGTCTGTCAGCTCATCAACCATTTGCAGAAGAATGAAGAAGCCTGATGGCTGAAGGTACAAAGGATCTTCTATATTTCTCCGTCCTGCAGTGAAGAGAGAGGAGCCGTCCACCACCGCTCTTCTCTTGGTCCATCAAGGTGTTATGAAGAGGATGATCTGAGTTGTTCAGAATGGCCTCCACCAGCATGTATCTCTGATCTCTCTGAAGTCAAGTGCCTCAGGATGTTTAGTCTGTATCCTAGCAACGACTTCATGGAGACCTTCACATGGAACTTCAGCAGTAGCCGTTGGTGGGATGAACACAAGTATTGTTTTGATTTGAAAAAATGTCTACTTCCTGAGTCTTCATCTATATCTCCAGCTCCTCATCACTCTTGGTGAGCAGAGAGTTGATATTTTGCATGATGACTGACGGCAGAAAGGACTCACAGTACATCTCCACCTCCAAGCCTTTAACCTCTGCACCACCAGCACAGCAACCATGAAAGCACCTCCTCATCCAGCTGGAACAGGGTGGCATCCTCCAGACTTGCTCCATTTTCAATGACAGAAGGTCCTCTCCTGAAGAATCTCCTCTCCCCACAGAAGTATCCATCAGTAGTGGACAAAATACGAGAAAAACATACAAAAACACAACAAAAATAAAGCAAAGGTTGAGTAAAAACTCAGAGCTACCAGACTTTGCTGCTCCCAGCTGAAGCGCATGTTCTGAAGCTTGGGATCTGGCCAAATAATCACTAGATATGTCACCACCTGCTGCAGGGGATTCCAACACTGCTTAGCAGGAAACCACTGAAGGGGGCTTCATGTATTGATGGGCACTGGCCTAATACAATGTAATGTAGCTTACTTACAAGTTGACACTGTTAAAGTGGTGTAATTAGGCTTTTATGGTCCGTTTTCCTGTGTTTAAAAATGACAAGGTTTTCAATGACATTCATTCTTTTGAGAATACAATCTGTTAAACTAAATGCTTTAATTTGAGTAAGCTTTCATTTCTAGTCCAAGGTCCATTATATTTTCTGGAGGTTTCTCCTCACTGACAAAAGACAGAAATACTTGTAACAGTAATTGGAGTTAAAGCTAGTGCACCAAGCTTCACAACTACACTAAGCTTAGTGAAAGCCCTCGGAATCTGTGGTGCCACCATGTACATAAACTCACCATTAGTATACAAAATAAGTGATTTCATCAAAAGCTGCGGCTATGCTACAGTTGAGATTAAAGGGATAGTTCGGATTTTTTGACATGAAGTTGTATGCGGCTCAGATGGAGTTAGAACAGGCAGAGAGAGAAAGGAGGGACAGAGAAGTGGTCCAAACACATTATAGCCAATGGCAAGAAGCCAAAGTTGCCTGACAGCAATGTCCGTGACAGGAAAGCAATGAAATATACAGGGTGAATCAGACAGATTGTTGTTGTTACAGCCCGGATCATTACAAGTCCGCACCATTTTTATATATTTTCTTGTGTAACAATACATTTCCAACCGTAGCCCTCATGTTAGCTCTGTCGCAGCGGTAGTCATCCAAGCATGTAAACACTGTGAAACAGCTGCTGGAAAGGTGTGCAGCAGTCGAAAGCCGGCAGCGTGCACTGATAATGAAGGGAGAGAAAATAGCTTCGAGCGATTGTGAGGTCTGACTTTTTCATGGACACTGGTTTTGTGATGCAAATGTAATACTCTTCTGAACGCATATTGTTTTGAGAGGCAAAACGCTTTATTTTGTGACCCCAGCAACTAGCCTAGCCGGAACTACTTTCTTCAACACCAAAACCTGGCCAGAACTCTGCTCACGCAGTAGGGGAAAAGTCACTGTTGATGCACCATACTGCTAATGGGGATGTCATAGAACTTCATGTCAAAAAATCCAAACTATCCCTTTAAGGAATAAGTGAAAACTAAGGACACTGACAGGATGCAGACACTGACTGGTCTTCCATGTGAAATCACACTGAGCAATGGAGAGTTGTAAGGGAAGCAGAGGTGGAAGAACATTAGACAAAGATGTTCTGAAAACAACAGTAAGTTAGTTGTTATATTTTGGCAGCTGATTTGACCTGTTTCCTAGCAGCTGCAGCGGTGCCACTGACAAACACAGCTCATGGAGGCATTTAAGAAGCCCAACACGCATCCACAATTTGCATCAAATAACTCACATCTTCTGGGAGTTGTAACTCAGTCAGATCTAAATACAGAAATGATACTGATTCAGCGCGACTTACAGTCTCTGAGGACATCATTATTTTTGACATACACTGTGATTAAACATCTCACTTAAGAGCAGACTCACAACCTCAGAAGATTTTTGAGAACCCTGTATCACATAACGGTCAAAGAATCATCATAATCATTTGCATTCATCCTCTACAGCTATCTGTAAAAATAATTTCATACACGTGGCTTTACTGTCCCTTGAATCATACTGGAAGTGTGGCTGTACAGCTGGACTACAAAACAGAAGAAAACATGGGTCCCTATCAAGCTAGTGGCCTTAAGGAGTGGAGTAAACTGATTATCTCCGTGGACTTTGCTGAAAACCTTTCTTATTATAGTAATGCTAAGTTAGTAGTCTACCATTCCAGAACATGCGCCTCAGCTGGGAGCAGCAAAGTCTGGTAGCTCTGAGTTTTTACTCAACCTTTGCTTTATTTTGTTGTGTTTTTGTATGTTTTTCTCGTATTTTGTCAACTACTGATGGACACTTCTGTGGGGAGAGGAGATTCTTCAGGAGAGGAGCTTCTGTCATTGAAAATGGAGCAAGTCTGGAGGATGCCACCCTGTTCCAACTGGATGAGGAGGTGCTTTCGTGGTTGCTGTGCTGGTGGTGCAGAGGTTAAAGGCTTGGAGGTGGAGATGTACTGTGAGTCCTTTCTGCCATCAGTCATCATGCAAAATATCAACTCTCTGCTCAACAAGAGTGATGAGGAGCTGGAGATATAGATGGAGACTCAGGAAGTAGACATTTTTTCAAATCAAAACAATAGTTGTGTACATCCCAACAATGGCTACTGCTGAAGTTCCATGTGAAGGTCTCCATGAAGTTGTTGCTAGGATACAGACTAAACATCCTGAGGCACTTGACTTCAGAGAGATCAGAGATACATGCTGGTGGAGGCCATTTTGAACAACTCAGATCATCCTCTTCATAACACCTTGATGGACCAAGAAAAGAGCGGTGGTGGACGGCTCCTCTCTCTTCACTGCAGGACGGAGAAATATAGAAGATCCTTTGTACCTTCAGCCATCAGGCTTCTTCATTCTTCTGCAAATGGTTGATGAGCTGACAGACAAATGAATTTCCCTTTGGGGATCAATAAAGTAATTCGTATTCGTATTCGTATTCGCACCAGATTTTGCACCCCATAAACCAGTGCATTGAAGATAAACACAAGAGGAAGTTCTACGCAAAGAAAACTGAAGAAAGCCACATTAACCTCAATTCTAGGAGCATTATAATGACTGTAAAGGTGGTGGAGATTAGTTGGTGGGTGCTGACGCCTTTCTGGGCTTGCAGACCCACATTTTGGGGATTTGCTGGATTCACAGCAGGATCCTGTCCTGCCACATCATTCACAGCATTCACATCCATGTGTGGGTTTGAACCTTGATGTGCATGAGATCTGTGCTTGTCTGTTACCTGGAACAAAGCTTTCCTGAACAACATCCTTATACGCCCACCAACCCTCATCAAGCTTGGATGTAATAGGCTGAGCTGCAGGGAGAAAGAAAGACAGGGAGAGAAAACAAATGTAATCAATTTATTATACTACATACAAAGATTCACATATGTTGAAAACATTCAAAAATTCTTTTGAATTATATCTTTAAATTGTCATTAGTCTGTTGGTTATTTTCCTGAAAGAAGGTCAAATGGAGGTTTGTTCATATATATTGTTTCCCACACATAGACTAAACTTTACATGGACAGCTGAGGGCTATCACCACCACCAGTATATGTCAGACCTGTCAGAAAAGCTGTATGTGGCATATGGAGGGAGTCCCTATGCGTCACTGTTGCACACATTCCCCTATAGTACACAACACTTGTATGTCTTGTGCATTTCTGGCCTCAGGCCACCACTGATTGTGCTGTATCTCTGCTTCCACCCAACCCTGCAAGCTGCAGCCAGCCTGCCTGACAGCAGCAGCACAATTAAAACAGAGCTGATGGGTAGTTCCCAATGGTAGAGAACCAGGTCACATCCACCAAACACCTACCAAACCTCAGCAGTTGACTGCCAAGGTGAGTGAATAGGTTGCCAGACTCATCTACCCACCTAATGTCCCTTTTGACCTGCAGATCTTTAGAGTGTGGAACTCTGCACAACTAGGAATCCTCAGATCTAACTATGGCCATCAATTGGGATCAGCCATGACACCTGTTAACATGGTGATATTCTGAGTAATGGCTGCTCCATAGTCATTACCTACTTATGTTACTATTCACTGTTCACTATAACAACAGCTGTTATAGTTTGTGACTGCATCTTGGACTGTCAGCTGACAGTGTGATGGTGCTTGAAAAGAAGTGTAAGATTGTTCCCCTTCTCTCTCTATCTCTTGTCACCCCGTATCTGCCCTCTCCCCCTCTCAACCAAAACAGTCACAGCAGACGGCTGCCCATTCTGAGTCTGGTTCTGAAGGCGGTTTCTGTTTTTCTTGTGTTTTTCTTTTCCGCAGTGTTTTCTCATTGTGGGAACTTTGGGCTTTTTCCTCTATAATATAAAGTCTTGGCCTCAGAATCAGAATCAGACTTTATTTGTCATTATTCAACAAGTTGAACAACGAAATTAAAAAGTGACCACAATCAGTGCCGGCATAAAATAAAACCTAACTATAAAAAATATATATGTACATACAAATATATATCTGTAAAGTGCCTCAGTATCATGCATATCCTGGTTTGGCACCATATAAATAGAAATGAAATCAACAGGAACTGTCAGAAGGGCCAGGCTTGGTCAAAAACTTTAGAAGAAAACGTCTCTGCACCACTGCTGATCACAGAGTCTGGATTAGTGCTGCACGATTAATCAAATCACAATCGCAATCGCAATATGACGCGGTGTGATTACGTAATCGCACAGAAGGCCGCGATTTGCGATTTAATGTAAATAAATGTGTATGATTCGTGTGTGTGCCTCTGACCGGGACTATCCTGTAGTGTGTGGAGTCCGGTACCGTGTGCAATGTTTCCGAACCAACTGTGTGCAGCAGGTATGGTCACGTGACAACCCGGCATACAGCAGACCGGTCCATATCCTCGCAGGACCCTCTCCCCATGTTCCCATGATCACAGAGCATTTGAAGCGCTACACGGAGCTAACTGTACTTTCCTCTTCGACACGTGTGGTGCGTTCAAAAAAGGAGATATTTCCCTGGTGAACGGCAAGGTTTCATTTACATGTTTTTGTTTAGTTTTCTTTTTGACCGTAACAGCAACACTCATCTGTCGTCTCCTCTCTTCTCCTCCGTCGTATAGTGTGGGTGGGTGTGTCTGTGTTAGTGGTGTGAGTGCACCTGACACTGTGTGTGCTGTGAGAGAGGAGGGAGGGGGGAGCCCCTCCCGTCGAAGGGGAGAGAAATGCATTGTAATCAGTGTAATGAAATGATAGCAATGCATTAGACTATGAAACTGCACAAAAGTTGTTTTTTTTCTCTCCATATTTAATAAAAAAGAACACAAAAATAAACTGTAAGGGAAATACTTAATTAACAAGGAGGGGTTTTGGAAAATCTGGTGCACATGATGTGTATTTATTTATTTTTAATATTAAGTTATTTGGAAAACAATACTGTAAAAGTCTCAGGTCTTGTATTTCAAATGTTACTTAGAATGTGTATGTTTTAAATTGACAAATACACTCTTCAAATCTGTCGTTATTCTCTGTGTTGTCCTTGATAACTAGCAATTACAGTCATGACACCATTCATTTACAATATTGTCCACTATAATCGCAATCGCATATTTTTGTCAAATCGTGCAATACTAGTGTGCATTATAGACACGTTTGATAGAACATCTCTACATAAAGCTAAATATGCACATGTGTGTGTGTGTGTGTGTGTGTGTGTGTGTGTGTGTTTCAAATAAAGTTATGTTCTTTAGCTTTCATTATCCAGCATCTAATCTGTAGAAAAGGTACACAGAGAAACCTATGTTATTCTACCTGCTTAGCCCTTGGGGCAAAACTAAATGAAGCCAGCTGTATTACAGCCATTTTTACTTGTCTTAAAATCATACAAGGTACTGAATCAGCCTATAATGTAACACAGACATCTTGTTAGTGAAACTGATAAGTGCAGAAAACAAACTGAAACATGAGCCATAATGTCTGCACAAAAGCAGACAACAACATCTCTAACATCTAATAAAACATCTTATTATTTTATTTTATTGACTGCATCTTGAATGTACAGGGAATACGGTACTGAGACTAAAACCCTACTGAGTGGTGAGTTAACAATAAGAGAAAAAATAAACAGTAACCAAAGAAAAAGTTTTTTGTTCTCTAATTTATATTTACAACAAAATGTCTTACATCTAATATAGGGTGATGCTTGGTTTCTTTTCATTAGTAGGTGCAACTGCCATTCACCACTGCTATTAGTCACTGTAGTTGTATTGATTTGTATTTCTTCATTTTGTCAAAAGCCCTCAATGTTGGTAGTGGCATTCTTTGCGAGCATCTCAAAGCTTATATAGGGTGGGTCATTTCCTACGCCTTTGAGTCAAGACATGCCAAACGGACCAGACTAACAAGATAAATGTTTTAAACTTCTTGAATCTCCAAGAATGTGAATTATATTTTAGTAACCAGCTGACAAAGCAGCTTCAAACGTCATTCCCTTTACAGATATTATATCAGCTGGATTCAGGTACTTTATCTCCATCCCCTTCATTGATATATTTCTCTTCAACTAGATACAGCTAGATGAATGAAAACAGGTGGGCTACATTCCCCTTATCTCTTATGAGCTGTGTAAACCTGATAAGATTCCTAAGAGGATTCCTTCATGTCTTTCAAAGCATCCAAAATCTGTATCAATGATCTTTCTTGTAAGCCCTGATCAGGATCTGAAAGCATTTCTCAGGAACAATAACCCTGCCCAGTTGAAGACATCAGCTAGTTGCTCTAACTGATTTGCTCTCAGGTCCCAAGAGCAGCCTCCAAAATCTCTGATAACCCAGCTGTCATGACAGTAATACCATTAAGATTTTTGATTTGAGGTTAGAAAACAGATAGCATTTGTATTTCTAGGAGCTCCTATACCAGTACAATGTCTGCAATATTATTTGTGTTTTGCAGTGACTCTGTTTAGCAATTACCACAAGATGTTGCTACTGAAGGACAGCTCATTCTGATGTTACTGAGCATCAGTTATTAAAATGATTAATTGACGACTTAGACAACAGCTGTGTGTTTTTGTGTTCCTTTGACCCTCTTAAAAAGCTGCAACAACCAACGTGGGGCTTGAACCCACGACCAAGAAATGCAGAAATTAAGAGCCTCTTACTCAATTCAGCAAGTGTCTCAGTGCCCTCTTCATTGTGCTAACTTTCAAAGTACTCAGCCACCCAACCTATCAAATTTTCAATGGCAGTCATGTCCAGAGAGCCCATGCTCTCTGACAGCAAGTTAGAACAGCCAGTTTTTGTTCTCATGTGTCCGTCCTAAAAGACTTCTATGCCCAACATGGGGCTCGAACCCATGACCCTGAGATTAAGAGCTTCATGTTCAACCAACTGAGCTAGCCAGGCCTTTGCTCTAATATACTAATTTTACAAGAAGTCATTCAAATAGCAGAGGAGGAAAGAATGTCAGAGACTTCCCTGATTGCTGTAGCTCATGGGCAGATGAACAAAAGTCATAAGATGGCACAATTGCAGACCTCTTCATTCCAGTGTCGAACTCAAACTCATGACCCTGAAGGAGCCTCATGCTTCACCAATAGTTGTGTAGCATCTTAGCTAGCATGACTTTTCTTGTTTATCTCCAAAGAACTCCAACTCTCAATGTAGGGCTTGACGACACTGAAATTAAGAACCTTTGGCTTAATTCAACAATTTTCCCGTTCATTAGTAAGGTCTAATTTGTGATCCTTTCTGATCCTTCCTGATTGCTGTAGCTCATTGGCAGATGAACAAAAGTCATAAGATTGCACGATTGCAGACCTCTTCATTCCAGCGTTAAACTCAAACTCTCATGACCCTGTAAGAGCCTCACCAATACTTGTGCAGTGTCTTGGAGTATTTCCTGTATCCCTCTTAAAAGCCTTTGAAGGTCAACATGGGGGGTCATCAAAATTGAGGGATAACTGGTTAATTGACATGACTCCCAGTCAATATTTAATGTTTAGAACTTGAATACAGCCGGGAAACTTTCCATCTTCTCTGTTTTTGGTTTATGTGTGGCAGCGTTATAGCGCCACACAAGCTGGCACAGGCCTGGAGTATGTACTACAGCTTTTGAGTCCTTATCAGTGTGTACATATATATTTCTTGAAATAAAGCCATGGTTACAGGAAACTTTTTCAAAACGAACAAAAAAAAGATTGTTTTGAGAGAAGCTCCATTTCCGTGTGGACAAGTCCTATGTCTGCCCATTGGCACACACCCACCAATAAACCAGCCCCACTGTACTAGTTCAAAATGTGCTTCTGATTTTTTTTCCTTGTGTTTTGTTTGATTTTAATGATTTAAAGTTCAGTGTGTACTTAGGTTTTTTTTTTTGTTTTTATTTAATGATGTTAATCAAATTGTCCAGTTTGCATGCATATCAGCCTCACGTTGCAAAGCCTGGCCTGAGAGTACAGTAAGTGGGATGATGGGGCAGTGGGGTTCTTCTTTTACAACTGAGGAAGCCTTTTGGATGCAAGGCGAAACGTCTTCAAGAACCTAATGTAGTCCAGTTGTCTTCATCTTCAGCACTTAATGACTACGATGACCTGTATAACTTAGAACCTTCATGGACAGTGGGGCCCAATGTGAGTCAAAATCCCTGTTGCTGTCTCTATGAAAATGTGCCTGTTTGATAAAAAAAAATTACAGCTTGTCTCAACTCTTACAGTTTGTGCATAAGTCAATACTGACAATACTTAAGCAGCAAGAAGCATGAAAGTCAGACTTTTATCCCACTGAGGGATTTGTGTGTCTGTCTAAATGGATGGTTGCCATGCACTGGCACGGCCATATTGTATAAGCTCTCTGACACACTGACAGTGATATCTGATGACTACTTGTGTGCACAGTGGGAGACCGTTTGAGTTAGCCTGTGTATTTAGGCTACTACTACGCTTATCAGCGTCTGTGTGTGTGAGAGAGAGGGAAATTGAGAGATGTGTGTGTGTGTGTGTGTGTGTGTGTGTGTGTGTGTGTGTGTGAGTGTGTGAGAGGGAGGGAGAGAGAGAGAGAGATGCTACTGATCAAAATGCTGGGTTATGATGTGAGTTTTCAGGCATGAAATCAATCATCTCAGTGGTCTGAATCTACCTGGCTGAAGCTCTCCATGTCTTTTAACTTGACAAAGAGCCTGTTGACACAAGTAAACACTGTGAAACACACGCTTCATTGAGAAGTGAAAGCAATGGCTCACCTGATCCATGCAGGTGAGCACACTTTGCTACTTAAGTACTTAAACTGACCTACTGTTAATGCCATCATTCCTTTAAGTTAAATGTTTCTATGATAATATTGTATATCTCCTTACCCGATGATGTGCAGATGATATATGCTTGAAAAATCACAGATATATCCCAAACGGCATGCATTCTTCGTTCAATTCATGCTCGTTTCCTTCAGCTGTTTGGGGACGGCGCGTTGCAGGGTCGCACTTCCAGACGACACGGCCAAACTTTAAGCATTTTCCCTCCTCTCCAGTTCTGGTTCGCCTTATCCCCGTCTCGTCCTCACGGAGCGCCGAGATGGTTTGAAGCCTCGCAGGAGATCCGCCCTCACAGCACTGTCCTCTTTCGCTTCCCAGTGCGGTGCCTGGTTTGACAGCATTTCACCCTTCTTCCCCTCGTTTGTCTCACCTATCTGTTTATCCACCCATGAGAAATTTCAGCTGTGAAATCTTTCATCGTGCATTCTCCCACTCTGCTTTTCCTGAGGATCGGGTGGGTGTTGGGTGGCGCAAGGTTCGCCTACTGACGGATCAGGCAACTTTACTGACAACGCAAAACGTGCAAAGAGCGCACAGACAACGTGCTAATGATACTGTATGATGAGAGTTATCTCTGTGAAGCGCGCGCACACACACACTCACGAATGAATGGTAAATTGTAAGTCATTGATCGACAAATAAATCGCTACCCTACAAATAATGTGGTGACACGTAGCATGGAAAAAACTTTAATAGAGACCACAGGCTGCTAGTGGGACATAGCCTAATATAAAATGTTACAAGCAGACGCTGTCCGATTTGAATGATTTTATCCCACTTTAAAAGAAACAGTTAATCATCGTCAGTGAAGAAGAAGAAATCACCACTGTCAGCAGCTGGTGACTGATTTTACTGTACAGAATTAAGGGAGAGTTGCGGAGACCAGCTCTGGATGCAGCAGTGTGATGGCTTTGATGAATGCACCGCTGTAGTTACACACTCTGGATCTCCTTGCTGTGGACGTGGTGCGACATCTAGCGGTAGATCTGTTTTATTTTGAAGTTCCTCTCGTCTTCCTGTGCTCTCCCTCTTGTGATTACCTCATGTGTCTCACCTGTGTTGATTACCACCTGTGTCTCGTTTCTCCCTCGTGTCTTTAACCTCAGTGTTCTCCCACTGACCTTTGCCTGTGTTCGTACCCTGTGTAGCTGCTCTGTGTTTTCTGCTTTTCTGCTCAGTTTTTACTTTGTATACTGCTGTATGTTCTTTTGTTTGAATGGTTTTTATTTCATCTACACATCGTCATCACGTTTGTCTGCATTTAGATCCAGCTCCTCCAAACCTGACAATAATCAAACACAGGTGAGACACATGAGGTAATCACAGGAGGGAAAGCACAGGAAGACAAGACAGAAACTTCAAAATAAAACAGGAAGGAGAGACTGACCATGACAGAGTAACTGCTTTTAAACCCCAAATTTATAACCAGTCTGGTTTTAGATAGTGTAGAGTACTGAACAGTGGAAATGCCCAAATAAAACAAATCAAACCAAACACAGAGATCAAATTAAATACAATTTAGTTTTGTTTTTGTGTACACAATTGCTGTATCATACATTAAATTAAAAATGTAGTATGTTGAATGATATATGACATGTTATTTTTGCCTTTAGCTTTTAGTTAAAGAAGGTGTATTGCATTTCAGTACTGTCCAGCAGAGAGCAGCAAAGACCTGCTGCCAGTAGATGAAAAGACCTGTCATGTGTTTTCATGCTGAGGTTCAAGGGAGCTTTTCTTTTCAGGGGCAGATGCATAGAGAAAGACAATTAACTGTCTAACCAATGGTTTGGAGGCATGATTATGGTGGCCATGACAGTCAGCCTTTCACAATAAAGTATTTTCCCATGGGGCAGCCAGCTGGTGGGAGGCATTTAACTCCATATTAGATTTATGTGTGACTGGGGTTAGTTTTAAGAGATGGTTTGTGCTGCAGGAGGCCTGACAGACAGTTCTTGAATTTCTGATGAGTCTTAAACTAATTGTGTTAGCCAGTGTTAGCAAGCTAAAGGAGGATAAAGTTAACACAGCAGGAGGAATTGAGATAAGGGGATTGTCTTTCCTTTAATGTCATGTGATGTTATCTTGAGAGACGCTGATTTGACCAATCATGTACAAGGCAGACCACATAATATCTTGAATCATGTTTATTTCTGAGTACATTTCCACACATGTGGAATTTGCTTTGGTGTTTTGGTGTATAATAAAAAAAAATGTGAAAAGAAAAAGATATACGGAAAGGTAAAGCAATGTAAGTATCATACTGTAGGTCAGGAATGGAAAAAACTTTATGATTTTACAAAAGTGAACACCGTGCAAGGAGACTCTGCTTTGGCTCAGGCTGCCTGGAAGAGAGGAAACAAGAAAAGGATGTGTCAGATATCTGATTATGAGTTATCTACTCATTAGCCAACTGCACCTCTGTCTCACACACACAGTGACACACTGGTATTACGTTAACTCCTTCTATTATTCACCTTCATCTTGTTCCACACCTGAGAAGGCACCAGTAAGAATCTACTGAGAGATGTAAGATTTAACAGGTTTAACTGTCACTGACTGTGACACACACATATGTATGTGTCACTGAACACGCCCTGCCACTCAGCCACATCCCTACCTCTTGCTTAGTTTGCGGACAACAGCCTTGTTTATCTCCCTCAGCAGAGTCTCTTTGTTGTTCTTCATGTTCGCTTTCACCGTCTCCAACAGAGACATGATCTTCTCCTGACTGAAGGGACGCTGGAAAGTGGAGAACTCGTCCATCTTTGCTTTGAACTCCTCCGCATCTATAAATACAATGGGGACATGTTAGGCACCGATCACACGTGGCCTTCGTTTTCTATGACACCTTGTTAAAAGTATAAAGGGGAACTGGGCCGGCAAGTGGCAAAACTATTGCTTAGAGGAAGTGCTTATAAACATATACGTGATGGAGCTGATCTTCTTTGGATTTTATTCTACAGATCAGCTGCATGTTTGAATTTCAAAGGTATCTGTGTGGCTCCTGCTTGGTTTCAGACATCTGACCGTGTCCACTCTCAGTGTTGCCAAATACTGAAAAACAAAACTAGAACACAACTGAATCTAGACCATGACCATCCCAGGAGCAAGTTTGCAGCATAAAGGAGTCTGTTCCAAAAGTCTGTTGTGACAGAGTTCTTAATATGCAGGCTACAGGACCACTATGTGTTCCAGCATGTCAGGACTTGATTATGTGCTCATGGACGGATAATTTCTGAACCAGCCAGAGCAAAAAAACTGTCTAAGAGTAAAACCAAGAGAATGTTGTGAATTACAGACACTAAAGAATTAATGGCAGATCAAAAGTGTGTTACTTTACATTTAAATGTACTGGTTCCATATCGTTTCAATGTAAAAACAAGTGTCCACAGCCACATTAGGGACTCTGCACAGCAGTGCTTTGGGCTCTATGCTATGTGTCTGCATGGTAATATGCTCACAGTGACAGTGATGGCATGCTGACCTTTAGCAGATGTTATGATTTACATGTTAACATTATAGCTTTACACTGAGGGCAAAGTAGAGCTGTAGCTGATGACAATGTGTGTGTGTGTGTGTGTGTGTGTGTGCGCACACATGTGTGTTTAACAGACTTTTGCAGTTCTGCCTGTTGAAGAGTGGCATGTAAACAATGGTGGGTGTCGTCTCATTCCCCTCAAACACATAGCAGTCTTTGGGCCAGTCTCTGTCCTCCAGGACTTTGTCATCTATCTCCGGGAAAGGCTTGTTCACCTCCGCTGCGTAGTCTCTGGCAAGAGTCAGGGTCTGAAGAGAGAAGCAGAGGCACAGGTTTAACAGTCAGGCAGTTGTCATAGGTCACATGTTCAATTTGGTAATACCTCTTTGTAGGTTGTAGCAAGAGGTTGAGAACAAAGTCTGTGGTTACAAACACTCTACAACAGGAAAGTCAGCATTGCTTGTTCTGTCTTATCTTGTTCCTCAGAGACAAACTTTACACATAAATATCATCTCACTTTTCATAATTATTACCACTCTGCCTGCAAAACCATGGCAAATTCTGTGGCTCTTTGTAGGTTTTGTCAAATTGGTGAAAATATCCATAGTGGGCAATAAATGTAAAACTCAAAGGCTGCGTTATGAGCTACAGTTTGACAGACAGGTTGACAGGTTTTACTAGGCAGAGGTAGATGAAATCAAACCTCTGGTCAACCATTGGTTTTCAATCTGTCTGTTGTGAGCCCCTCAATTTTTGTTGTAGTGCAACATTCATTTCCTGCAGTTCCCCTTTAATACATTATAAAAACCTTGACTGAAATCTAATTGACCATTTGCTTTTTTCAACTCCTAGTCCATTCAGTTTATCGGGAAAAAAAATTACAATACAATTGTCCCAGAACTAAAAGTCCAAGGCTGAATTTCTCCTTATTGGCTACGAAAAGTAGCTACTAATGTTAACCTTAGCTGGTTTCAAGTGCAGTCAATTGCTTAAGTGCACACACACACACACACACACACACACACACTCTCTTAACCTCAAACATGTTTCCAGCGCTGTACTCTGGTGCAATGATGAGGTCGATGTCTCTCTTGTCTCCCAGAAATGGAGGGTAGGCTACATTGATCAGTAGCCCGGCATCAACCAGGTGGAATTTCTCATTAGAGTGAAGGCAGGGAGGGACAGGGAAATCTGACAACACAGCAGCTCAGTCCTTTTAGTGACTTTTAAGAGAGGACCTGTTATAGTTCCTATTTTCTTTTTTATTGCAACACAGAAACAGAGTAGCATCAGTCCAGGCCACTACATCAGTGTATATCCAGTATTTGTCATCTTTGACTGTGTTTTGGTGTCCACTCACTCTTGAGGCAAATCTTTGGCTCTTAAGCTGCTAATAACTGTTCACCATTGAGTCGCTAACTTTGTGTGTGTGCTCTTTGGTTGTGTGTGAGCAATGTGTTTTTCCACTCAAAACAGCTGCCAGCTGCTGTATGAGACCATGCTGATGACAGCTGCATGAAAAATCAAGTAAAGCACTGAAACTGTAGGCTGGAAAAGCAAAGGGAAGGCAGACCCTGAGGTGTTCATGAGTTTTTGATGATTATTTGTGTTTAACACAGAGATCTTTGCTTAATTCATTTTCCCGAAGATAAAGAGAGATTTTAAATTGATCAGGTCTGAGTTCTATATCAATACAGTGAATATATCCAAGCCTCTGTCCACAGAGAAATGCACACAGTCTGAGAATTAAAAGCAGCCACCAGGACTTGACCCACTATCAGGCCTTGCAGGATTTAGTTTCTTTTCTGTGTGTTAACTTGAAGTCTGTTCTATTTTTTTATTGGATCACTCAGTAAAATGTCAGCCAATCAGAATGGCTCAGTGACCTGTTGAATTAGTGCTTCAAATTAAACACAGGAAAAGTGTAAAATATGGGCTCTTCTACAAGAATGTACAAGCAAAATGTCAATATCACAAAAGTATATAGACTAGTAGTTTAATACAACTGTTTCTTTTTTTTTTAACTTAAGTTGATTGTTATTGTTGCTGTCTTCTCACCTTGGTATTGGTAGAGGAAGTTTCTGATCGTTCCCCACTCCCACTTCAAGATCAGAGGAATGATTTGCTTCGTGATCAGAGAGACTGAGGTAAACAGTAGGGAAGGAGTAAAACATGTGTTTCCATCTCATTTGAATAAATATGTCTGTTATCAATAACATACTGTACACTGACCATATCTTTTGAGGACTTCATCCTGCAGAGTGTGGTCCCAGGCCTGTACTGCAGTCAGCAGCTCCATACTCCACTGCTGAAAAAGACTTTCTCTTTCCTCCACACTCTTTGACTCCAGCAGCAGAGACTCATTATGATTTACCTTGTCTGGAAAAGATAAGAATCTAATGGGCTCTGTAGATTTTTCTGTCAGACATTTTCTGTGACACTGTTTCATCACAGAAGAAGAAAAGTGAAAGAATGACGGCATTCCTGTCTGGATTTAATGAGTAAAACAAGTATGAGAAGCTGATGATAAATCACCGTCATCAGGATCACCATTATCATCAGTACCTTTAAGTATTCTCTGCAGGTGATCCAGGTCAGCCAGAGCAGCAGGATCCGTAATGGTGCTTCTGATCAGGTCCACCAGTTTATCCAGGGTGTTGTATACACGCAGGTATCCTTTAGCAGCTTTGTCTATTTGTCCAGGAACTGAATCAAACACACACACACACATACACACACACAGTGTAACACAGAGCAACAGTGTAAGCTCTCATGTGTCATTATAAATAAAGAGTGTAAGATGAGGTCGAAGTCGCTGTGATTACCATTCAACCAGGCAGGGATGAAGTCCATAATAACCTCCTCATGAGCCAACGCACAACCAAGAACACCTGCACAATTTCAACACACACACAAATATTAAATCATATCAATCCATCAAATTTAGAACAGGTTGAGTTACTTCACATGAGTTAAGTTATCTCTGTTTCTACTTCTACTATTTAGAAAATTGTGTATGAAATAATATAATCAAATATAATCAAAACAGGCTGATCATAGCATTTAGTGATAAATAGTTTATATTACAGAGAATTACCTCATTAATTTGAAGTTTGGAAGTTTTGTATGGACTGGATTTGTATAAACCAGCACAAAATAGAAAGCAGATTATTCAAATGTATGAAAGTGAAGTTATGAAGCACACTTCACCTCACCCATTTTGTTGCGCTGCTGCTTTTACATCACGCTGCTCTCACTGTTCTGCTTTTTTTCTGTTGCAGAACCTGTTGAACCTGTAAACACACACCTTGTAATTCTACCATGTCCATCTCTGGCTTCCTCACCAGCAGCTCTCCGTTCTTGAACTTGCTCCCCAGAAGAGACGTTTCCACAAACAGACCCATCTCAGTGAATCCAACCTCGTGAGGACTCAGCTCAAACCATTTCCCTACAAGAAAGAAGCTTTATTCTACACTGCAGTATAAGTCAGATATGCAGGTATGCCTATGTGCATTTGCATGTGTGTACCCTCTATAGGCCCATTAGTAAAGCAGTGCTTCTCCACAGCACTGTAGATGGGGTAAGGGTTGGTGGCATTTCTACTGGCCTCATCTGAAAGATGCCGTAAGTCCATCTGATGAAAACCAAGATATTTCTTTTAAAAACTGCCAAAAAAGAAGAGTGTGTTTGGAGTGAACATGTGTGTGTACCATTTTCCTGGCACCTGTTTCATGATCCCAGCAGATGTTAAAACCCCCCAGATATGAGTGAGAGAGAAGTGTTCCTCTTTCGCCCTCTCGTTCAGCCAGTTCAGAGCCTCCTCCAGCTCCACTCCAGGACCTGACAGGTTGAACACTGCTGCGTCCATGTTGTTGGACCACTGTGGGTCACTGTACAGGGTGGACATGGACCTACCAGAGGAGGATGCACAGGAACAGGGGTCAAGAGAACTCATCATGTGTGTTTTCTTAATTCTGAAACTTCTGTAGTAAGATCTGTGTTTAGAGTTCAAGCACCAGCCAAATGTTGATCTAACAATACACCAGCGTTGTCAGTCTGATTTATAACCTGGGCTAAAACGAGGAGAAGCTCTAATTTTCAACACCACAAGAATTCTCAATGGAGAGCAAATGATAAAACCTCAACCCAACATCTATTGACTGATTCCACGAACATCTGTCTCAGATAACATCTTCATCTGTGATTCTCAGTGGTCAATGTTCTCTACCCTGCTGCAAAGATGTGACCCCCTCCTCCCTCAGCACTCATGCACACACACACACACACACACACATGCCAGCTTGCCCTTTCCCTCATCCACAAAGGTAGGAAACCCTTGCTCTGAAATCTATGGAAGCTGTGTCTCCACTTGTGGCCATAGTAGTGTTGACAGCAACACTGGTTGGTTTGTCCATCACTTTGGTCCAGACTGAAATATATGAATATGAATATGAATACGAATACGAATACAAATACAAATACGAATGGCTTTATTAATCCCCAAAGGATTGGTGAGGTGATGTGCTGACATTTTATCTTGCACCAGTGTGACTTATCCAGTGAAACATCCGCAGTGCAACATGAAGAATCTGTGCTTCCTGGTCAGTGTATCTTAAACATTTTAGTAATCCATTAATATTTCATTTGTCATGCTCATGGTGTTTAGTCAGTATGCTTCATATTATATAAAGACCTGAGTTCTTCTTGAACTTCTAAAATCTCCTTTGACACCATTTGCAGCCCACAGCCTTCATGTTCTGAATTAAGATGATGATTTTTGGGGAAAAATGTACTTTGATAATTTCAACAGCTTTATTTATTTATTTATTTATTTATTTATTTATTTATTTATTATTTAAAATAAGGTCAGTCCATGTGCCAGTTTAGACCCTAGACTGATAATTAAGACAGATGTACAGCACCCATGGCTTTCTGAGGACCCTTTGAGACTTTGGATGATGATTTGGTGCAGACATCACTGTAATGACAGCAGTGGGGATATCACAGCTCTCTTACTCTATTCTCCAGACCTGCTCTCCCCTCTTGCCCTGTCTCCACCAATCACCTGTCATACTTTACCACCCCGGCAGAGGTGCCTAGACTTTCTTCCTGTCTTCACATCCACCTGCTGTTTTCCATTTTCTGATCACTGGAACTTTCACCTCTGTCACCCACCCAACACTGGTCCTCATTTCCTACAACTTGTAAGTGTGATTATTGTTACCATGTCGACCCAGAGAGCCCTCCCAGGTAGAGAAGAGGGTCCAGCATTCCATCCTTCTCCATTTGATAGACAGAACCCACCAGGCCGACTGCTGCCCTCTGACCCCCACCTGATGCCAGCAGAGCGATGTGCGGAACTGAATCCTGGTTGGGAAGATGATGGAGAGACCAGAGTACTGTTTAGTGCACTTCGTTATCATGGTTATTTATGAACATTACAAGCCTCTGTCCCTTTACATACAACAAATCATCTTATTATTGTTCTGCATCACCTTTAAAGCCAAAGCAGACACTGAAGTTAAATCAGCTGTTGTAATCTTTATTTTTTTAACTTCTCTGCGATTTCATACAGTGATAGTGCTGTGTGCAGACTGGGTTTGGATCTCTACATTTATCTCAATATGACGATTTCAACAATTTGGAGTATTTGGTATTGCACACTTCCAGTCACAAGAATACAGGACCCAAGTGGAAGTAAGAATAATACATTTTGTTCATTATCCTCCCACACCTAGCACCTACAGGCTACAGGACCTATGGAACCAGGAAGTGTTTTTACTGAGCTTATACTGTAGAGATCATGGATGGTTGTAACAAAGGGATGGTTGTATCAGCATCACGTTCACCAATAAGGGATAACATTAGAGTTATGTGATCAGTATCATGTACCACTCCCTCCCTGACCTTGCAGGATATGAATTTGCAGGGCTGTATGAAGAAGTGTGTAGGCATTGCAGCCAAAAAACACTTTTGGTAAGAAACTAATCTTTTGGACCAAGTGCATACTTTGATTAGTACTGATACTGATTCTGTTTGCATTAGGCAACTTGTGTAAGCTGCTTCTGACCTCCTGCTGAAGGTTTCCACACACCATTCATCAGTATTATCTTTAAGCGCTATTATCTGCAAGCGCTCCTGATGTTAGGATCCACAGATCCACTGTCATTGTTCTTCATTTGGCCATCAGTGATGAGTTCTTTTTGTTCACACTAAACCAAAGGAAGATGATTTAGTGTTGGGACATGCACAATAAACTTACATAGGTGCATATTTTTTGGTGTGGTCTCAGTTTTAAGTTTTCAGTCTCACTGTTCCAATTTACCCCAGATTGTGTTACAACCTACCCTGGTAATGGAAGTCAAATAATGACTTCTGTGATATAATTGATAAGTTTAAGGCAATATAGTGGATAAATGAGGGGACTTTGTGTCAAAATTTGAGAGCCCTACCATGAGCACTCTGCAAGTTATAGGAGCTGAGACAAAAAATGTTACAATCAACGCCGGTGTCCCCTAATTAAAAGTTGTGTAACTTAACCAAACTCCTCCACAAAGGTACCTCTGCAGGCTGACGTGCTATACAAGACACATATACTTAAATATTTGAACTTGGATATGAGCCTGGTTTTAAAGTGACTCACAACTGTCTTGTCTTCTCTTTGCCTCTCTGCCCTTCCCTCTCTCTGGAGTTCTCCTCAGTTGTTTTAACACATTCTAATGTTATTAACTTCATATGAGTGAGGTATATATAGTCTGTGTTTCCCTGGGATCTTGGCTTTCGTTTTGTTTTTTGTAAGATGCTTGTATTGTGATGTAATAATGTTGCAATATTTACCACAGTATCTGTCACCCAATAATAGATAGATAATAATAATCCAAAAGAAAAGTTGAGTCTGTGCTAAAGTTAGTAAGACTCAAAAAACAATGATCAATAGTCATGGAGGGTAAACATTGGAGATGTGTGATGTAAGAAAAGCATGTAAAGAATAATTATATGAACACAAAATATATCTACAGAAAAAGAAAATAAACAAAATAAGACAGGTAGAAATAGTCTGTCTTACTGCAGTGCAGTTGATTCCCAGGCTGTTCAGTGACTCCAGAATCACTCTCTTCCTCCTGTCAACATAGTCCTGCTCACCAGCACACAGGGCACCAGACTGACGGATGAGTTTCTGGGGAAAAAAGCAACTTTTATCCAAAAAAACCCCCAAAACTATTTCTATAACAGCAATCCTATTCTATAACAGGAGCAATAAATAACACAATAGTTATTTATATTTATATAGTCTAAACCATATGTCCTTTTTTTATTGTTTGTTTTGCTGCTGTTATGCTTTCATTTTGTTGTCAGTATACAGCACCATAAAGACCATACTATACTGGACGCAGTATCAAGGTGTCAGATCTGAAATGCTGTGGTTCCCTGGTTCATGGTTATCATGTGGATTATGTACATGCCAATGCATCTCTCACCTCTGAAGATGCTTTACTTTCCATGTTGTCCACTGCTCTTCCCAAGGTTCCTGAAATCACAAGCCAAAGGCAAATCAACAAGACTGAAAGCTGTAGGTGTCCAGTCTGCATGTCTGCACATAGAGAAGACCTTCAACATCAATGTGAAATGCAGAACTCCTCTGTAGTTACTGAGGAGGCTGAAGACAATCAGACACAATCAAACACAGGCATTCACATGCACACACACACACACACAGCTGCGCTCGGGAAAGAATTCAAACAAGTGCTCAGACAAGCCTTAACTCACCCACAGAAATGAAAGTCTAACCTTTCCACATAGGCTTGTTGATTTCTACCATATGTTGGCAATGGAGGGACGGTTTCTCAACATGTACCAGATGTCAGATTCAAAAGAGGCAGTCAAAAAAGGAAGAGTGAAGGGGAGGAAGTACCGGTGCTCTCAGCCAACCACAGGACTCTGAAGTGGTGAGTGCATCAGCATTACCTGAACCAATCACACACTTACCTTTGTTATCATAATGCTGGCATCTACAGAGGCTCTGGTTTTACTCAGCTGTATCTGACTTTTAAATCAACTGTCAAGTCATTTGATCCTTTCAAGGTCCAGGGAACAGCTAATCAATCACTGACTGACTGAATCAATAAAAAGACAGATGTTTTTTATGTAGGCTGCTGTGATGAATGTTGGACTTCTATGCAAAATTTAGGCTGAGGAGTTGACATGAAAAAGACAGCTCTGCTGAATGACGGAAAAACGTACTTTCCTTCAGTGAAAATGCTGATTGACTAAACTATATAGTTTTTACCTTTTATTTTTTGTTTACTTTATATTTTATTCTTTCTTATCATCATCTCTTTATCTCCATATTCTCCCAGCAACACATGTTTGTCCTCTGTAATACATATCATGTATCATATCATGTTTTAGCTCATATCTCTGATACTATACTATGTCACTTTATTAAGGGATGTGACCGTCCAAACTTCATGTGTCTCTTTTTTTTTTAAATGGCCGACATCTCAGCAAGCACATTACATGGAGAATGTAAAGGTGACCATGATATTGACAGTTTAAAGCATTTTGAATCCTATATTGTGATTGTTTACTATAAGTAAATATTTCAGCGACACTGAAGTGAATTAGAGTGGGGTTTTTAATCAGTGCAAAATGATTGCCTATAGAAATATGTACCAGAATATAGGTCCCATGATTTTATTCTTGAATCTAATGAATATTACTCAATATATTACTCACAAATACGTTTATGGATGGACAACAAGCCTTCTGTTATGGTAGCAAGCACAGGAGCCTAAGGGCGAAATCTGTTTCCCTGTGTCTCTAAAAAGTCTGAATGCTCCATGAAATACCATCTTAAATCGAAATATCGTAATTAATAAAAAAAAAAAAAAAAGATAATTGGTGTTTGTTTTTATGTGTTACTTTACTGGATAATTCTCATCTTTCCAACGACATAATCAGCTTCAAAATCTTTCATGTTGGAAAACAATGTAGTCCTATTATCCACTACAGTGGACATATTGTAAAATTTTAATGCATATAACATGTATTATGATAAATGTATATAGGTGTAGTAACGCAACTGTACACTAGAGGTCTCTCTATGTCCAGCAGTTTGTCCTGCATTATTACCATTGTCAGGACCCTCACTGATGCATTGATGTTCTGTAGAAAATATTTTGTTGATATCAATAGCGATCATTCAGTGATCCGAAAACTGTCAATTTAATGTTTCTGACAAGTTCAATCTATCAGAAGTTAACCCAGAAAACAGACAATGAACTAGGCAAATAGGGCATACCCTAACCTTAACCTAAGGAGGACTGAAAGGTTCATATTCTAAAGACACTGTAGATTGCCAGTGTTAGTTTCTTCCTTTCCTCTTCAGTTTGAAGCAGTCCATCATAAATGTAGGTGTGAATCATACACAGCAACATGGAGAGATATAATCCTTAATAAGATTTTGGAATTCAAGTTACACAGACGTACAGCTGGACTGTCCCATCTCAGAGGCTCATTCAGATTCAACAGAGAAATGCAGTGAAGCCTCCAGTGTGTGGTGCCTTCATGGCCCAAGCTATCTCAAGAGCTCCGTGAATGAAAACTGCAAAACTGGGGGGGCACTGCTGGGGTGTGATGTCTGTCACCATGGGAATCAAACCCAAAACCTTAAGAACAAGAGTTATATGTACAGACAGAGCTGGTCAGACAGTAACATGATACAGATACATTATGTCAAACAGCTGTAACTGTTCTAATCACGGGCCTTGTGAAATAAAAGAAGCTAAGTGGTGTTAAGGGTGCCAGGCCACAGAATCAGCAGGTCAGGCACAGCTGGGGAGGCAAAGCAGAAATTCTCCACAAGCCAGGCCGTCTAATTTAGGTTTGGCCTTCACATCACGAAGGCTGTGAAGCACCACACCTTCATAGACCACGTCCTCTGGAGCTCATGAATTGGGACACAGCTATTGTGTTTGTTTTTTGAATATTCATGACACAACAGTTAAGATCATCTCAGGTCAAATATGCCAATCATACATCACTATTTCACAGTTAGAAGGAGTTGTTGGAGTTGTTTGTCGGCTCTGTTACAGCAGAAACTATTTTGTTTAGAGCTGGTTTGTGTGGTGCAACACATTTACATTTGGTCAAGATTTAGTTCATCTATGAACATTACATTAGGCAAATAACCAAAATAGGATATGAGTGTGCAAATGAATGCAATTTGTAAAATTTTCTCCATATCAGTTACCTTAATGGACATAATGGTTCACGCACATTTTAATGACTTAGTCACAGGTCAGAACAAAGTAACTAGAAACCTAGTGAGGAGTCTTCATGTTCAGGGTCATGGTGGAGGGCAGCACTTCCTTTGTTCTTAAAGATTTCACATGAGGTGTGTGTGTGAAAGCACCGTGCTCAGTGACCTTGGTAACAAAGCTTGGAGGCTACACACCCATCACACACACACACACACACACATCCATACCTTGGAGTCATGTTCTGTGTCATCTGAACTCTCCATATTCTCCTAGCATGTTCATCTTCTTATACCTCCTCCATCTCCTTCTTTGAGATGCAGTGGCTCCACCATGCAGTGTAAAAACTGAATGTCAGCCTCCTAGAATTCTCCTCCTAGAAGTCTACCATAAACAAACTGTGGTGCATGGTTGCATGGAATTAACATGAAAACAATGCAGTCTTCCAGGATTATATGAGGGTGGGTTCAAACCTGCTGAAGCTCAGCAGAAGATGAGCGATGCAGCACAGCAATACTGAAAATACCCTTTCAGTCCAAATCAGAGGCCAGATCCTGATCTGGCAGAGATGCTATAGAGTGACTGCAGCAGAGCCTTTCACACTGTCCTAATCCAGATTACAAAATCAATCTGGCCACATGCTTGTTTTCTTCTGCCAGAGTAAACACTTGTTTCTATGGACCAATTCTGCTTCATATACTGTATTACAGGATGCTACTTCCACATCTGAACCATTTCTGGTACACATAAAAATGACGTAGACCCCGGCTGAGGATTGAGGATCAAGGTGCTCTCACACAAAGTACAAATTCAAAATGTTTTTCCAGTCATTTTATTCATTCCATGACCTCTTTGACAAGATATTCCACAAACAACCAATATGCTGGCAAGCCAATACAGGTGATCAAGGCAGCAGTCCAAGAAACGTGGTCACGCGCGGACACGGTTGTCATTCATCGACCGGCGAGTTGACAGCATCACCAACCCACCGACAGCGATGAATGTGAACCGGGAACCTGCACTGGTGGAGGGCCACTACATGTGGGGTTTTCCCTGAGGAATCATTAATAAGGAAGCAGCTATTCTAACATGTGGAACAGATGGCCAAGTGCAGACATCAAGCTTTTAATAAAATGTAGGGGGAGCACAATGCATATAGCACATGTGGTGTTGAACAGCCTAATTAACTGTTTTACCTGCTGTGAATGGAAGCTGAAAATGGCAGCAGTAGTTTATTTCTTTCACTTGTCCTCATCTTTTACACTGGAGCTGCACTTGGAGGAGATCACTTCCAGGCTGTATGGAGAGGGTGAATGGTTACAGCAACCACAAACTGCTTTCATGCACATTCTGGCCTGTACTGACACCAACAACCTATGACCTTCAAGTAACATGACTACAAGTGACATCTAAACATCTCTGGAACAGGACACTTAGATCAACTTAAATACTTGTTTGTTCAGTCAAGTTACATTTTTAAAAATGTGTCTGATGACATGAACCAATTACTGACATATTTACAGTGTATCAGTACTACCTGAGCACTTTCTTAGGAGCCATACTAACACTGGGCAGCCTGTCTTTTTGCTGCAGTCTCACTCATTCATGGCAGGGATTGCACAAACTGTTGCAATACACTTCCATTGAGATGCTGCACATTCAAGCGGCCAATCTCCTGTTCTCCAACATCCCAAAGGTGCCCTACTGGATTCAGCTCTGGAGACTTGGGAGGTCAACTTTAACTTTGTATAATAAAGCACTAACGAGCTGGTTATCTGAGTAACCATAGCATCTCTATCTGGATGATTTTTGGTTTTGGTCCCTCTCTGAATAAACTCCAAGACTAATGTGCATTAAGAGCACAGGAGACTGGCAGTTTCAGAAATACTCAGACCAGCCCATTAATAAGCAGGTGTATGGCTGTTCCTAATGAAGAGCTAAGTGAGTCAATATAACTGAGTAAATACATCGTTGCTAACCTGCTAATACTGGCTGCAAAAAAGTGAATGGGAAAACCTAAGAACGACAATGCATGATAATAAAAGCTGTAGACAACATAGTGATACAAAGCTCACTACACACTTGCCACACTTGAAGCTTCAGATCTGTCAGAGTTAAGGATCAACTGTCATATTTGTTTGTTACCACTAAGGTACAGTTCCATGGTAATAACATATGGCACAGTATGGATGTATTGTTGATTTATGTATATGTCTCACAAGGAAACCTCAGCACTTGAGATCTGACAGACTCTGACTGACTGTGCGCGTCTGTTGCAGCCCCTCCCTCACTACAGCTCACCCATAAACCACTTGTTTCAGGGGTAATTAATTTGAGCACAGTGCTATACTGCCAACTCATTCCACCAACACAAACACAGTCACTAACTGTTTACGCACAGAGACACACATTGCACACTTTGGCACACTTGGTCTATTTGTTACCTGCATAAATATCCAGTAGCTCCACTCTTGTTAATGGAAAAGCACAGTTGTCAGTTGTTTTCCCCGTAGTCACCATTAATCTGTTAACAAAGCACAGGGAGTCATTCATATTTTTCAAATATTGCAATGATACACTTTTCTAAAAGCTCTGTGTATTGATTTACTGGAATTAGATGAGAATATGTAACAGCCTATCATGGAAACTGAATTTTTACAATGTGTTGAAAGTTTACTTCAGTTGACTAATCAGCCTATAAACAACCATATTAATAACTGTCTTTCAATGCAATATAGACATACACCACTGCATTGAATTTGAGGGTATGCAGTATTACTCTGTCCTTGAATATTAAAGAGTGATCTGAATGAGCTTCTTTTTCTCAACAGACTTCTTGATTTGTAGAAGAAGCAGAGAGAACCACAACACTGACAGTGGCTCAGCTGAGCCACTGAGCTAGTTTTCACATCACCAGGCCAGAGACTGCCACACCTAAATAGAATGCAGCCATTGTTAATGTCATTAGTCAAACCCATATCTGTCACACCTTCCTCCAATGCTTGATACTGTGAGAGGTGGAAGATTATGTCTATTATACACTATATGAATGCAGAGTGAATGTGTACGTGTGTGTGTGTGCTGAGTGTGTTTCAGACTGATGTGTGTTCAAGCGTAAGGGTACACTCAACTCTCGATGGTTTCACTGAGTCACAAACTCACCGACAGCGTTGAATGTTCCCCAAGACTTGAAAAACTGGAGCTGACAGCGAGCTAACAAACAGCCTGTCCTCCAGTGATACAAGGAGTGGACAGCCATGACAGGACAGACCCGAGAGGACGCTAAACAAGAGGAGACAAGAGCACTGCAGGTGCATGCACACACTTGTGATGCAGTGGTCAGCTAACACTCGAAAACCAGTTACTGTAGGTTACTTACACATCTGATGGACAGAGAAACCAGTCGTATGTGGGTATAGTATAAATACTGATTATAAACTTTTGGGTTGTTTGTGGTCAGAAATTTTGATTGTCTGCAAATATTTTTTCTGCTTTCGTAGAAACTTTGGATTGATGGATTGAAAACTTGAAGCTCTCACAAATAATGAATGGGATGGTTGAATTTCAGTGCATCGTTAAAAAACAAAAAGTTTGACTGGATGTCTGCACAAACCCTGTGGCGCATCATGACTCATTTTCAGTTTGAATTTAATATGATACCTCATCAGTGCTGCTCAGAATTAACATTCAAACCCACTGTGTTAAAATAAAAAACAAACCACCAGCACTGCTATAGATAGCAGACACTATAATAACAAGGTTTTGGATGAAATGGTGTCTGTTAATGGTGCAATGCCTAGTCTCAAAAATCAGCAAAGGAAATATGGGACCACTTTCACAAAGTCATTTAGTATATCTTTAAAATTTAAACAATAGAGTGCTGCAGGAGTGAGTCGTAAAACATCAAAATCACCTCCAGTCCCCTCATCTGATGTCTCTGTTTTGGGGGGTTTGGGGAGGGCTGAAATAAGATGTGTGGTTTCACATTCACATTTCACAACACCCCAATTCTGACTTCTTTAAGCTTTTAAGCTTTTAAGCTTTGCCAAAACCAAGCTAGTCACTAATAGTCCACCTTCACAGCCTTGTTTATTGTATTTATTCTCTGTCACATGAAAAACATCAGAGTTAAATCAAACTACCAGTCCAGTGATGAAATTAAAGTTGTGACAGTGGTGTAGCTGGTTTATAACCTAACATGAGCTCTTTACCTGTATTTAGGCTTCGACAGTTATACAGTGATTCTCATGCTGAAGAAAACAGGTCAGTATAATAAATGGAGAAAATGTGCCTCCTCCATGGGATCTGACAACACATCTGATATGACTTCACATGAGCTACAATAAGATTCTGTTAATGGAGCAAGTTATATTAAGAAAAATCAAAACTTATCATATTCTACATACATCACATATTTTAATATTTTTTTTTTTCTTTAATTGCAAATACATCTATTTATTTTAACCTATGTGGTCACTGTTTTCTTTAGAAGCAGACTGGACTGACTCACTTCATGTAAATATTTCCATTCAATAATATATAATTTAATCTACATTTGGATGAAACATGTCAATTTGAGTTTGATAAGAAGCAAAAACATTTTGTGTGCACAATCCTATATAAATTATAATTCCCATCCCTTGTCTCTAACAGAAATCTGTGTTTTCCTATATTGGACTGATACATTGTCTTACCTGTGTGTATTGTGCCTGTTCAGAGCCTATCTGCTGTCAGGCTGATTGTGTGATGATGGGGGGGAGGGATCGGGAAGGTGGGGAGTCAAGGGTGAGTGGAGAGAATAAAGAGAGGTGGAGGTTGGAGGGTGGGGTGTCTGGGGCAAGAGGAGTGCTGATCGATTCCAGGCTTGGTATTTTCCAGACAGGCTGAATGGTAAAGGTCAAAGGTTGGCTGCTCTTGTTTCCTATGAAAGAGAGGCTGTGTGTGGGTGTTTGTGTGCATCTATGCGTGTGTGTCTGTGTGTTTTCATGCTCATGTGCAGAGTGGTGAAAACATTGTGTTGTAAATGTTTTTTACTCATGCAAAGCCACGCAAGTAAAAGGCTCCATATATCCCGTGTGTGTGTGCTGAGGCATGTGGAACTGATTAAACAGGAGTTAGTTAGGTCTTATTATTATTTTTTAGGAGAAGTTAGAATTCATATAAGTTATTATTACAAATGAAAAATCTATATCACTTGTTATTACAACAAAAGCCTTAGAGAAAATGTCTTTGCTTGGTTTTACTTTTATTTGTCTATAAGTGGAAGCTCTATATCCTGAGCTGTCCTCACCTCCTGCACATTGTGTTTGCTGCTGTTGTTTAATATACTGAGCAGCATCTAATGATAGAGTCCAGGAGCATCAGAGATGACTTACAATCTATTTAAAGTTTTCCACAGATGTAATGAACATCCATTCTTCAGTGAAGACCTGAACAACGGAGCTGTTGAAACTGAATCAACAGAGCAGGTGTGCAGGCAGGTGACTGGGTGTCTTGCTCAAGGGCACATGGGAAGTAGCTAAAAATAGTCCCAAGTGCTGCTGCCGGGATAAAATGTGACACATTTGCCCTGCACTGCTCTGTGTGTGTGTGTGTGTGTGTGTGTGTGTGTGTGTGAGTGTGAGAGAGACTGTTTGTGTGTGTGTTTTCAGTGTACTGCTCCACCCAGACTGTGGCTACTCACATTGCTGCGTTGCAGTGACACAGTGATAACAACACTCAGCACGCAAAAGATGGATCCTTTTACCTCTGTACTTTAATTTATGGAGCACATACACACACGCACACACACACACACACACACACACACACACACACAGGAAAAAATGCCACACAGATGTTGTTGTTGTCTTCACATCTGTGGCTCAGGTAACATCAACTGAAATAAATATGTGCAAATAAACACCTGCACACACACAAATTTACACAGCCACACACAGTAACACATACAACACGTAATGCATAAACACACACACACAGTCATGCAGTAGCGTGTTGAGTGTTGAGTAACTATTGTGTGTATATGTGTGCATGGTTGCATGTGAATGCATATGGTTCTGAATAGGAAGGCTCTTAGGTGAAGAAAAAGAGGGGGAGGGTAGAGGGAGACAGACATGCGGTGGATGGTGGCGGGGTGTGGGGGTGAGTGAGTGAGTGAGTGAGCGAGTGAGAGTTTGTCTTCTTTCCCTCCCTCCTTTCCTTCCTCCCTCCCTCACTTCTCCCAATCGCTTACTTGCTCCCCCTCCCCCTCCTGGGACTTGAACCCATGACCCCACGGTGAATGAGTTCATGGGAGGCACCACTATTATTGGGGAAACTGCTGGTCTGTTTGTGTGTGTGTGTGTGTGTGTGTGTGTGTGTGTGTGTGTGTCTGAGAGTGTGCGCACACAGCCAAGCAAGAGTGAGTGACCTGAGTTGAGTTCACTGACGTCTGCTTGTGTCTGAGTTCAGACATTTAAGTAGAATTTTACAACAGGACTCCTGAATTAGAGGTTTGCATTGCTTAAGGCTAACATTATTGGTGCATACAGATGTGTGTGTGTGTGCATGCATATTTTGGTTTGTGCGTGTGATGTCACAGTGCTGTTACCTGAGCCACACAAATGTCAGAGTGCTGTTACCTGAGCCACAGCAATGGTGACGGCCCTTCCCCCCATAGGCTGCTGGATGTGTGACCAAGTCTGCATCTCACTACCTGTTCCAGAGACACAGGATCAGTACTTTTATCTAATTGTCATCTATTCATTTATCTGAACTGGGACAGTCAACACACACACG
Organism: Caranx ignobilis; assembly: GCA_021432705.1. Taxonomy (NCBI): domain Eukaryota; kingdom Metazoa; phylum Chordata; class Actinopteri; order Carangiformes; family Carangidae; genus Caranx; species Caranx ignobilis. Next base: position 52,346,055 of record MU270012.1, read on the forward strand.
CACACAACAGATGAACAACATGTGCACTTTGTGTATTTGTATGTGCATCTCAACACATTTTCATAAAAAAACAAACAAAAAAAAACAAAACAAATGCACGCTTGCAAAAAAAAAAAAAAAAAAAAAGATGCCCATCCTCCTGACTCACACACACACGAGCAGTCACATGAGAAACCATGAATGAAAATGCACATTGTGTTATTACGCTCACTTTTGTGTTCTCATGCCACCTTGCTGTTCTTTACTACATCCATTTCCATGCTGAACTCTGCTTTCTCTCTCTCCCTGCCTCTTTGGGCGTTCCTCTTTGGCATTGCATCCTGCATGCACATCAGTGTCGGCAAACATCCACTGACACACTGTCACATCGCATTCATGTCTGCCGGCAAGCAGCCTCTCCCACAGTCAGGGCTTCTCTGGGATCAGAGCCCTGCCGCGTGCACAATAATCCATCTGGTAAAATGTAGGAAAACGAAGGTGCAAACTGACTTACCCAACATCCTCCTCAGCTGTAGTGTCGCCGTCCTTCTTTCTCTGCATTCCTCTGTCTCTATATCTCCTCTTTTTTTTTTTTACCCCTCCCATTGAAAAGCCAAGCCACCACTCTCTCTATCTTTCTTTCATCCTCTCCTCTCATCTTTTGCTCCTCTCCTAATCCCCACTTTTCATCACTTCCTCCCGTCTCCCTGCTTTGCTTCCGCAGGTTCCTTCTCCTTGTCATTTTTCACAGTCTTTCTCTTTCTTTTTTCCTCTCCAGTGGCTCTCCGGTGTCTCCTTTCTGCTGCTGTAAACTGCAGACTGTCTGGAGAGAGAGAAAGAGAGGGAGCGAGAGAGAGAGGGAGACAGGGGAGAGAAAGAGAGAGAGAGAGCGAGGTCGAGAGAGACCGAGGAGCAATGGGAAGTGCAAACCAGGACACACACAGCCTCTGTCAGTTTGAATGAATATTGTGCACACTCGGCTTGTCTCTCCTCCCCCCTCTCTTTCTCTCTCCCTCCTTCCTTTTCTCTGTCTACCAGGCACCCCTCCTCCACTCCTCTCTCACATGCCCTCCTTCGCTATCTCCTCCTCCCTCTCCCTCACTGCTGCCTTCAAACATGTTCACACTTCAAGGCTGACATTATAGAGCTGCACTTACTGACACCGCTCCAAGACACACACATGCACGCACACATGGATCGCACTTCTCACTCTCCTGAACCCAGACAGTTAACCCTTTGATGCAGCTGCATGTCCTTCCTGTTTATTATATTCTTAATAGATGCTAAATTTCCAAACACTAGTTGGTGGATCTTTGTGCAATAGCTGATCTGTTCTAGTTCTGACCATTAAATACACATGTGTCTTTCATTGGTGACATGTGAAATTTCCATAACCAATACAACTTTGTTACACATGAAATGTGTCAAAGAAGCAATATATATTTTTGCAGTTTTCATGTGATGGCATTTCATATGTTGAATGTCTAAAGATTCATTGCCTTTGTGTATTAAGAACATTTATCACATCTGCAAATGTGTGTATGTGTCTCAGTTATGATATTAAATGTCATATTGATGCTGTCACTTGTGAAGTCTGACATTCTGTGCTTTAAAAATCAAATGTGTATTTTTTACGTTAATAGCAAAATGAATATCTCACATGTGAATTTTTTCCGGAAATCATGTATAAGTCACATGAAATGAGGGTCACATGTTCTACATCCCCTGATAGTTTTACATGCTGTCATCCATTCTACATGTCAGATACTTCAGTGTGCAGCACATGCGCTTGTACAACCTGAATTCACAATTTAAATATCTGAACATTTCAAGTACCGTGCATGTAAAAAGCTGCTTCTCATGGATGTTGCACAGAATCACATGTGAGTTTGTCATGTGAAATACAGTTTCACATCTGAGATCATGCATTAAATTGATACTTTTATATGTGACATGTGACATCTCACAATTTCATATAAATTACATAAGCTTACTTACATCATACATTATGTGTGCATGTAGGGGAATTTATGTGCTCATGTAATGTGAAATGTGCATTGATATTTTTTATGACATTAGTGTTATGACAGTCTGACTGAATGTGCTGTTTTTTTTATTTTATTAAACAAGGGTGTAAAGGTCATTGTACCAACACATTGTAAAAACACCATATAAATCTCTTCATTTATTAGAAATGGATCCTTTTGCTTCTCATCCTTATGTTTCTTTAAAGATTTTTTCAGTGCAACAGTTTCATTTAGTTTTTCTTCATATAAATCTCTTGTTTGAAGATTTTCTTAAATCCAAGCACATGATGCTACTGTGACCACACACACTCTGTGCATCATCATCTTTGGTTGATATAAATGGTTATGAAAGCATTTGTAAATATTCCTCCAAGCTTATCTGTGTTTCTGTGGTTTGCATCTGTCGGCAGCACCTGAACGCTGCCTTCTTTGCTTGTGTTTTCATTGACACTGTTCCTTTACCCTCCTCCATCTTCTACAACTTATCCCCCACTCTCTCCATCATCCTCCCTCCTTCCTTAGTTACATATTGATTAGGTCGCTTCAAGTGTGTGTGTGTGTCCTTGTGTGGATGCATACAGGCCTGGTCCTGCTGTGGTCAATGAGGTCAACATGGTGGCCAGACAGACATCCCCACCCCCTTTGTTTTTTTTGTTGCCTTTTTTTCCCCCGGCCTCCTCCATCACCTCCTGCTCTCCCTCCTTGGGGTTAGTGAGTGTAGTCCAAGTAAAGGAAGCAAGGGAAACAATAATGTCAGCATCTTTAACAAGCTCACCTAACAGCAAGCTGACAGAAAATGAATACACTGTCTTATGATGTATAACCCAGCACAGCATTATGAGCTTAATGTGTTCATGTGGCAAGAGGAGGAAATTTTGTTGTAATGCCCAAATGAACCTTACAAATTTCCTCACAGAAAGTAAACACAGCAAAGAGCTGAGGTCTCAACGCATTAGCTGGAATGAAATTGAAACAATAAGAGTGGATCGATACAATAATGAGAAAAAGCCATTCATCTTTTATGAACGTGAAAATGTTCCACACCATTCTTTGAGGATGGCCAGGTGATGTCCCTCGCCTCACCACTCAGGCCTTTGCATTTAAAGTGGGGGAAGGGGGAGAAAAATGGCATGTCTTTCAAATACCACTTGACAGTGACCGTCCTCACTGACCCCTTTGGCCAACAGACTGGCTGTCTGAGTGGAGGAGGGGGCAGGATGGATAGGAGGGCAGGGGTCAATAAAGGCCACAAGGCAAAGACGGAGGGGAGACGCAGACAGAGGAAGCTTGAAAGGATGAACCACAAGAGGGAGGCAGAAGGGACAAGGCAGCAGCACCACATTCCTCTTTATCTACAGTTTGCTTCATTGGAAAATACAGCAAATGTAAACATGCTAAAAATGATTAATAACCTAACCAACAACCTACCCACAGCGCTGCAGACTGCTGCACACCATGTTTTCCATGTTTCACCATGGTTTTCCACATAAAAAGTGAAAAAAAAATCACTCAAACACTTTCATTTGTTACATCAGTGGATAATACAGGAAGATTTTGCCCGTTTGTTTGTTTGCCCAAATTTCTGTCTTTAAAATGTTTAGTAGAAAAATAGAAAATTTAAAAGAGTAGTTTTTCTGTTCAAGTAGTCTATGGTTTGCTAGAGACAGAATCTTGGCACCAAGCTCAACATGCATCTAATTGGTCTGTGAGTGTGTGCATGGTAGAAAAGAAAGGCTAGAAAAGAATCTGTATGAAACTGTGTGAATGGGTGAAATGTGGCCTCCATTGTAAAGCGCTCTGAGTGGTCGATAAGACTAGACAAGTGCTGTGTAAGTGCAATCCATTTACCATTTACACTGCTCAGTGCACTAGAGATCAGAGACTGAGAGGAGACCACAGATAGACTGTAGAAGGACACTGCTGGGAGCTGACTCCACTAACCTGTTGTTTGTCCTCTTCCCTGACATCTGATCACATCACTATGCAGGAATCATGGACTAACCTGGTTACTTATGTTCCATGAAACATTAGAATATTACCCACAGCAGGATAAGTCATAATCGGGACACAGATAATACTGTATGTGTGCAGGTGTGCCCTCAACTGTAGATTTAACAAAAGAAACAAAGGCAGACAAATCCAGGCATTTTGAAAAAGGTGGCTTATCAGCTATGAATCCAGATGTTTGCTCCTGGAGTGCCAGCTGTGCCCCACTGAGCTGCTTTAAAACACTGAAGGCTTTGAGAGCGAGTCAACTGCCGAGCCACCGAGTTTATAGAAATAGCGGTGACTCTCACTTTCACTTCTATTTAAGCAGTGAAGGAAGAGAGCCAGTGGCTGATTTGCATGTGTTTCAGTGATTTTTTAGCAGGTGAACACAGCTCTGCAGAGCTGCTGCTGTACTCTGGCATTTTGCCTCTGCTCAGGTTAATGTGTCTGTTCAAATCCTCTCCAGACATCTCTGCCACAGAACATTAACACAGGGGTCCTCTCTCTATGTGCAGGCCTACAATGTGAAGAATAATTACGGAAGAAATTATATGGTCAGGACACACAGAAGTGGAAGTCCATCTGACCACTGTCTATACTGTTTACCCATGCAGGGTCACATGGGGCTGGTTACAATCCCAGCTGACATAGGGAGAGGGCAGGGTATATCCCAGACACCACACACTCACATTCACACCTACAGGCAATTTGAGTCACTAATTACTGCAACACCACTAAAATGTAGAAACTGTTGCAGAACCAACACATCAAACTACCTTCAATGGCAAGTGGAAAAGGCTGCTGAAATGTCCTGGGTTGTTGCTATGCTATGACAACCTTTACAAATGATACCCATTACATCATCATATAAATTTGCATTCAATATTAGTAGTTGTTTTCAGCTCTTAAACAGTTTGCTTCTTTCCTTCTATCTGCTCACATATTCAAGATTTTCATACAGCTGATTTAACAGTAAAGCTGGTCCTAAATATGAGATAACTGAAATGAGTCCCATTGAAACTACACGTTACCCTCAGCTCTGTTGCTGCTAAATTCCTGATTTTATTTCCACAATCCACAAAGTCATCAAAAACAGGTTTCAAGGAGAATAGTGGTGAAAAACACCCAACTCAACACAAGCAGATTCATGTCTGTCTCCTGCTGCTCAGCCAGTTGTATGTGAGTAGTGGCTCTAGTATAGAGCCCTGTGGCACACCTTTTGATTCAGGGAGGAAGAGGAGGCACTAGACATATCGTGCACTTGTTGACAAGTAATTGAAATGAAAGATGAAAGATTTGCACAATATTTCTTTCATGCCTCAATAAAGTTATTGAATACTTAATTAGCAGCTGTTATTGGCTCTTTTATTATTATTGTAGTATTTACTACTCTGCATTTTATCAAGAGTCTGACTGATTTGTTGATAGCATTTTTATCCAAAGACTTTTTTTTTGTAAGTATATTTTTGGGTCTTTTTCCCTTTAATTGATAGTATAGTTTAGAGAGAAAGGAAATGGGGAGGCAGAGAGAAGGGAATGACATGCAGAAAAGGACCACCAGATTTGGGATTTGCTGCGAGGACGGTGGCCTCTGCATATGGAACACCTGCTCAACCCACTGAGCTATACGGCGCCCCTAAAGACTCTTCAAGGTGCTTAGTAACAAACCTTTTCAAGGACTGTGGCTGAAACACATTCAAGACCTCCTTTTTTCTGCAAAGAGAGTACATGGGGAAATTTTTGAGAGTTTAGCAATATCAGGATATAAAGCCTCCAGCTAACTTGAGAAGGAAGAATCAGTTTCATCTGGACATGTGGATTTGTCAAGATCCAAAAGGAGTAAGACTGAGTAGTTGAAGCATAGAATTAATTGGGATTGGTGAGAGTGAGTACTCTGTTACGATTACGATTACGATTACGATTACGAATTACTTTATTAATCCCCAAAGGGAAATTCATTTGTCTGTCAGCTCTTCAACCATTTGCAGAAGAATGAAGAAGCCTGATGGATGAAGGTACAAAGGATCTTCTATATTTCTCCGTCCTGCAGTGAAGAGAGAGGAGCCGTCCACCACCACTCTTTTCTTGGTCCATCAAGAGGATGATCTGAGTTGTTCAGAATGGCCTCCACAAGCGTGTATCTCTCCACCACATCCTCAGTGAGTCCATCAGGGAGACTGAAGTCAAGTGCCTCAGGATGTTTAGTCTGTATCCTAGCAACAACTTCATGGAGACCTTCACATGGAACTTCAGCAGTAACCATTGGTGGGATGAACACAACTATTGTTTTGATTTGAAAAAATCTCTACTTCCTGAGTCTTCACTCACATCTTCACCTATATCTCCAGCTCCTCATCACTCTTGTTGGGCAAAGAGTTGACATTTTGCATGATGACTGAAGGCAGAAAGGACCTACAATACATCTCCACTTCCAAGCCTTCAACCTCTGCACCACCAGCACAGCAACCATGAAAGCAGCTCCTCATCCAGCTGGAACAGGGTGGCATCCTCCAGACTTGCTCCATTTTCAATGACAGAAGCTCCTCTCCTGAAGAATCTCCTCTCCCCACAGAAGTGTCCATCAGTAGTTGACAAAATACACCAAAAACATACAAAAACACAACAAAAATAAAGCAAAGGTTGAGTAAAAACTCAGAGCCACCAGACTTTGCTGCTCCCAGCTGAAGCGCATGTTCTGTTCATAAGGCTGTTTTGGATCTGGACATAAAGAATCAACAACAGAGTACATGAGTCATTTCCAGTGAAGGTTGGCAACTCATTCAAGGTTCCATTTCCAAATGAAAGAATACTTTTCAATATGTTTTAGGATCATTTAAGTAACAAGAAAAAGGTAGCTGTCTAACAGTCAACCACACACCCTGGGATTGATTTGGATTTTCTAGTCCTAGTCCAGGCAACATCCATTCCTTCTAGTAGACTTGGTCAGCTGAAAGGAAAACCAAGGACTTTTGGATTTTCCCTCTAAAATGTGTGCTAATTTTAGCATAAAAGCATAAAGCATAAAATGAAAGTATCTCCAAGCCGGTTCTACATTATTAATGAGAGTGACATCTTGTTCCACTCAAAACTCCACAACCTAGAAGCTAAAAGCTTGCTCACAGACATGCTTAAGATCTCTTTTAAGAACGATCATTAAGGTGTTCTGACCATATCTACAGCACAGTGGTCGCTAAAATCATTTACATATATACCAGTATTTAAATATCTATAATGTATCATTTGTTAGAGATAAATCAAGAAGAGAGGATTTCTCAGGACCTTTAAGATAGACAACTTGACCTAAGATTAAATGAGTGATAGGCAGGTTTTGATAAGGTCTCACCTTTGGCTGAGGGCATCAATAACAACCTACAACCCCCTTGAGACACCCCAATTTCACAGCAAGAAATTCAAATTGTCTATGAGAGTTAATTAAAAAAGGATGGTGGCATGGCCCGCACACACACATGCACACACACACACACACACACACACACACACACACACACACACTTTTGTCCCTGTTTGTGATTATTCATATCTACAGTGGAAGAACAACAGAGCCATATGGGAGAAAGTTCCTGGACAACCATCACTCCAACACTCAGGAGATTTGGCCTTAATGGCAGAGAGTCCAGATGGAAGAGACTCCTTTGTGAAAGTTGCATGAAAGCCTCTTGGAGTTTGAAGAAAAAACTGAAAAACACGATTTTCTGCTTTGATGAAATAAGATTAAACTGTTTGACCTCAATTCTAAGTGTCATGTCTGGAAACCAGATGTGATACTAGAATCAATGGTTACATTTCTCCACACAGATCTCTGGAGTTCAGCCAGAGTGACCATGAGGTTCTGGGTCACATCTCATACCAAAACTCTTCTCCACAGTAGCTCAGTTATGCAGGACACTGCACTCTAAGAGGAGTCCTGGTTCTTCCCTTTTCCATGAAAGAATAGTCGATGCCACTGAGCTTCAGTGCAGCAGAAATGATTTGTAGTCTTCCCCAAATCTGAGCCTCCACACAATGGGAATTCTGGGAACTTGTGAGGGAATATATTTGGCTATTTCTGATCTTCTTCTATCTCATTTTACCAACTCTTGATGTAAAATATAAGTGTAACATAATTTCAGATACACTTTAGTTCAAATGATCATAAATCCATTTCTAGTTTTATGAGTATATTGCATTAATGATTGAATTATCTTGATAGGAAATTTAACATATCTTTTTTTTTCACCATTGGGCTCTTACAACATATATCCCATAATTTACTACTGCAAATCCAACCCACCACTGATCCACTGAAGTGTCATTTTTAAGACCTCAGAATGAAAATGCATCAGCTGGTTGTTTAAAATGGGTCACAGTAGCAGAAGACAAACTGCATGTTACCTGTCAAACTTGCTCCAATAATAAACCTTAAACCTCCGCATCACAGAGATCAGCCACTGCCAGTGACAAACTAAAAAATAGCTACACTTACCATTCTGATGCATTTCTCATCTTCTGAATGGGGCTCAAACATGTGGCTGTGTCTCTTATGTTTTCTCCTTAATCATCTTGATGCTCTCATCCTGAAGCATCCAGGTGGTGGGCAGGGCATAAGGCCTGACCCAGAACTTCCAGAATCAGGAAGTCGGACTGGATGAGCTTCAGATCCAGTTCAATACCCACTATTCTGCCATTGAACCTGATCAGAAAGAAAGAAAGAAAGACAGAAAGAAAGAAAGCCTTTATTGTCATTGTACTATGCAAAATACAATGAAATTGGGAGCACTACTCCTGGATGGTGTGTTAAAAATGAAAGCAATTACAAGAGATAGCTTTACATTCATTAATATAATCCCAGTATAAACAGGTTAATATTGTGTGTCTTGGGGATTAGTGTAGTGGAAAATTGCACAGGAATGATGAAATTTGCACAAATATGTTTTCTGGTTGTGTAATTTAGTGTGCGAATGGACTCAGGAAAGAAAGTGTTCATGTCTAGTGAGTGTGAGTTTGGACCTGTAGCACCTGTCAGAGGGCAGCGGGTCAAACAGGTGGCAGCCAGACTGAGAAAGCCAGACTTTCTAGGAAAAACAGGAAATCCTCTTGAATTTCCTTTCCCAGAACAGTTAGGAGAAGTGACTCAGATTGTTCAGAAAAGTCCTCAAAGGCACCATAGTTTACACATCATTCAGAGATGGAAAATACAATGACGACAACTCACTCTGTTCACTATTTACACCAGAAGTACAGCATATGAGTGAGAAGTCAGGAAAACCTAAAAATGTTAACTGACTTCTTTCACTCTGCCAGACATGTTTGCTTTCTGTTCAGGCTGAGAGGACACACCCACCCACACACACACACACACACATGATAGCAAGAAGAAACATCATCACATACAGTTATGGAGCACACACATATGGGAAATGCCTTCACAGATTCACACAGTGATCTGTTAGGTGCCGTGCAGACTGGTGAATTGCATTGGTCATGTCTCACCCTGTGCTGGTGCTCCTGGAAGAAAAGTGTTGGAGCCTCTGCGTGAGTCGCATTAACCTGTCTGTGCGTGTGTGTGTGTGATTTTCAAACTTGTCCAGCATCTCTCAGTGCGCGATGTAGCCACTGTGTCTGTGCTTTAACAGTCTGTTTACAGTGGTTGTGTGTCCTGACAGACGTCACAGCACGAGAAAGGTTAACATTAAACAGTTGTGTCATTGCTCAGACATTATCAGATATTAGGTGGAGGTGGGAGGGAAAGGTTGCATTAGGCCTTCACTCTTCCTATTTCCTATTTAAATGCATTTCTGAGCAGGAAGTACACTAAATCCTCCTAAGTTGACAGCTTCTCCAAAGAAAACAACAACAACTTCTCTGAAAAGAAAGAAACTAACAAACTAGGCAGCTCTTCAAACAGTTTTTGCTTTTCAACACAAAGGAGGTAGTGAATGGTCTGAGCCACATGGCATGGCTGTGTATAATTTTCAAACAGCTAAGCTCCAATGACCTAATCATAACCTGGTCCTGATGACTTCATCTCTTCTTGGAACTGAAATATGACCTTCACCTTTTCACCTTGGGCTGCAAAGAAAAATAGAGTCTGCCTTTCTTTTCCTCCTTCCACTCTTTTTGCCCTTCACTGCTCAGTGGGGTTACTATGTCACAGCAATGACCATGAATTCATACAACATAGCACTAAGTAGGCATAGGCAAAAATAATATATGTAAATCCATATAAACAATTACAGACTGGATATTGACATTATTTTTTACTGCACTTGCTTTGACTCCCATTCTTAATCTGAAAGACTTGGGATCATTTAGTTTAGGCTATTCTCTTAGAGTCATATTGAGTTGTACAGCAGTGCAATCACCATTGATCAGCTGAGTCACTGACACTGGTGAGAAAGCTGCTGTTCCAATTTCAATTGTCCTCCTGTCCTCGAGAGTCTGGACTTCTGAGTTCAACCTTCCAAATTCAAACCTCTAAGTGCAGGAGTCTGGACTTGATGCACTCTGTGCTGAGAAAGGACAACTATAGAGTAAGCATAGCTTACCTGGAGGTAACAATGGTGATCCAGAATGGTTTGGGTTATATAAAGAAGCTGCGATTTGTCCTCCTCCTCCTCCTGATGAAGCTAGGCTGTTGTTCTGCTTCTTGTCTCTTGATGTAGGGGAGTCTGAGGATGGTTGTAACAAATCTTTTTCCTTCAATCAGAAACATGCCAGAGTGATGGCACTCATACTGCACATGCTCAGTTAGACCTTCCCTCACAGCAGGAGGACAGAAGGTGCTCTCAACACGGGGTGTGAATCATTGTTTTATTGCCATCTTACTAATGTAGTTAGCATGTGTCTGGGTCTGTGTGTAGCTCTTCCATCATGGCTGATGAAATGTGAGACTCAAAGTAACATGAACACCAGTGCCTTTAAAGCTCACTGTGTTGTATGATTCTTTCAATCCATACAAAAAAAAACAATGTGTAAGAACAACTTGTACTTTTACTGTGGTTTCAGGCCTGAGGCGACTAGCTGCTCCCTCTGTTCCCACTCTTTGTGCTAAGCTAGGCTAATTCACCACTAGCTTCAGCTTCATATTAGCTTTAGCATATTCACTGCATGGGGACACAGGTATCACTCATCCATTGACAAAGAAAGCTAGTGAGCATATGTCCTCATAATTATCTGACATGACAACGCCCTCTGGTGGCAAAACACCAGCAGCCAGCTGGATCAGTGATCCAGTGACAGTTGGGCAGCTCACCCCAGAACCAGGCTTGTGTCTGGCATATGACTTCCTCCAGGTGACATCTGATAACCTTTGTCAGTGAGTCATAGTGTGACATCATGGGCCACCTTCGACCCCATTATGGATCAATCTTTCTACAGTAATCAGGGGTCAAGTGGTCAATTAAGGTGCCCAAATGGAGAAACTGCAGAATACAAATCTGAGCTATTTCTACTACATTACTTCCAATCTATGCTACCTTGTACTTCTCCTCTACTGCACTGACTATATTTGATGACTTTAGTATAAAGTTACCATACTCCAGGTTAAGATTCTACAATAACCCTTAATGCACACAGGTGGGTTCCACCCTGTTGTCAGCCTCAGTTCTTTGGGTCATTGACTGCACCAAATGAGACTCTGCTACATGTTGACATGACTGCATAACATCAATCTCTGCAAAGTTGTCATCTGCATATTCAATCAGCCAATCTTGCTCTTTTATACATCCTTTTATATAAGGTGCTCTACTGGTTCCAGGTCTGGATATTGTGGAGGTCACTGAAGTTGCCATTAGAAGAAGGTAAGCTGTGGGAAGTGAGGGATGTGGTCTGCAACAATAGTTGGATAAGCCATGTTTACATGGTACATGGGGAAAACTGGTATCCTTTCATAAATGGTTTTAAGAGCCAGAGGGAGTTTGTTTTTTTGTCTAATTCCTTGTACATTGCAGTGATGCATGAATTGAATTATCAAATTATATCATTATCCTACACTGTGTTGTTCCAAAGGAGGTTTGACTTCTCAGCAGACTGCGGTGTCTAAGCAGCCCAGCTCAATTACCACTGTCAGATTTCCCCTCAGCTTGTACCACTAATGGAAGAAAGAAGTGACAACAATACATTCTCAACAACATCACATATGTTCTCTTACCATATCTCTGGTTTATACTGCAATACAAGCTGAGGAAGAATCTCAAACATGGCAGATGGATGAGATGTTTAAATGCCAGGTCACATATTTGTGTTCAAACCAGGTTAAAGGTTTTTCTGCTTCCTGAAATGAGGATATGATATTTACAGTTCTTCCTTAACACAACAATTCAAAAAGTGATTATATCCAGAATACTGTCCATGTAATATTCCAGAACATGCGCTTCAGCTGGGAGCAGCAAAGTCTGGTAGCTCTGAGTTTTTACTCAACCTTTGCTTTATTTTTGTTGTGTTTTTGTATGTTTTTGTCATATTTTGTCAACTACTGATGGACACTTCTGTGGGGAGAGGAGATTCTTCAGGAGAGGAACTTCTGTCATTGAAAATGGAGCAAGTCTGGAGGATACCACCCTGTTCCAGATGGATGAGGAGCTGCTTTCATGGTTGCTGTGCTGGTGGTGCAGAGGTTAAAGGCTTGGAAGTGGAGATGTACTGTAGGTCCTTTCTGCTGTCAGTCATCACCTCTCTGCCCAACAAGAGTGATGGGGAGCTGGAGATGTGAGTGAAGACTCAGGAAGTAGAGATTTTTTCAAATCAAAACAATACTTGTGTACATCCCACCAACGACTACTGCTGAAGTTCCATGTGAAGTTCTCCATGAAGTCGTTGCTAGGATACAGACTAAACATCCTGAGGCACTTGACTTCAGTCTTGTCTCCCTGATTGACTCACTGAGGATGTGGTGGAGAGATACACGCTGGTGGAAGCCATTCTGAATAACTCAGATCATCCTCTTCATAACACCTTGATGGACCAAGAAAAGACCAGTGGTGGACGGCTCCTCTCTCTTCACTGCAGGATGGAGAAATATAGAAGATCCTTTGTACCTTCAGCCATCAGCCTTCTTCATTCTTCTGCAAATGGTTGATGAGCTGACAGACAAATGAATTTCCCTCTGGGGATTTATAAAGTCATTCCTATTCCTATTCGTATGTAAACACAGTCAACATGACATAAATATTATTGCTACCGCACCTGCAAATACTGCAGCAACAGTATAAAGAAACACAAATAATGTAAAAAATCAAATGTTCAAGTCATATTTCTGTGTAAACTGCTTCTTCTTTGTTCTGTCATTTGGCAAATCTTCCAGTTACAGAGTAATCCATCAGAGTAGAGATGCATTTTTTAATCCTCAGGTGCAGAAATTGAAGTAACATGCAATAAAAAAAATGTAAGAAAAAGCTAATTAATTGGACGAGAAGGCAGTTTAAAGGAGAGAGGGAGCAGTAAACAAAAAACTGCTTATTAATATCTAGTGTTTGTTTGCATTTTAGCAACAGGCATATTTTTATAAATGTGTTGGAGTTGAGAGAGCTTAAACAACTGTAAGATGCCAGGAGATAACTGACAGATTTACTGACTACAAAACAAGAAGGAATAAATAAAACACAACTGAAGATTCTGACAGGGCTTTTACTTTGATGAACCAAAGATATGAAAAATGGTTTGCTAAATCCAGCACAATATGACAAATGAGAACAGGTGGTTCAGTCTTTTATCAGTGTGTGTGTGTGTGTGTGTTTGTGTGTGAAGTCTGTTACTCTTTCAGTGGTTTTATTTGGCTCTCTTCACTGATCCTCTCCTCCTTTCTGTCCACTTCTTTCACTATCTTCTCCTCCTCCTCCATCATTATGATTGGTAACCAGGACTCTTTGTGCAGCCTCTCGTTCCTCTCCACCTCCTGAACGCTCGGCGGTGATGTCACCTGCATGTGCGCTGGCAAGTGCTTAAACTCGTCAGGGTTCATATCATAGTCCTGCATCTTTGAGTCCAGGATCCACCAGCGGCCGGCGAAGCCCACATCCAGCACCCGCCGAGGGAACTCCCACCAGGGCTCCGACAGGTTGGAGCACTGGGCTTCATACAGTGCAGTGTCTGGATCGTAGCCGGCACTGTAAACCAAAGAGAGCAGGCCCAGGCTGGCGTGGCGGAGCCGGCCCTCGTTACGAAGCTTTACCAGACTCTGCACGTGGCCGTCGGAGGTCCCGTTGCGGATCCACGGAGATAGAAGAGCCAACTGGTTGGAGCGCTCCAACAGGGCTCCATCGAAGGACATCCGGTCTGGTTTAGTGTAGAAACAGGTCCAGGCCCCACCCAGCAGAGCCACATATACCGAGGCTTTGACTGGTCGCTCCCAGGCACCAACCACCACCTCCCTACATGCTTCTTTATAATCAGACAACAGGCTGCGACACCAAACACCTGCAGACAGCAAAGGAGGAGACAGTTAGTTCTGTCTGGTGTCCAAAAGACACACCCTGGAGACCTGTGAGTGGCCAGTGTGTAGCTTTCATCTCAGCCAAACACCACAGGACTCAGTCAGTGGTGTCTGAAGTACCCGCACCTGCATAAACCATAAAGTGGTAAGAATTCCACCATGGTACTAAAAGCATACAGATGTGCTGGGTAAGGATTCCAGACAGTAAAGCTACACGTGAGAACAGAACATATGTAGAAGTGTTTGACTCCACTGTAGGCTACTGATCTTTGCTTTCTCCTTTCTCTACTGTGATAGAGATGGAGATTTTTATTTTAACATGGTTGCAGACAGGGGCACCACAATGCTTCGTTAACGGTCTGTTGTAACACATTTTACCTTTGTAAATATACATCTGCAACTTCAACAAATTGATAAATGCAATGGATTACACAAACTCAGCTGACAGGCGCTATGACAGTCAGACTCTGCTATTGTATGAGTACAGTCATCAACATGCATGTTAACTGTCACAGCAGCCATATACAGAACATATCTGTCTGGCAGCCTACAGTGTTAAGCCATTTAGCAATAGGCTGCAGTGACAGTGGCTGTAACACTTACTAGTGATGTCCCTGAAACCTTACTCTAAGTAGCTGACGGTGTCTCGTGAGCTCGGGTTCTCACCTGCTTTGCTTTTTTTCAGTCTTTCCCAGCGGCTGTTAGAGGCCGGAGCTGCTGCTGTTTCTGCCGCAGCGCAGAACATCCTCGTCGCCACGCGCAACGAGGCCATTTCCACTGATTTTTAATAACTAGCACGGTCACCTTCATGCAGACGAATCATTCTGGTGGTAAAGAAGGCAGCTCACATGGAGCCAAAATGGCGGCTACGGCTGAACCCATTTTAACCTTCCGACAG
Source organism: Caranx ignobilis (assembly GCA_021432705.1). NCBI lineage: Eukaryota > Metazoa > Chordata > Actinopteri > Carangiformes > Carangidae > Caranx > Caranx ignobilis. The sequence continues at coordinate 52,361,377 of MU270012.1, forward strand.
AAATCCCTATCTCACAAACGTTCCGCTTGTTGACACAACGTCTTCTTTTTCTTCTTCTTTTTCTTCTTCTTCTTCTTCTTCTTCTTCTTCTTCTTTCACAGCACACTGACAAAGATGTCAGTGTGTTTTTTATTATTTATAGCATAAAAACTTGTGAAAGTTTGAATTGAATATTGAATATCCTATTTGTGATCCTTGTTTTTATATAGTTCTTGGAATTACTTCACACAGTCAATAATGTCAAATGAAAAACATTTGTTCCTTAATACAATTTAACCGTAATAGACTTAATCACTGATTTGTGAACAAATATTATTAGCATAAAATTTAATATCATTCATCATCATAAAACAAAATGCAGATTCCACGTAGATTTGTAATCTCAAATGGCATAAGAGTGGGTGGGAAAACAATGTAGGACCGGATTGGAATTGAGCCTTTTTTGTCTTTATTTTATTTTATTCATTTTAATTTTCGACCGCAGCCCGTGATTCGCGTGACAGCTTTGTTTACGTGGTGACGTGTACCGGAAGTCGTTCCAACAGGACTGAGAGCCGTGCTGTTAGCTGACAGAAAAGCGTTGGAGTTGTCTTATTGTATACTGTGTGTTCATCAAACGTGCGCGGACCGTTGGGCCATTTCTCTGTGCTCCTCACATTCAGATACAGAGACAGATGGTAAACAATGCTAGCGTTCGTTTAGCTTAGATGGTTTTAGCTGTCAGAGCCCTGTGGCCGTTGACAATCACCAGGGTCATCTCCTGCGGACAGGTGCGAGTTTCAGCCTCTGTTTTTCTGGTCATCCCACGAGAAGGTAGACTTTAAAAGTTACTGGTCTTTGGTATTTTTTCACAACGTCTTGCATTGTTGTAGTTTGTACATAAAGGAGCCTCCTGATTCATCAGTTACTGCTGACTATACAAACAGATGTTTGGTCTGTAATGAGAAGTCTCCTGAATAATAAGCTGACATGAAGCCGTTTCACGTGAATATAAGGTCTCACCTCAGTGTTCATCTTCTCTCAGGTGTTGCATGAGGTTGCTGTTTGACCATTGGAACCATGGCCAGCCCAAATGATCTACATTTCCAAGGTAAATGATGATGGGACTTTAACATATGTCTGTTTCTTTTACTTACTTCACCATAGCCTCGTTCTCATTGGATGCTACTGCTATTAGGTCACTCTGCTGTGATATTAAACTGTAGGACCTTATCACTCTATTAGACAGTTAATTTCGTTTGTGTCTGTATATAGTCTGTATATTTCCTCAGCTGAAGTCTTTCATCATATCTTAGACCTTTCACCTAGGGAGCAATGAGACATCCCTCACCTCAGGTCTGCAGCAGAGGAACTGTTAACCTGGGATACAGTGTCCTCTACTGGCAGTAGGTCATTTCTGCAGGACACATGAGCTGCAGTCAGACCTCTAACCACAGAGGCTGTTCAAAGTGGTGGAAAGTAACGAAGTACATTCACTTAGGTGCAGTACTTTAGTATAGCCTGAGGTGCTTGTACTTGAGTGTTTCCATCCCTTTGATTCTACTACACTTCAGAAGAGATATTGTACTTTCTATTTGACAGCTTTAGTTACCAGTTACTGTTAGGATGAAAATTTATATCTGCATAGTATTTTTTCCCTTCTAAATATATTGCAAATTTCAATTTCTGAAAATATTTAAGACCTCACCAAAAATGATAAACAAATAATCATTTAGGCCTGGATACTGCTCCCACCACTATAAACTGCACATACCAAGCTGACAAGGCAATGGCATGTAAAAGACTGTGTCACTTTGTTGTATTTAACACAGGTTTAGACATTCATGAACTATAACATCAAATGTTATTTGATGACTTGTGTGCTAAAGAGCAAAGGTCTTATTCCATGAAGGACTCTTATTGCAATTTAATATGGTTAAAATGCACAAGTAGCTGACAGTCATGGCTGCTGACATTTTCAGGATACAAGGCTTTAATCAGCTGTGCTGCTTTGCGGTATTCTCTTTCCATTTCCATTTTAACTCTGCTAGTGCAAGCTCTGGCCTCTGTCACTCACTGAAGTCACAACATGTTATTATTTCATTATTATATTTATCATTATTATATCATATTGTTATATTGTGTGTGTGCTATGTTGATTTTTAATAAGCTACACAGATTCAATGCGGTGTAAATTATTCATTTCTAATGTCACTTTGTGGATGTAGTTATGATGGTGCTGCCAGTGCTGCTATCTGGACTTTTTCAGTTCAACTTGTGTGAACTGCTGTGTGGTACAGTAGATTCTGGGAGAGGAGAGATTTACCCCAGCAGGGAATGTTTGTGTTATAAGGATATGTTAATCTGCATTCAGCAGGGTGAAACAATAAGGAGGAACATTTTGAACATGGTCTCTGAAAAACTTTCTCTTATCACCACTCTTTCCATATTAACAAATCACAAATGATGAGCCAGTGCTACTGGTCAGTGTAGGTGATAGACCAGTGTAAAATATCTTTTTGAAGCCCATAAACATTTCTATCCTGTCACTGTGTGGCCAGTTTTCTGTGGGGGTGCACTTCTAAAACTTGACTTAAATGTTTGTGGGTTTTCAGTGACTGAGACATTTCTAAACACTCATGATTTTAGTGACCACGGACTGACAAACCTTTAACACTGGAGCACTGTTTGTCTCAGACCAATGACCTGTTCAGTTTTGTGTCTCTTAACCTCACCCTGCAATTATAAGTGTAACCATCCTGTCAAGTTTGCTTACAGTTCATCAGTGACACATTGTAGGGCTGCTACCTGACAATGATTTTTAGTTCAAGGTCATCAGCAATGAAAACAGAGTGAGGAACAACTCAACACTGTAGTGCATTTACATACATTTACATGTAATGCATTTCATGTACTTGTTTTAGCTCCTCACCAAAATACAAGTAATATTGATATTTTAATCACAACTAGTATTGTGATTGATCAAGTAAATTTTTTTAATAGTTTGACAGCCCTGATATATACTGTATGTTACATTTGGGGTTGAAAAGTAAACACATTCCTCCTCAGATCAGTGCTTGTCAAACACTGCATCACCATAACACAATATTCACAATATTCACAACATTTATTCCTAAAGAAAAGGTTGACATTTTTCACATTCACAATCACATTCACTATTTTAAACTACTACTATTTTTTAAATGCACATGAAACACAATAAACTATCAAATATAGAAAATGAAAAAAGAAAAAATACAGAGGATGATTTTGGTTGGTCAGTTGCACCTGGAAGAGAAACAGAGGAGAGCAGGATTGTTAGGAAGAATGAATCCATGAAGCACTTCTTAACAACACTGTCAGTTTCTTTTACTGAGTCTATATGTAAATGAACCAGTTCAAGAGCAGAGCAGAAAAACCGAGAGCTGCAAACTGTGTTTCACTGCTTCCAAGCAATGATAATAAAGTTCAATAGTTGTGTGGACAAGCTTTACTGCCCTCTTGGGGTGAAAAGGTATTTCAAACATCGAGCTCTGTCAGTCTACCCACTGCCACGCGTTCTATGGATTTTTTAACATGTGTGTTGTGTGTCATATAGAGGGCATGAGCAGATACAGCAGAGTAGAGGTGTGTGTGCAGCCAGAGGGAGCTCAGGAGTGGTTTCTGTTCAGAACTGTGTGCTGTACTTGAGGAGATTGAGTTTGATGGCACGCTTCACTATATTCACAGACTTGGTTGGTGCAGGCAGCTCTTCAGAGAGCTCATCAGGATCAGGCTCAGTCTGACAGAGGAGGAACAGACATAAATACTTCCACTTGTTCTAAGTGTTAGTTAACTGCAAGCTGAGCACATCAGGAAAGTGTAGCATACCAGGTCAGGTTTGAATTTCTTGGCAGGCTCCTCAAGCTCAGGAGTGCTGGGTCTCTTAAGGCTCGGACTCTTACTGGAAGGGCAGACAGCTCCTTGTTATCATCACATTTTAACTCCTTAGATGACGTCTCTGGGTTTGGGGGACAATGTCTCTTTGTGGCCTGTGAGATCCTGGCCGGTAAAGTGGGTTTGATGAACTCTTTTGTCATAGACACTGATTCCTGTGGAGGACGATGGGTTTGTGTCAGCCAGAAAGCAAACAGGAAAATTTCCTATAAGGCTGAACTATTGAGTGCTAACATGTCAGACATTTCCACAGCAGAAACTAACACTTGTTGACATCACTTAAGCAGCATGATATGGTCAGACAAACCTTGTCAGCTTTCACTCTCTTGGCTGACATCTGAGGCTGAAGCCTGGCCCATGATGACAGGTTGTGTATGGCGAGGTTGCACTGTAGCAGGAGTTAGGTGGCTCACTTCAGGCTTTGGTTTTGGAGTGGAGAACCTTCTCCTTTCACCATTAGGCATCTTGCAGCTGAGATTCTCTCTGGGGCTGATATGGTCGTCCCCTCTTCATATATTTTGAAGCTCTTTGCTTTGAAGTACACTGCAGCAGCAAAATAAGAAGGGTTAGTTACACATCATTGCTCCATTTCTAATAAATTTAGAAGAGGAGGAGGAGGAGGAGAGGGGAAACAACATACTAGTGTCAGTGAATAAATAGAGATCAAAGCTCAGGTCCACTTTCTGCTTCTGGATCCTGTTTGGATCTGAGGGTATAAACAGTCCAATGACCCACGATGTGCTCACTCCATCTCTGAAACAGAAGTCAATGAGGAACACAGGTCAGTGAATGCCTCATGCTCCCTCACTGCAAACTGAGAGTAAATGCACAGGATAGAACAGGTCAAATCCAACCATAAAACCATGTCCTTACTTGTTAATGTCTGTCCCGTGCTCGTGGAAGGGCTGGGTATGAAGGTTAGCCAGTTTAACATTTCTATCAGTCTCCAGGATTCCCACCAGATGTCTGAGTTTAGACTCCACCAGGCCAGACCTGACAGAGAAATCAACACATGTTCAGGAACAATTTTCTTTCTCCCAAAGATATTAATATGTTTTTTCACCCAAAGTTGTCAACAAAAATGTGAACCCTCCTCCCTGTTGTACTTGAACTCACCACTGAGTGTGCTGCTCTTCTGTTGCAGAACTAACTCGGAGCAGAACATAATGCCTTGAAAGATAAGACGCTCAACAATAGCAGCAGACAGTGCAGAGGCTGGACCTTTGTATTACAACATGAAGAACCATTTCTATTTCACCAACAAAGATCAATGTGATGTAATTATCTGGTGGTTTTAAAGCACATCAGGTTACTGTACAGCACAATGAGTATACAATGATAGATACTAGTCTTCATTATCTCCATTATACAGCGAACTTCCAACAGCCTGCATTGTTTTAAGCTGATCTGCCTGTGTATTAAATGACAAAACTCAACACAACAAAAACAGCAGTAAACAACTGCTCAGTGTGTTGATGGCTGTTCCTCCACAGGAGCAGTAACTGGATCATTAGTCACATCAACACACTGCCTGCTCTAATCCAACACTTTCAAAAGTAACCATGAAGAAGAGATAAAAATTCATAAGAGGTGAAGTGAGGTCATGAGGTCAGAGCACACAGCTGGTTTATATAAACAAGACATTAAACACTAAAATCAACAGCAAAGTTTAGATGCAACATTAACATCAAGTTAGGCAGCAACATTACAGGCAGCGTACGAAGTGAGGGAAGACTTCAACAGTCCACACAGCATGATGTAAGACAAGATCAATAGTGATTTCCAATTATTTTATAACCAGCTGCAGTCCATATATTGAATCACTCTCTGAAATCATTAAAACCTGGACCTCAAGTCCTTCCAAATATTCAGGTCTGAGACACTGAAGCACATTAACATGCAACATACTTTTCTATCTGCACAGTAACAACCACATGACCCACGTCCTCTGAAATTACTTGAACACCCAAGTCGACATTTCCAATTAATAACAGCAAAAGGAAAAAAAACTGTTGGCACATTCACTACACACATGTTCATTTTTGCACAGTTCAATAACTCAGTCAGTGTCAGTGAATATTTTACTTACTAACAGCCCAAATAGTTCTGGACATGAATAAACACACAATGTTGGATGTGAAACTTGGCCAGTTTACAACATCAACATATCAATTTCATACATCCAAATCAAAGTAACACACAATGAGCCTTCTTTAAATAGTTCACAATCTACAGGTATTTCCTTTGGTACAATTGTAGACATGAATATCGTCATTTAGAAAATAAGAAAAAACATCAAATATAAAGCTCTGCATCGTTTTAACAGAGAGACAACTTTAACACAGTGATTTTTAGATTCAGGTAGCTCAATACATACTGGAATTTCTCAAAAAAGTCTGGTGCCTCAAAGAGTTTGGACCAGTCAGCTTTTCCCTGCTGTATTTCTTGAGCAATTTGGTGTCCTGTGGATGAGGAAGAAAAAGCTTGTTACAGAGAAACAAAACCTTATTACTAAAATGTGATAAATGTGATTCAAGCACAGTACTTCAAGTTGCACAAAAGGACAATTCAACTTGTGTTTAACTTGTCTTACTCTAATGATTCATGGGCCCACAATGCAACACTGCACAGAGAGCATTTGGTTGCTGTCAGCTAAGTGACTACATACCTCGTTCAGTCTCCGCTGTGATGACAGAATAAGTGGAAGGAGACACATATGCAGTATTTTGCTGAGGGTACGCTGGGGTTATGAGCATGTGATGGTAGCGGTCAGCCACATTAAGCTGGAAATGCAGAGGAGCACAGACTGTCAGCTTACATGTGTTTGGTGATGGACTTACTTTACAGGACTCTGTGTTTGTAGCCTTAAATGTTAATAACAGATCCTGCTGAGGCCTCACCCTCACCCTCACCCAGAAAGGGAGCTTATAGTGGCGGTCCTCCACAATTCTCAGGCGTATTGGAATGGACCAGTCCCTGACACACAACACAAGATTTCAAATCCAAGGTTAGGTTAGGAGACAAGTAACTTTTAGAAAACCCGGTGTGATGTTTTATCGCTTAACAAAGACAGCAGCAGTGCTGGGACAACTCACCACATGGAGTACAGCTTGAAAAATTTGATGACCAGGGTGGAGACTGTAGCGCTTGGATACACCTGACAGACTCTGGCCACCAGTATGGTCCATGATACACCGCCCAGAAAGCCCAGCTTGTTTGAGTACGTATGTTACGGCCTGAAGGGAAACAAGAGGACAGAGTTGTGTAAGATTTATATAAGAGTTCAATATTTCATACCTCTATTTCATTTTACATCACCTTCACTCCCAACTGTTATTAATTGAGTCCAAATTTATACAATAGATGTTTAGAAAAATCAAACCAAATATCCATGGCTACATGGGACATTGAAAAACATAAGCCTTGGTATAAAAAAGAGAATAATAGAACAGTTTTAGAATAATGAAACACTGTGCTTGTGCACTCTTTCTTCTTTATATTAACACTCATCACTAATCTTTGCAGAAGAATATCAGCACTATCAGCCACTGTACAGATCTGACTATTCTGTGTGTTCAACTCACATTTGGCCCAATGTTTGATGACGCTCAGTGCAAGTCTGAAGTTGGCAACATTTGGCACAAGTCTCAATATTTTCTCGGTGACTCTGTAACCTGTAAGAACAGAATGAAAACAAGGATGAACACACAAACAGGACCAAAGAGCAAACCACAAATGAACAGTTTGGTAGACTGTTGTACAATAAGTGCAGCTGTCAGGTAATACTGCAGGATTCCTCAGTCATTCAGTTGTGTGCTCTAATCTGATATTCACCATTGAGACTCCTGACACATCGTTTGACAACATCCTGTACCCACTGGTCATTGAGGAGGTTGATTGTTTCAGAGACATTCTTGCGTGCGATTTGGGCAAAGACCATGTCAATCTGAAAATTACAGAAACACAAAAACAACTCAGACACATGCAGACAAAACTAACTGCTAATACTGTGGGCAGCAGAGTTTGTACTGATTTCTAATGACAACTTACCTCAATTTCATCGTAGGTCAGTTTAATGACTGGTACAAATGCTTCCTCAATGGCCTAAGGGACATAAGACTGTCAGTCACAGCACAAGAGAGAAAAATGTCCTTTGACTTGTTTGTAATAAAACACTTGTATGACCTACCTGTATGTCTTTGACCTCCTGCTGGGCTTTCACCTTCTTGGAGAAGGAGGTAAAGAACACCTTTCTTTCAATAAATCCAGGTCCCACACAAAGGACATCGATGTCAGCACCTGTCAAACAAAGATTCACATGAGAGGAAAGTCTAGATTTAAATAGACCATTATCTCTGTATGACAATAATAGCAAAGTTTAAAAGTTCTTATGAGAAAGAAAAGGAGAATAAAGGGAAAAAACACAGTTTAGCTGCCACAGTCCTAAAATGAGTCTCTGAGTTACCTTTTGAGTGAGCCCCCAGACAGTGGGAGCCAAAGGAAAGGACTTTTCCTCCGACCTTGTCAGTGACGGACTCTGGCACATTCTAAAGTCAAAAGGCATTGATGACTAACTGTACTGTCTGTGTAATAAAACTTGAGTTCATTTGAAAACATCACAGTAGATTAAATAAACCATTGAACCAACTGTTTCTTACCATTTCTACACAGATCTCTTTGAGCCACTCCTTAAACAGGGACTCCAGTCGTTTCATGACCATTTCTCTGCAAATAAAAGATGCAGCTTATTTACAAATATTGACTATTTAAGTAAAACATGCTATTGTCTTATTCCCTTGTATTAGTGCTGAGGATGCTACTGTTAAACCATCACTCTTCTCACAGTAAAAAACAACCACAGGAAAGAGGCCTCAACAGAAGACACCCAAGACACTTTGTCACAATACACAGGACAAAAATCAACGTTTTCTGCGGTTCTCCAGTTCTCCCTCTCCAGGCTTTATGAAAGAAACAAGGTGGAGACAATGACACAGAAACAAACAGGTGTCATACCTGTGCTGCAGCTCAGAGTCGTCCTCGAACACATCATAGGATTTGAGCAGGTCAATCAGTTTTCTGGTCTGGACCAGATCAGCCTCTTCGGGCAGGTCGACACTGATGAGACAAATGATACCAAAATAATCGGGTCTGTTTTGCCTAAAAAGGGACATTTACACAGCGGTAAACCTTACATGAGACAGTCATGAAACAAAAAGGTGTGGACCACACACAAACATTAAGTATGCTAACTATACATCGACTTTAGCCTGCTACTGTGCTGAGAGCGTAAATAATTTCAGCTATTAGCTATGTAGCTACTCTCACCATAATGTAGGTATCAATACGATGCAAAATATGTACAAAATCACAAGTAAAGCTACAGTATATTCAACTTTAAATGTGAATTAGCAGATGTGCAGTACCGCTAACTTGTTCTACATGACCCAACATTTATTATCACATTCATTAGGCCTAGTTAGGGAATGGCACAAATTACATTATTTGTGTTGAGCTTTGGTCTAATCAGTTCAGTCCTCTAACTGATCAATCAGTTACCTGATCAGTGTGTTTTACGTACACATTGTTCCTTGGATCTAAATAAGCTTCACTTATTTTCTAGTCTAATGATCACTCACAGCACTCTACAGTAGTACCACATGCACTCGTGTCTTCATGCATCACACACATATACACACTTTAACATTGCCTTCAGTTTGGGACTGTTCAAGGTTTGTCCAAGGACAATTCATCATGTGGACTAGAGGAGCCGGGGTGGAACCTCTACCCTCTGATGAGTGGATGACCTGCCGTACGCCCCACTGTCTCACCTCCACTGATCCTTGTGTTCCCCTCTGTTTGTCCACAGAGTTTGAGGAAGCAGCAGAGCTGTTGTCCGCAGACCCGAAGGCCACCACACTTAGTATGCCTGCTTCAGACAGCCCAGTTGCAGCAGCAGGAGAGGATGTGAAACTAGACCTGTCAGAGGATGAGGAGGGTCAGGAAGAGAGCTCAGAGGTGAGTGAGGTATCTGTGTTGACTGACACCAGCACAGCACTGTTTTGTGTTGATATTTCAGCTTGGCAGCAGCTGAGAGGCGTTTCTGCTTTCAGTTGTTAGGAGGACAGAAACCAGCAGGAGGCTTCTGGACATTTGAGTATTATCAGTCCTTCTTCAATGTGGACACAGGGCAGGTAGGAGCCACTCCTCTCTACAAATACAGCTGTCACACAACTGCAGATGATGTAACTGAACAGTGGATACAAATATTAAAAAAAAAAAAAAAAAAAAAAAAAGTTCAAATACATTTGAATATTTGAGTATTTTTTATTAGTGACAGTTAAGATATAAGATTTTTATATAAGATTTTGCCCTGTTGTTATGTGACTCCCTCATCATGTGATGCAGGTGCTGGACAGAGTGAAAGGATCATTGCTGCCATTACCTGGAAAAAACTTTATCAAGCACTACCTAAGATCTAACCCTGATCTCTATGGTAAGCCAGCAGAGACATCCTCAGTTACTGTCCCTGGATTAAAAGACCTTACTGTATTTATTAATGCTGATATTATGCTAACTTTTTTACTTCCACTTTTTAAAATATTATTTTTGCAAAAATATTTTTTCCAATAACAAAACACTCCATTTTTAAACTGTGTCAGTAGCTGCTTCCACGTGGTTGCAGCTATTGACACAGTTTAAGTAGTTTGAGTTCCTTCTCTAGAAGGCAGATACAACTCTGCTGTCACAGGGACTGTTATATAAAATCCTTCTTCCCAAATGCAGTAAGACTTTATAACGGTTCATTTTGTCCAATAGAGAACTCACTGGACTCTAGTTTTGGCACAGTTCTTGCATCACTGCACCTTTCTTTATTTACTTTATTTTTAGTTTTTAAATTGTAGATTTGTTGAGATATATTTTTATTCAGTTGTCCCTATTTTATTCTTCTTATCCTCTTCAAGGATAAGAAGAAAGGACAAGAGAACCTCCCCTGCTCTGTGGACTCTCTTCTATCTCTGTGTGCTGTGTGTGTTGTGTATATAGGTCCATTCTGGATCTGTGTGACACTGGTGTTCTCAGTGGTGATCAGCGGGAACCTGTCCAACTTCCTGAGTCACATGGGAGATCCTGCCTACCACTACAGACCCCAGTTCCACAAAGGTCAGTCCTACACGTAGTCAAACTCCATGCTCCACCTGAAGTTGTAGTTTTTATCGAATTTGTTTAATTTCCATGTCTCACTGTTTGCCTGCAGTAACGATAGCTGCAGTAGTGATCTTCATGTACGCCTGGCTTGTGCCAATTGGTTTATGGGGTTTCCTGACCTGGCGGCAAGGGGCTGAGAGGCAGATCGGAGGTTATTCGTTCCTGGAGACGGTGTGTGTCTACGGCTATTCTCTCTTCATCTATATCCCCACATCAGTGAGTACATGCTTCTTCCTGACAGCCTGACGAATGAGTTTTTATGTAAGAGAAAAAAAATTAAATTAAGTGAACGTCGTCTCTCTACATTATTGAAACCATTATCAGAACAGAGGCAGAGATAATTATGGATACACTCATTAATATCACATATATTTTCCATCCATCCATTAGACCATTTTACCATGCAAGGTCACAGGGGGCTGGAGCCAGTCCTAGTTGGCATTTGGTGAGGGTGCCCAGGCCCATGAATGGAACCCTGAACCTTCTTGCTGAAAAGCGAGAGTTGAACCATAGCACCATACAGTACTGTGCAAAGGTTTTAAACACCATAAGTAAAGTGAATATGCTTTCATGAATAGTCTGAGACCAGGCTTTGTCTTTAAAACAGCTCCAGTTCTCCTCCAGATATTTTCACACAGTTTTTCAGGGCACTTAACTGGCAGGTAGTTAGAGCATCTTGGAGAACTTGCTATAATTCTTGTTTGGATTGAGGCTATCTCAGTCTCTTCTGTCTCTTGTAATCTCAGGGTGTGTCTGTGATGGGGTGGGGGCTACACCATCTGTTGTAGGACCCAGTCTTCTTCTTGTCAATTTAAATATTTATTTTTGACCCTGGCTGTAATTTTTGGGTCATTGTCATGCTGCACAATAAATATGGCCTCTCAGATGGTGTTGTATTGTATAATAGATATGAATCTAACCATCTGAAGTGCCTAAAATTTTGCACACCACTGTATATATTTTGCAATCTAGAAATCTGTCAATCTGTCCATCAGTTTATTACCATTTTCTCTCTTTTCATCCAAGCTCTTGAAATGTTGAGATACAGTGGGAATGTGATTTAAATGACTGACAGCTGGGATTGAGTGATGTGGTGAAGTTTGAACTGCAGTGGAATAGAGATATATTTGACAAAATTTGAGCTGGAGAAGTAATTTATAAGAGAGCAAGCAGAGTTTTCATCTTTTCTGCACTGTAATCTGTTCATATCAATGTATCAGAATATAACAGACTAGCTGATCCAGTACTACAAGTTTACATTACAAGATATTCAATCTCCAGCTGATTGATCAGGATATACACCGATCAGACATAATATTCTGACCACCTGCCTAATATTGTGTTTTGCTGCCAAATACATGACCTGTGCTGCAGTGTATTCTGACAACTTTCTATCAGAACCAGCATGAACTTCTTCAGCAGTTTGAGCAACAGTAGCTGGTCTGTTGGATGGGACCACATGGGCCAGCCTTCTCTCCCCACATGTATCACTGAGCCTGTGGCCGGTTCACCACTGTTCCTTCCTTGAACCACTTTTGATAGATCCTGACCACTGCAGACCAGGAACAGCCCACAAGAGCTGCAGCTTTTCAGATGCTCTGACCCAGTCTTCCTGGTCAAACTGGATCAAATCCTTACACTGCCCATTGTTCCCGTCAGTGGTCACCATGTTAGGCCTGATCAGTGTAAATATTCATCACAAATACGAATGATTCATCTTAGGTCTCCTTCTCACCTCTATCTTGGTTCATTTGGCGGAGGCTCTGATGTTGCAAGGTTGGTTTTCAGCCAAGAGACGCTAGATGGAATGCAGAGAGCCTCTATTCTCCCTGTAACAAGTTACGAGTCATTTATTTTACATTACAATTACTCTGAAGCTGTTTAATTAAGGTAAAAATGTGGCATAGCTAAGGTAAAAATCCTGAATAGTTCCTCTTTAAGAGCTATAAACATACAACATGTGAGGAATCAGATAGTAGTAACAGCAGGTTATGTAGCTCTGTTATGAGTCTCTTTCCTCTCGGGAGGAAATAGACTCATTCATCAGCCACAGCCTCCTCCCTCCCTTTCTGCTGTTTAATAAACACCTGCTGATGGCAGATGTTTAAAACATGTGCATGTTAAAAGCTTATTAAAATTAGAGCATTACAACTATTTGTGCCGTCCTGTACTCTGTTATGCTCATTCAGCAGTTCGTACAGGTGTTGATGGCTGTGACCATGTTGTCAGTGTCCAGTCTAACAGACAGCATCTTCATCCAGCAACAGTTGGTTTTACCTGAACTGACCATTGGTGAAAATGCCCTCAGACACGTCACCCTGTCATCCTCAGGTTCTATGGATCATCCCATTCGAGTGGCTGCGCTGGACGCTGATCCTGGTCGCCATGACGATCTCTGGCTCAGTCCTGGTCCTCACCTTCTGGCCTGTCGTCCGTGATGACACCAAGGTGACGGCCGTGGCTACAATCGTGACCATAGTGGTTTTGCACACGCTGCTAGCCATAGGCTGTAAGGTCAGTCAGCTGCGTGGATGAAGACTCACCCCAGTTGTGCACCATGAACTTCTGGCACATTGTTTACCTCCTGCCTGTTTTTTTCAGATGTACTTCTTCCAGCCTGCAGTACATGAACTAGATGTCATCCCCACAACCCCCTCGACTCACATCACACTGGCCACTAAACTCCACTGAGTGAGGGAAGGAAGGAGAGCGGGCTGGAGGAGAGAAAATGACAGTTGTTATGTCTGGAGTTACAGATATAAAACCATGTACAGACTGGTTGAGGCAATGTTGAATATTGCCAGTGTTTGATTTACTTTGTTGTTTTCTCATGTGCTGGGATGGGTGTGTGTGGTTGTTTGTCTAATTTATCCTGAGGATGGTTTTACTTTAACTGAGGTAGCATCTGTTCACTGCAATACCTGTGCATTTCTACTGTGATGTGCTGCATGTGGATTTGTCAAGAGTGACTTCCTTGAATCTGTTAATGTTTCATCAGCAAGACGCAAGGTAAAGCAGAAGAAATTAACAGCTTGTTAATAATTTACAGAAGATCAGAAAACAGTGAATACAGAGGTCATAACAGTTTCTTAAAGCCCAGTTACCCCAGCATTATACAGTTAATTCAAGTAGTTGAAAAGAGACTGTCTCTTCATTAGATAAAAAACAGAAACAGCAGCTGAGGTGTTTAGATTGTGACTGTAGCAGACAGTCATGTCACTGTTGCAGAAAGTCAACAACTAGAACCCTGAAGTCTGATCTAACAAGGTCATCAACTAACTTTATGACCAAGTAGCTACAAAAACAATTACCTTCTCATCAGCCTCTTGTGTTTAGTGCTATTTAGCTAATGGTAAATACAATGCCTGCTGAACACTGTCATTTTCTTTATGTTCCATATTTTATGTTGTGTTAAAGTTTGTCTCTGTGCAGCCTCACAGAACTCTGGTTGTAAACTCTGTCTTCTCCATTAATTAATTAATTAATGCCACAACAATGAATTTAACTTAATAAATCATTTCAGCACCTAGTGAAAACCTGATGAACAGTTGCACCTCATAATTGAATGTAATACGGCAAAATTAAGACTTAATATATAGAGAAAAGTGAAGAACGCTGAATTCTGTGAATGTTTTTCTCAGTTCAGTCACAGATGGAGGAGAGGAAGTTATTCAAACCAGTGAGGCTCCAGGTCTCCTGCACTCAACCTCCTGACCTTCAGTTGTGTTGTTTACATAGAAGATTTACTGTAAACTGAGAGAAATGTTAGTGTCTGTATAACTGTTCATTCCCCTTTGTGATGCTGTTTAGGGTTTTTTTTTGTTAATAAACAGACACTGTTCTGCTGATTGCTTGACTGTAACTGTGTTTAATCCACACTCACAGCCACTGATAACTGTTGTTATGGCTCCACGCTATTTTCCTGTGTCATTCCAGGAACAGCAGCCAAATCATTGTTTGGTTTTTGAAGCCACAGATGTGATTTATGATATATTTAATGACTTCTTTAATGATCTCTCTGCATGTCACTGAAACTGGTATCCTCAAACTCCATTAATTTGCCATAAATCTGGTCACATCTGACTGAACAATGCAGAGAAAATCTTGGAGTGAGAATAATTTGCTGAATATCACTGACTCAATAGATGCCGGTGAACCTCCTCCACATATGGGACCTCAGCTGCTACACAACTACCAGGTGACGTGTATTGTATGTAGGCCTGTCACATTTATTACATAATCGCCTGATTGCAATCATTTTGCATAATGGTTAAAAGGGTTTCCATTCACCTGAATAAAAACAGCTGGATGAATTCAACAGAAATGTCATATCTGCATCACTATTTCCTCCTCGTTTGAGGTTTGGCTGGTCTTTTTTTGATGACATCATCATGTTGCAGCACCACAAACTGGTTATCTCTATGTGCTTAATTTCTTGTATTCAAAGACTGCATTTTGATGAGCATCTATTGACATAAGCTTCATGGATTTAGTTACAAAGCCTAAAGACAAACAGAACTGCAGTTTTTATTTACATGTTCCAATGTTTGATGCCAATAAAGGGCTCTTCTTCTCCTGTATAAGGTGTATGTGTATTGTTAAACTTTAGGCTTATATTATAATAGTGGCATTAAAATGATCAGAAAAAACAACTAAATCATTAATCACAATTATTTGTATGGCAACTAATTGTCAACTAAAATGTCATGATTGTGACAGCCTTATAAGCAGTATGCCTATAGAGTCTGAGTGTTGTCTCATCGGTCCATGGGACTTGGTTTTAGGTTTACTGAGGGTTTGTATCTCATGGTGAATCCACAGAGGCCTACATCCTGCACAGCATGCTTGACCTGCTGTGCAGGCATAAAGAGGTTTTCTTCACTGTGCAAATAATTCTCCTGATATCCATGAAACCGGTTTGACATTTACTATTTGTCCAGTGTCCTGACCTGAAGTAGGAAGGGCCCAAATGCTGACTTAGTAAACACCCCATTTCTAAAATTACTCAAGCTGCTTACTTAAATATTAACATTAGCTTGTAACTAATGATGGGTGGACAGAAATGACAACGAGCATGGGTGAGCTCTGTTAGTAACACTCATCTGAAAGCTGACTTTTTGTGTGTCTCATCACCACCTTCAGCTCAGTGGAGGAGTGTGATGTGTCAGGGATTCACATCTACTCAGTAATCTGAATCCATGTCTGAACTATGTACAGGAACTGAATGACTGTTAACTGCAGAGTTATTTGCTCCTTAAACAATCAGTATGTGCAGACAGAAGCAGAACTAATATATATACTGATAATAATCTTCTATCATGTGAACATGAGGTGGAAACGTTTACCCTGACTGACAATTCAGGTCTGTGACTGTCCAGTCAGTGGAAGAATCCAGCTGCTGTGTAGTTTACTTCACCACATACGCACGCACGCACGCACGCACGCACGCACGCACGCACGCACGCACAGACACTCTTGTGTTTCTCTACAATGTGGGTTCATTTCCTCCTCAACTGTTTGCCTTCTCCCATTTCTGTCCTTGTGGTGGAAACAGTCAGTCCAGTGTTGTCCACTTAGGTCCAGACTGAAACATCTCAATATTCAGTGGAAGATTACTATAGACTATTTTATAGATGAACACTATTTTTTCTTCTACACTACAGGTGCATCTGAATAAAGTATAATATGATGGAGGTCAGCAGTCTTCTCCATTATAGTGGAGCTACTGAACCAGACTAAGAGACCATTTAAAGGCTCAGGAAACCTCTGCAGGTGTTTGAAGTTCATCAGCTGATCAGAGTGTGACATCATCAGGTTACAATAGTGAACTTTTTCACTATATTCTAATGTTTTGATTTAGTGAATCGGGGGTTTCATTTGATGTAAACCATAATCATTATGGCATTATGACATATTTCAGTCTGTGTAATGACTATGTAATATATGAGTCTCTTTATTTGAGTACAACTACTGAAATAAATGAACTTTTCCATGATATTCTAGTTTACTGAGATGCACCTTTAAGTGTTAGTCATGCAGAGCTATGTTGAAAGCATTATCCTCTCCACATTACCAAAGCTGTATATTCTCTCAAGGCTTCTGCCATGGCTGTAGTCTCTCAAGTCCATACTACATAATTCTAATACTAATGACCATACTAACTGCACTGAACTGTTTGTGTGGACTAAACCTCAGGACAGAATCATCCCCACACCAACGCTGTTTAAACTATTTGTGTAAATAGTGGTCTGCTTAGTGTTCATTCTGGATCCTTTCATATGACAAATAAAGCACTTGTAGCTTCACTGTCATAAGCTCAGCCTCTCTATTGACTTCCTTGTATTAGGAGTGTGTAAAGACTGGAAACATCCATCTCTGTCTGCTCATGTTGGGTGAGTCTGGTCTTTCATTTTACCTTTGAATCAGTTCATAGTGAAGCTGTTTCATTAGACCACATTTGTGTAATAAATACACACACTTGCATGACATCTTAGTCTGCATGAGAAACAGAGGAATATTCAGCTACTTCCTCAGTACACACTCCATGTAAACAGGATCTGCTACAGAGCTCCCTATTGGTCCATTACAGAATCACCTGTTTGGGTGGAACTGCTTCAGCTCCACAAAACTAAATCTCATTCAAATCTAACTGGTTCCAACTTGTTCAATCAGTTTGACCTGGAAATTAGTAGTTTGGACTTGCTGCTTTGTAATTAACCCGGGCTGTTGCTAGGAATTCTGGGCCCCATGAAAGAATACTTAAGTGGGCCCCTTCCCCCTGACTTTGGGGTTTTATGGGCCCTAGATGGTTGTGGGCCCCTAGCAATGTCAGCACCTTTACCCATCATACAACAGCCCTGTAATTAACAGTTTAGAATATAAAATTAGAACTAATCACTCTGTTATTTTCTTTTCATTAATGTCTGCTGTTGCAATATTGGATATTTCCCCACGGTGGGACTCATAAAACAAACAAACATCTTATCTTCTGAGATGTTTGGCTCAAGCCCTCAGACACATGAAGTGCAGACCTGCAGCTGCTGCAGAGTGTGTCCAGCCTGGAGGAAACATTTGAGAACAGAATGAGGACAGACTCGGTCTGTGACTGGAGCAGAAGAGTCAAGGTCAGACAGTGAGTGAAGGTGTTATTACTGCTTGGTCAACACAGAAATAACAGAACATGACACACAGTCGTCCTATTACACGTTTCCATTAAAAAGGTGGAAGCCACTACTGAACTACTGACTACACAGAGCAATGTTTCCATGACGGGAGGGACACGACGGTTAAAGGCGACCACATGTGTAAACATCTGCTGCATCCACAGTCTCTCACACAGCAGAGGGAACAAATCAAAGTACTACAACACCTGATTCCAGGATGGGTTTTGGAACATCTCCACCACATTTAATTTGCTCTCTTTTTTTAATTGTTGTTTTTTTGTGACAGGAAAAAAAAAAACAAAAAAAAAAAAAACAAAAAAAAAAAAAATAAAGACAACAAAAAAGGTTAATCCTACAAAGAGACATTTTTCTCAGCTCTTAAAATTTGCTAACTCATAAATTCCAAATAAACCGAGTCCAGTAGTTGTGACACTGGAAGCGATGCATACATGTGCCAGTCTTTCTCTCCTTGACTAATAAAAGGGAATGAGGAAATCGATGGGTGGTGGTGGAGGGGTGGGGTATGATATGCTGGCGGTCATACATAGTGAAGAGAGGAAGAGGGGGGAGGAGGGTGGACAGGCCCAGCCTCCCATGCCTCGACAATTAAGTCTCTTTGCGACAGTCTCACAGTCTCAGAGGAGGTTTGGGTGAAAAGTGAGGGAAGGATGCGAGGATGTGAAGGAGGACGCTGCCAGCAGCCAGTGGGCCGCCGCCCGGCTTTATTGGTCCATAATGGGTTTGTTCTCCAATTCTTCTTGCTCCGGCTGCTGGAGTAACCTGGCTGAACAGATGAGCGGCCGGGGGAGGAGAAGCTGCTGTGACGTCCTCTCAACTCAGGGATGAGAGCGGCAGGCGGTTTGTTTCAGGTTTACAGGACTAACAGTTGTTGAGCACGAACAAAGACAAGTGTGTGGGAGACTTTCCACCTGGTCATCTTCCATGTGGAGCGGGATTCGACTTTCTCTGGCAAGGTCTTGTTCTTCGTTAGTCACTTTTTGTGTACAGCCAGGGGGACTGACGGTGTTCTGCAATTCATTGCCATCAGACTACAACGTTTCAAGATAAAGACAGTGAGATGCTCATGCCAGGTCATTCAGAACAGCTAAAAACACTTCTTCCATTTAAATATGACCTCACAACACGTCTGAATCATTCTGAGGCTTTAACCCTACTCAGGCAGGCGACTAAAACACCCGTTACTCAGGTGTCAGTGTCCAATACAGAGATATATATATATGTACAGTTAGCCTTGCTCCGTCAGACAAATCAGACTAATTATTTCCAGAAAGTCCTTTTCTTTTTAATTGGCTGTAAGAGATGATAAAAAGTGTCACCAAGCTTTTTGTTCACTTTGGACGGTGCTCAGACCTGGCAACCCCACATCATGCATGAAGAAAGGAGCTTGTTTTTAATAGGCTGCATGCAGACCCTGCACCCAGCTGCAGTTGGTGAACAATGCCTCCAACACAGCTGCTCCCAAAAGTCTCATTTCAACATGTTTTGTGTAAACATATAAACTGTGACAGCTTTGGAGGTGTTTTTTTTTGGATGGAGATGAGGGGAAGAGCCTGTTTCCAGCCAAGCTGGGCTAAACACATCACAGGTCTGGGTGTACACTAACATTTAAAGCAGCACTAAATTCATATTTTTTTTACAGTAAATTCCTCGGTTCTTTCATCTTGTCGCTTTTGATTCCTCCTGCAGCTGCACAGGTGATGTCACTCCTCAGTAAAACATGGAAGGTGACCAGCATTCTCCCAGAAACTTGATGTATTATGTGAACCTTAGCGGAATGCATCAACACCACTGCTCTGAAGTCCAAGCACACATTAGGTAAATAAGAGGGACTGTGATGGTTTGTTTGTCCAAGTCCTCATGTTCATAGAAAGCTTCACTTCTGATATATCTACCTCTGCCGAAAAAAAACAAATCATCTCTGTGGAGTAAACAGGGGAAATATGTTCTCTGATTTAGAAGAACTGATACTTAAAAATGAACCATTTGGCGTGGTGTGAGTCAGTCTCTTGAGAGAAGTACGGAGAGGCATTTGAAGACAGAGTCTGATATGAAAAAGCCCAGATGGTCGCTTGGAGATGAGAGCTGATGATGATAATAGTGTCCCACAACTACACAAACGGAAAGCTTCAGTGTAGGTCTGGTGCGGAGGTGAGGGGCATTATGGGAACGGACTGATGCTGGTATCTGGCAAGAAGAAGGTTCTCAGGGAGAGATGGGTAAACACTTTAGGATCACAATGACATTAAAAGAGGGGCTGGGTGGGGGATGGCAGGACTGAGAAGGGAGGGGAGTAACAAGATGACTGCTGTGCATCTCAGCTGTGCATGTGCTGCAGTCCAATGAATCCAAGGAGAGGAGGAGGAGGTTTCAACTGTGAGCAAGACAAGAGTCTGGACGGATGTGAGAGCATTTGACTGTCTGTATCGTTCATATAGTGATGGACTGAATGGAGAGTGTGGGGAACCAGCAGGGGGGGGGGGGCGTGCCTGTACAGCACTGGATTTGGTATACTGGTTTTGGCTGCGGATTGGTGGATCAGTCGGGGGCTGCAGGGTGGATGGGTGGTGGACTGATGGTGGCTCGACAGGGAGGGGTTGAGGGGACAGGGGTGGGGTGGGGGAGTCTCTTGTCATGCAGGGACTGGGAGGTTTGAAGAGGTCTTGGTGAAGTCCTCGTCTTAACTGCCGTAATGCATGGTGTTGCTGGGGATGACCATAGGCGAGGCCATGGAGATGGCAGCGCCCCCCATGGTGAACTGGTTGGTGACGGGATAGTAAGTACCGCTGCTGCTGGGG
The DNA here is from genome assembly GCA_021432705.1 of Caranx ignobilis. Classification (NCBI taxonomy): domain Eukaryota; kingdom Metazoa; phylum Chordata; class Actinopteri; order Carangiformes; family Carangidae; genus Caranx; species Caranx ignobilis. Next base: position 52,382,477 of record MU270012.1, read on the forward strand.
CCCGACTGACCCGTGGTGGCTCCTGGGTGGAAGAGCAGAGCGTTACACTCAACATTCACACTGCACACGTTGGCACGGTGAATTCCTGTTGAGCTCAAACTGACTTCACTGTTGGCTTCCTGTACAGGTGGACATACCCTGGACAATGCCTGTGCTCATGATGGAGCCCATCCTGGAGTGGGTGTGGTTTACTATCCCCGTGTTCACTGTGACGAGACAGGGAGGAGAGCACGGTTACTCAGTTGTACCGCATCTATGTGTACCGCATCTGTCTACATGTAAAGGTCCTCCTCTTAGGTGGTATTGTTTTCTACTTAGGGACTTTCTAAGAAACTACATGTATCTAAGTTTTTGTACTGTTTATGATTCTAATTTTTATGCTTTTTCTCTTCAGCACACTGCATGACCATATATGATAATATACCGTACAAATACATGCGCGCTGCCTAAATCAGGGGTGTCAAACATGCGGCCTGCGGGCAAAACCTGGCCCACCAGAGGGTCCAATTCGGCCCGCAGGATGAATTTGCCAAGTGTGAAAAATACACAGAAGACAGCAGAGGCATCATAATGGTGAAATTACACATATTTTTCTCAAGCAGTTCTCATTATTTATAGGTTATGTTGTTATTTTCGTGGTCTGACCCACTGGAGATCAAATTGCACTGTATGTGGCCCCTTAACTAAAATTAGTTTGACACCCCTGGCCTAAATGCTCTGAGGAAAGTTTTTACTGTCACATCACAACACTGTAGATACACTATATTGCCAAAAGTATTCGCTCACCTGCCTTGACTCGCATATGAACTTAAGTGACATCCCATTCTTAATCCATAGGGTTTAATATGACGTTGGTCCACCCTTTGCAGCTATAACAGCTTCAACTCTTCTGGGAAGACTGTCCACAAGGTTTTAGGAGTGTGTTTATGGGAGTTTTTGACCATTCTTCCAGAAGCACATTTGTGAGGTCACACACTGATGTTGGACGAGAAGGCCTGGCTCTCAGTCTCTCACTCCTAAATATTCCACAGTCAGCTGTCAGTGGTATTATAACAAAGTGGAAGCGATTGAGAATGACAGCAACTCAGCCATGAAGTGGTAGGCCACTGACCCCACCTCGACGGGGTGGGGTCAGCGGATGCTGAGGAGCGTTGTCCACAGAGGTTGACAACTTTCTGCAGATTCAATTGCTACACAAACTCCTCCAAACTTCATGTGGCCTTCAGATTAGCTTTAAGAATAGCGTGTTAAGAGCTTCATGGAAAGGGTTTCCATGGCAGAGCAGCTGCATCCAAGCCATACATCACCAAGTGCAATGCAACGCATCAGATGCAGTGGTGTAAAGCACCCCGCCACTGGACTCTAAAGCAGTGGAGACGCCTTCTCTGGGGTGACGAATCGTGCTTCTCCATCTGGCAATCTGATTGACGAGTCTGGGTTTGGCAGTAGCCAGGAGAACGGTAATTGTCTGACTGCACTGTGCCAAGTGTAAAGTTTGGTGGCGTGGGGTTGTTTTTCAGGAGGCGGGCTTGGCCCCTTAGTTCCAGTGAAAGGAACTCTGAATGCTTCAGCATACCAAGAGATTTTGGACAATTCCATGCTACCAACTTTGTGGGAACAGTTTGGAGATGGGCCCTCCCTCTTCCAACATGACTGTGCACCAGTGCACAAAGCAAGGTCCATAAAGACATGGAAGAGAGAGTTTGGTGTGGATGAACTTGACTGGCCTGCACAGAGTCCCGACCTCAACCCAATAGAACACCTTTGGGATGAATTAGAGCGGAGACTGAGAGCCAGGCCTTCTCGTCCAACATCAGTGTGTGACCTCACAAATGTGCTTCTGGAAGAATGGTCAAAAACTCCCATAAACACACTCCTAAACCTTGTGGACAGTCTTCCCAGAATAGTTGAAGCTATTATAGTTGCAAAGGGTGGACCAACGTCATATTAAACCCTATGGATTAAGAATGGGATGTCACTTAAGGTTATATGCGAGTCAAGGCAGGTGAGCAAATATACATTTGGCAATATAGTGTATGTCAGCCTGTGGACTGTGAATAAACATCAAAAATAAATCAATGTGTGAAGTTAATTTTACTGATGTTGGTTCCTTCTTGACTTTGTTCTAGTGCAGGCATGGGCAAACTATTCCACAAAGGGCCGGTGTGGCTGCAGGTTTTCGTTCCAACCAAGCAGCAGCACACCAGACTTGAGTCATTCAATCAACTGATCTCAGTCTTCAGACAGCTGATTGGTCAAACTGTGTGCTCTTGGTTGGCTGGAACAAAAACCTGCAGCCACACGGCCCTTTGAGGAATAGTTTGCCCATGCCTGTTCTAGTGTGACCATGTTGTGTACATTCACTAAATTCAAATGAACCAAGTTGGAGATTCAGGCAGCCCCCCCCCCCCCCGACACACACACACAGAAATACATGTAAAAGATCAAACTTCCACCTAACACAGGCCCTCTACTATTCAACTTATATTTACTTGTCACTTAGCACGAGCTTACATGTCATATAATCTAGATGGAATCTAACATGTTATATCTCAAGACAGAAGAAAAAAAAATCTAACTATATTGTTCTATGTAATGTTTCAGTCTAGTACAAATAATTAAATATATGTCATAATATATGATTCAGTCATAACCAATGCTGCCACTAAACAGCAAAGTCCAAAGGTTTATTTGTTTCATGTGAACGTACGATGTGCAGGTGGCAAAGCAGTGAAATTAGGGTCAGACTGAGCAGCGGGGCAGACTGCAAAAAAAAAATAAATATAAAGTCAATATTGTGAGAAAGATTCCACTGGGCAGGAAACATCATGATATGCAGTATTATCAAATATTGATCCAAATCTGTGATGTCAGTGATTAATCTAAAACTCACCATCCTACACAACGTGTTGTTTCTAGCAGCTGACCGAGTCACACAGACCTACAGGCTCACTGCACTACACTACTAGCAGCATCTCTCTGCTGTTGTCATGCACATCTGCTACTTCATGCTGCGTTTGCTCTGAACCACATTATCTTCAATGAGCTACAGAGGAGTCAGCAGCAGTGTGGTTTGTACCTAGAGGGATGAGGTTGTTGTGAGACACCGCCGCGCCGCTGCCGATGACTGTACTGAGGTCATAAGCTGCAGGCATCCCTGGAGAGACAGACAGAAAACAGAATACATTTACCGAAACATTCAGTAAAAAACTGCAGAGAGACATGAGGCTGTTTGTTGTCTTTTTAAAATAAGAGTCCCTCACAGGAACATAAGTGGTGGATAAATAATCACTGTGGCACTGTGGATGATGTTCCAGTGTTAGTTCTCTTTTAACTACATGTATACAGTATACAGACAAGGAAGGAAAACACACTGACACTACTTTTCTACAATCACAGACAGAAATCAGGTATCAGCCATTAATATTAATGATCCAGTAATGTACAGATGGATGTGTTGTAATGCAAAGAACAGCCTCACACAGGCGGAGTGGTTGGTGTGAAGACTTTTTCATGTTGACACAAAGAAGGCAGTGAATGCAGCACTGGCTCTGATGACAGCAGCTCAGCTCTGTAACTGTTCATGGTGGATGTAAAGTAAAGTGTATCTCCAGAAACCTCAGGGTACGATTCAAACTCAAGTATGTGTGATGTTGAGGAGGATCCCTATCAACTGGACCAGTGTTTGTATGTGTGTTCACCTGATACAGCCATCCCCTGACTCATGCTGTAGGCTGCCCCCGTGTTCCACATATTCTCAGAAGGGGAGGTGTAGTGTGAGCCAGGAGGAGGGTTGGGGGTGGTGCCTGTGTACCTGCAAACAGAGACACACACATTTGATATAAGGGAGACAGACGGCCCTGCTTCGATACCCACACAGTGCATCCAATGTACAAGTGTGTGTTTTCTGGGTTTTGAGAATGGGCTCACCTGAAAAATGGGTTCTTCAAGTCCAGGAGGTTACTGGACTTTGATCCTGTCTGGTCCACCTGGGCAACAATACTGATGTCATAGCTTTGTCTGTGGGGGAGGAGATCGACGTTGTGTTATTTGATAAATTTATATCAATCACATCCTGTGTGATGCATGTCAGTAAAACATGGACTCCATGATCCAGTGCATAGGTCGGGACCTTCAAAGGTAATCTGACATTTCTGGAAGTATTATCATTTGCCCTCTTGCTGAGACTGACAGGCCAGCCTATCAAATCTATATGTTCAATATGAAGCTACAGCTAGCAGCCCGTTAGCTTAGCCTGGCAACAGGAGAACAGCCATCCCAGCTGCCGGAAACACATCTGCCTACAAGCTCAGTTGTTTCCATGTCATTATTTTTGTTTAATCTCAACAAAAAACAAAATGTAAAAATAACACAGTTACGGTAAGGGGAAGTGCCCAGCTATTTATTGACCAGGTACACCAACTTCCTGAGTCTTGTCATCACTGTGAGGTTGCAAGGCAACCAGCAGGCAGAGACTCCGAGAAGTCGCCGCGCCTGCCAAGAAATGACTTGGCAGAGTGAAGCGCTGAAGGCGTTGGGTTACATAACACATAAGAGATGACAGAGAAAAATATTTGAACATGTGAAACCTTGGAACAAAACCAGAACAGCAACTGATTTCAAACAGTTGCTGCTTTCAGGTTTTAGATTTATTCATATTTTTGTCGAATTGGCTGGTGGCCTGACTCTGAAACTATTTTAAAGCACTTTTTGGTGACTTCCTCCAGTGTGGTTACCATGGATACCTACAAATGTTGAACAGCCTTAACTTTTCAGTAGGTTTCAGGAAAGTGTTATGTGCCATGACCGATGCCGCTGCTGTTCTGTGTATCCATGAATGAACTGAAACTGAAGAACAACTTCAGTTTTTTGTTGTGGTTCCTGTTTCTTTGTGCACAGTTGAATGGATTTCATTGATGTGCCCATCGGTTTCTAACACATACCCCTTTTCCACCAAAAAGAACCTGGTGGTAGTTCCATGCTGGTGCTAGTGCCAGTGCTTAAGTGGTTCAACTCTTATGCCTCCAACGAACCAGTTTGCTTTACCACTGGTAAGGAGCCACGCCAGGAGCTGCTCCTGAAAATTAAAACTGATGCGGTCCGTCTAACTAGCGATAATTCTCAGCCTGAAACCGGCCGGGAAAAAAAGAAAAAGGAAGCCTTCTTAGCTCAGCTTCAACTGTGTTTACATCGAAACAACAAACTTAATACGGTTCGTCCTGTTGGTCAGGAAACCCCGCCTCCAACCCTGGAGGAACCGGTTCTTAGCTCTAGACCAGCAAGGAGTTGGTGCTTGTTTTGAACCAGCTTTGAGAGCCAGGAGCCAGTGCTCAGTGCTGGCTCCAGTGCTTAGCCAGTGCTAAGTCAGGCACTGGCTCCAAACTAGCGCTGGAAACAGCTCAGTGGAAAAGGGGTAACAGGGACCTGCTGTGTAAATGATATTGACAAAGTGACTGTCACCAGCTCCTGGGGACTTAGATTTTTCTTTTTTGCTTCCTGCTACCAGCCAGTCAATGTCCACTGTCCACAATGTCCACCAAATCATGTTTCCAGCCACAAGCAGCTTCCATACCTCTTGTTGGCCACCAGCAGCGCAGTGCCAGACAGAGTGTCCCCGGCCTTGGTGAAGAGGGGAGACTGCAGCAGACAGCGCACCTGGTACCAGTGCGTTAGCGGCTCTGTGGGTGCTGTGGACAGCCATACTGTCATCCTGCAGGGGGACAGACAGACAGGTTGTGGTGTTAGGGCAAGATGTTTATAAGGAACCAATTCAATGGATTTCTTACGATTCAACATGTGCCTGTAACTTACACTGATCCCATAAATGCCACATCAAACCAGAAAGCCAGGCCATGGACCAGGCCTGAGTGCATCATGTGGAACTTAAAGGGAATCTCTATCCTGTGGGTCAGAACAAAGCAGGTGAATTACACATAACACACACATTTAATATATACTTGTACACACACACACACACACACACACACACACACTGTAAAGATCCTCTTCTTTGGCCTCCAGGAAGTTGACTGTGTATTTGACCGACTTGGCCATCAGAATACGGATATCAAATGTGTCCTGTGGAGAGATGTTCAGGCTCGTCACACAGACTGAAGCACAACATCACTGGTCACTGGACTCACATAACTGAATCACTACCAGATGATGCCTGATTAACACACTTGCAAAAGCATCAGGTAGCAAAATAACAGAGCCATAGACCTGTAGCAGGCTGGTATCATCAAACAGTATTAGGATGAAACTGTGAGGTTCACTAATTCAAACAAAGCTGAACTGCATTTCTGGGCCACAACCACAAATCTGTGAAAAAGAAAAAGAAAATAAACCTTTGTTGTGTCTAAAAAAAATCATTAAATAAGTCAATGCTTGCCACAGACCCACAGACCACATTGATTATCAGGTTGTATTCAGACACGTGACTCATTTGCTTTGCTTGTTCTGATTCAGGGGCTAAACTGACACAATTGTTGCATTTTTCTTTTGTGTCGTTTGTGTTCACATGATAACAGTCCCAAGCAACCCAAAGTTGTAAACAAATGTTGTGCGTATACCAACTGTTTTCTCATTGGTCAGAAATCTTAGCCAGGATTTACCCAGAAAAAACAACACCCGTGGACCATCAGCAGTGCGTGTGTGTGTGTGGCTAGTTTGTTTTTGACTCAGTTGTGTCAGTTGCTGAGATTATTACGTTCTCACTGCAGATGAGCCGCTCCAGGGCTCAAATGGAAGAGAGCTGAGACCAGCCCTTCTTGATGATCTCGGCCCAGCTGCTGTGATCACATCTGACCAAACAAACCCATCTTTGGGGTGAATGCTCACTGTTTCAGAGCCACTGCTCCAAACAAACCAGGACTAAATACCCCCTTAGATTGTACATTTGCCACAGGCATTTCATTAATTATCAAGTGTGAAGTTCGGTGTGTGCTGTGGACTGACATACCACGATGGGCTGGCGGAAGTACTCGTCCACAGCTGCCCCCCGCAGAGCAGAGAGGTCAACACCGTGAAAGGAGGGCTGGTACCTAAGAGACAAGAGATCACATATACATTTTTATTAACTCCCACCTTGGCTATAAAAATGTTTTCATAAATCATACATTTGGCTCAACCTCAGAATGAAGACACAAAACAAAGCAGTGTCCAGCCTGTGATCAAACCGCCAGTGTTTTTTTTTTTTTTTTTTTTTATCTCTACCAGTGGATTCTGAGCAGTGTTTTTATGAATGGATACACATTTTGTTAGTACTGTACACACAGTAAGCACAAATATGTTGGTAATGCTCCACATGCTGCTGTCAGCAGTTTCACTGCTTCACTGATGGAGTTTTGCAGTAACCTGAGAACAAGCTTAAAAATGTGCCACCAGAAACAGAAAGGAAGAAGAAGCCTGCAGGCTCACCACCACAGACGTACACACTGCAGGATCTTTACTTCTTTAATCTGTTCTGAATGCATCCACAGATGCTCAGCCCAGAGCTCTAACAGTCGTTTACTTTGTAGTTGCTCTGGGAAATTCGCAGCATGATAATTGCAATACTACACCCAAGGGGAACAGGAGTTCCACAACATAAAGAACGGGCTAACTGTCAGAGAGACTGAGCGTGCAAACGAACTGTGTGTTCTCAAAATGGAGTTGTGGTCCTACAAGGAATTAAAGACAACAAAGAAAAGCAACATCAGGGTGAAGGAGGTTGATTATGTTGCAGAGGTGTGAGATGGGGTGTGGATGGTGGAGGACTCACTGAAGCTACAGGTCAAACTACAAGTTAGACTGACAGACCAAGAAGGGAAAACATCAGAATCCAAGTGTACAAGAGTCTAACTGTGATCGCCTTCACTGAAGATCTGCTGGGAGGTAAACCAGATCTCCTGCAGACGTTGGGACTGAGTCTACAAAGCTCCTTCCAACAATCCATCAACGTTTTTGAGTTTCAAAACTAAACTAAAGATGTGGTTTTAAAAACAGCTCAGCAGAGATGTCAGTTTGTAGTTCATGACAAAGTGTGTCTACACCACATGCCCACCACATGCCCTGATGAAAGATCAAGATGGACAGAGGAGGCAAAGACCCTCGACATCAGGGAGTCGAGGACCAGCGAGCCACGGTGAAGAGGGTTCACCCCCACAGGGCTGCAGCGCCAAGCAACAGACATGGACATGTTCTAAAAGCAGAAAGGAAGTTTTCTACAGCATCACTACAGAGCTCCATCCATCTACTCTCAGACCTCTACAAGAAAACTCCACCCTGCACGAAGGACTTCAGTCCCACGGCCCTGGGCACTGCAGGGGGCCTGTCATGCAGGATGATCCCTGTCAACCCACTTACAGCTGGTTTATTCTGCCACCTGGACCACTGAGGACACAACATGCACTTGACTGTCACCAGCCTATAGACCAAGGCTGTACAGTAGAGCTGAACGATATTGAAAAAAACTGACATTGCAATTTTGGTTCTGCAATTTATATTGCTATATTAAAAAATGCAACACATAACATATTCATATTTTGGGCATTGACCTTCTGTTGGGGACTACATCTTCCTCTCCAGTTTCTCCTTCTTGCTTGTTGCTCATATTCAAAGTGTGTGGCTGACAGTGTGTGCATGGGGGGGGGGGCTGACTGCTCACAGAGAGAGCCAAGCAGGGGTTGAGTTCTCAACAGGCCGGGCCGACCTATCCAACCTGACCTGAAGCACTGGTTCAAGCCAAACATATATTCAAATGACTCAGGTCGGGCCTTAGGCTTTCTTTTTTTTTTTGTCTGGGTTCTGGCTGCTGTGGGTCTGGGCTTCAACACCTGTGGGTCAGGCTGAGTTGAAATGTTCTAAAACAAAGAGAAAACATTGAACATCCTGAGCGATGCTCAACCGATATATTGTGCAGCCCTACTCTAGAGGCATCGGCTCTACAGCATCACATCATCACAACTGATACATCAACAAGACCAGAGAGGTAGTTATCAACCTCTGGAGACCCCGCCCTTTCCCTCCTCACCAGAAGTTAGCCTTGGTGAACTGCTCCATGTAGAGCTGCTCGTCTGTGAAGGGAGCCAGGTGGACGTCACCGATGGTGGGGAACATTTTACCTGTAACACATACATGCACACAAGCCAGAATAGGTGAGTCAAAAACAACAGCAGCTAACAACACAGAACAAGACGACAGGCTCCTCACTCCTCCGTGCTTCAAACCTTCTCACCATTGGGTTTGAGGAACTTCTTGGCGTGCAGGTAGCTCTCCAGCATGCGCTCATTGAACAACATGTAGCCCATCGGCTCTGAGATGATGATGTCAACCTGCTCTGGCAGTGTCACCTCCTCCACCTTCCCTGGGATGACGACCACACGCTCTCCTAAACGGTTACTGTTCACCAGCACCTGGAGGGGCAGAGGACACATTCACTGAGGCTAGGAATTAGAAGTAACGAACTACATTTACTCTCATTATTGAAACAGCCAATTATAATGAAGTATTTTAATGTTGAACTTCAGCATTAAAACCAGGTTAAAAACAAAAATTACATGATGAAGCTGAGGGAGAAAACAAGAAATGAAAAGAGCCTGATCAGCAGTAGAGAGGTGATGTGATGCAGCACCCAGTGACCAATGTCTCAAATCAAACGCACCTGTCATGTGACCAATAGATGCAAACAAGTGCTTTGACTTCTTGAGTAAAATTTCTTTCAACAACAATACTTGGAATCAATTTCCTAGTACAGTGATTTTTTTAATATTTAAAAGTTGACCCCATGGTGACAATAAAGCAATGATATTGACAATCAGTGTGTGTGTGTTTACCTCAGCATGCTGTGCCATGGTGCTGGCCTCCACAGCGTAAACCTTCCTGGCACCAGCTTGAGCTGCGAAGAAAGAGAGGATCCCCGAGCCACAACCAACGTCCAGCACGACCTGGAGGACACAGACAGAAACATGACGTCACCGTCAGCAGCCACTACAACTCCAGTAGTGAGTCTTTAAAATGAAGTGCTTCCTGCAGTGGCAGTGCTCGGTGGTCAAGTGGTTAAGAGCACATCCCATGTTGGCAATGCCCAATGCAGTGATCGCTGGATTGATTCCCAACTGTGCCGTTCTGTATGACACATCATTCCCCAAGGAAAAGGAGGAAAAGGGGAAAAATGCCCCAAAAATATTTTAAAAAAGTGCTTCCAACCATGGTTCTCACTATAAAACAACCTCCTCTTCACAGTGAAACAGTTTTAAAACATCTGTTTTTTTCCAGGCTGTAACTGACACCGCTGACTTATGATTGGCTGAGCAGGATCATGTGACTGGTCACATAAAGGCAGAATAAGCAGTCCCATTTCAAATAGAGACGCTCCGTCTCATGAACATACGGGGCATAGGTCCAGGTGAGGAGAGACTATCTGTCTGGGTGTGTTAGTGACCTCTGTAGGCTCCACAGTGGAGAGAGTTCAGCCCAGTCTCTCCAGGAGGAAACATGTGCACAGGATAACATCATGATGCCCAACCTCATTCTGTGGGTTACTAATAAAATAGTCCAATAAAAGCTTTGGTATGATTCATTGCATCTTTACCACTCTTTAATCACAGCAGATTTTTTGGCCTTTGGTCATTCGAAGAGCTACAAACATTTTTGACAACACTTGGTGTGAACTATTTAATTTAAAGCACGCCCGGCCTAAACACTGACTGTATCCAGGTTACCTTGTCCTTGAAGTCGGTGTGGTTTTGGAGAATAGCCCGCTGGTAAGTCCCTGTCCGAACGTAGTCCTGCATCATGTTCTGTTGCTGGGAGAGGTAGCCATAAAACTGCAGAGACCAGAGAAACATTAATATGATGATGAATGTTCTTTATCCATGATGTCAATGTTGAACAGGCCAACAATGAGGACTTAACAATTAAATCATATTTGCTGTTAATAATAATTCTCAATATAAGAGGAAAACCATATGTTGGGAGATTCTCCAACTGGGAACTGGAGCTTAACTAGAGCTTGTATAGTCTATAGATAAAACACCAGTGGCTGTGTGGCAGGCTGCGGCCTGACAGGTAACACAACAGACAGCCGGGGACAGAAGAGGTTAGTTCCCGCTATATGCAAACACGTGCAAATTAAAATCACCTGACTGGCTATAAACACGGGGGAGAAATGGCACATGTCTACTGACAGGCACAGACAGATCTCACCTGGAAGTACTGTACAGCAGAGGACTCCTCTGTTCTCTCACTGAAGACTGAGCGCTCACCACTATGCCCACGACAGTTCTTCAGGAGGTTATAAAAGGACTGAAAGTCTGCAGCACAACACAAACACACAATACTACACATCACACTCTGTGTGGAGGGTCGACAGGACACTCAGACACATAAGCATTGAAATGAAGATGTTGACATGCCTCCAACACTTTTGAGTTCATGCATATAGGGTCAACAGTTTGTTACTGGCCTGGCTGAAACACTCTAATTTCAGAGCAGTTGGTACTTTTGTCATTAGCTGAAATAGATCATGTTATTTCTTAAAAAGCTTAAGAGCAGAGCTAGCCATTTGGGACCAGTTTGCCTAGCAAAAGAATGCTTGGTTAATGTGTGCACTCATCACTTTGTAGAACCTTAGTATGTTTTCATATTAACATTAACTTAAGGTTGGTGTAATAATGGACATGAAGTGTGGGAACTCCAAAATGTAAAATATTTTGCTTCAAATTATTTCCACTGAGATCCATAAATCAGCATTTAAATGCATTTAATGTCATCTTCTTCCATCTAAAGCACTTTTACTTAGAGTCAGTGCTCTCTTCACTTTGACATCCTTCATGTTTAACACGTGGAAGCACACAGTACATTTACATGCACAGCTAATTCAACCTAGGCTCATAACTCGATTTGGGCATCTAGTCAGAGTCCTGTCTTTGTCCCAGTTTACATGCAACAGAGAAAATCAAATAACTGACCGCCTCCTCAGCACAGGTGGCGGTATTCATCGTTTCAGCGGATTAATACAGACCCTTTTCCGGTTTACTTTTTGTCACCTAGTAAAAAAACTGGATATAAATAACTTAGAATTCTCAACTACAGTTCTCGACCTCATGCACCTGTCCAGGCTGAAATATATACAAATGACTCGGGTCGGTCCACGGGCTTCCAGTTGCAGTGTGTCATGCATCAGCCCAAGCTTTTTTTTCTGCCGGGTTCAAGCCGGCTTCTGTGCTTTGCTTTGTGTCACCCCTACTGTTGTGAAGCATGCACACATGCATTGTCCAGGTTCAGTCTGATGAAGGCGTATTCATGCAGAAGAAAACCGGTTTCCAATCGGTCAGTCTGGGTGTTTTAGTTGGATAAGGAGAAGTCCAGTTTTAGTCGGACTAACGCGTTTACATGCACTTTAGTTGTCCAGTTATAGTCGGATTAAAGCCATGATTTGGTTTTTTCAACTGTCGTGTAAACGTTCCGACAGACACAGCATTTCACTCCTTCACTCTACCAACAGTGAAGGCTTAGAGCTCCTGAGATCCTAATCATTTAACTTAATATAAAAACTTTCATATTTTCATATATAATTGAAGAATTTTACATACGTATTTATTATTCTTATATTTTTGTATTCAATTTCTGCACCTTACTACCAAAATAACATACTTCTGATTCTGATAAACAAGACTTATGTTGGACTGATGCTTCACTGTTGGGATTATCAAACAGTGTCATTGTTAAAGAGAAAGGCTTTCAGGATGGGGACCAAGTATTGTGTTTAATATTTATAGTAAACAGTGCTGGAGCAGAAACTGTTGCGTGTGCTGATGAACACGGATTATTTTACAGCTAACCTGTAATCTGACAAACCAGTGTTCAGTAGTTCATGACCTGACAGTTAGTAAGCTACTTAGCCAAATGTGCTTCAGGTTACAGCTTGTGTTCGATTAGATACCGATCATTTAATCCATCCCTGCCTGTTTTCCCTCCTGTAACTTTTGGGTTTTGGGAAAGAGTCGTACCAGAGCTCCATACAAACCACTCGAACGTGTGGAGGAATCTCAAGGTGGATGAGCCTGTCAAGTTGCTTACGATCACTGAACAAAAACTGTATAATTATTATATAATGAAAAAAGGCCGTAAGTCGGGGTGAGACTCATTAAACTTGTTCCACACTCTGTGCCAAGTGTGTGGGAAACACATGCTCAACACTTCTGCAGACTTTATCTTTTTTTCCCACCCTCACTCTGAGGTTATAAACGTAACCAATATGGTGCCAGAGCAGCGTATTTACAAGAGCACACCAAAGAGGAACACATGTCTCTAGCTACCTACATTCTTCACTAATGGATAGATTATTATTCTTTTTGTCCCCCCCCCGCAGGAAACAGTTGCATATTTTAAATATTTCCACCCGAAATCATGATGTGATCAGAGGTGTGGAACAACAAAGTCTGACTCGTGTATCATTGTTGTGTGTGTGTTACTTGTGTATTGTGTTTGCCAGTGTTATTGTATTGGGGCATTTCCTGTTTACCTGCAGGTGAGGAGAACTGCAGCAAGACGCTGTTGCAGCCCAGTGTGATGATGAACGACTGCTTCCCCACGCGGCTGCACTCTGTCTCCCTGGAAACCGAACACTTGAACACACTCGCCTCCTCTCCTGGAATGAAATGGAGAGGATGAAGAGAAAGTCAGGACAACAAACTAGCAATAAAAAAAACTGTACCATCTATGTTGCATTAACTTCACTTTTTCTTCTAAATAAACTGATTTCAAAATGCGCTTTTTTAGTTTTAACGTGTCTTAAGTTTTTAAGACTGTTTCCATACTGCTCGTCACATATTCAGGAATTTAACGCAGCCTGCTGCTGTGTGGGAGAGATGAACACAATGCAGCTTCAGCTTCTTTATCTCCTTCCACTGCTCACACATGCTGGCTCCAAATTACTGAAATTTGGGCCATTTTAAAAGCCTTGAAAAATGGCAAAATAACCAGTGTCCATATGCAATTACTAGACTCATTTTCATCATGCCTTGCGTAGGTCTGGATGAGATTATCCCACAGCTACTGATGGTAACAGTGTCTTCCCTCTTTCAGGATTTACATTTTCATTTGCATACATTTGTATGACATGGCTAAATGCATTTAGCATTAAGGACACAGCTAGTGGTTTCCCGCATATTTGCTGGTGTCAATAAATCCCATAAAGAGTGCAAAAGCAGCACTGCAGGTCAAGTCCAGTCATTTCCTCAAACAGCTGGACACTGTGGTGTTTAAAAAATGTTTGTCAGGAGAAAACAGAAGTGTATCCCTATCAGCATGTGGCCCAGCTGAGTTATCACATGGTTCATATCGATCAAGACTAACTGTTACCACCACAACTTCTGCTTACTGAGATGCACCCATGTGTGTGTGAGTGTGTGTGTGTGGGCAGCACTGACACACAGTCAGCCAACACCTGCAGAATGTTATCACTGTGTACAGCCATACAAAGAGGACAGGTAAAAGCTTGTATGAAGCTCTTTGTGTGTGTGTGTGTGTGTGTGTGTGTGTGTAGGGGTGGGCGAAAAAATCGATTCATGTATGAATCGCGATTCTTATCCTCTACGATTTTGGATCGATTCATAAAATTCAAAAATCGTTTTTTTTTTTTTTTAAATTAACGTTTCCTCCGTCTCTCTGCGCGCCCTCACAGGCTTCCGTACACAGCGTCGCAGCATGCTGTGTTGTTAAGCTAGTTAAGTTGCTGCAAACAACTCTAGCTGTCGGCACTATGGAAGAGCAAGACATACAGCCAGTCCCGTCTTTTTTTCCCCCGTTAAAAAACACACGCGGGGCCCCATGTGCGGAGGCTATAGTACTCACTGCTGTCGGTCCTGTTCGAATCCCGCATCGGGCGCCATTTGCTGCATGTCATTCCCCCTCTCTCTGCCTCCCCATTTCCTGTCACTCTACACTGTGCTGTCCAATAAAGGCAAAAATGCCCAAAAATATACTTAGAAAACACACACACACACACACACACACACACGCTGCTACAGCCGTGCAGCTACATCCACTGTGCTCTGGCTCAGCTAATCGCCGCTCAGATGGAGGTCGGATCTTCATATTTTTAACTCTTTTTATACAAAGTGCAGCCAAACACCAGGCAAGAGAGGGACAGCACAGCTCGTCTGTGGAGCTACAGGTGAACCGGCTGGAGAGCGCAGCGCAGTCCCCCTTTTTTTTAAGCAGCGCCGCTGATGCACCTCTGTCCGTGTATGTTTGTCGTCTGACCTTCTTTCACGGGGACCGCGCTGCATAACTAGCACATAAGCCTACTGTAGGCCTAATAAGTCCTCCTGTGTAATAATATAATGTATAACTTAAAGCTGCGAAATATGACTGAAGGCACGTGGAAGTTTGCACTTGTGGACACGCCCCCAATTGAACTAGGTCTTTCTGTCATTGACACTGAAATATGCAAAAGTTTTTTTTTTATTTGAGCAACTTTAGCATGAATAAATGTTACCTTTTTATGTGAGGTTTACCTTTGTGTGTTTACTTCATTGGAACCAGTTGATATAACTTTTTCAAATTTCAAAATCACATTATCTTATACAAACTGTATTCTGTTTTGATGCCATAATTTGCCTCATTATTAACACACTATGCACTTTATCAATTTTTAATAAAGAATCGTTTTGAATCGAAAATCGATTTTGAATCGAAACGTGACCCTAAGAATCGTAATCAGATCGAATCGTGAGACGCCCAAAGATTCCCACCCCTAGTGTGTTGCACTGCTCCACAATAAATCACTCCTTCACTTATGTTGTTATGGGAAGTGTAAAAATATGTCTACACACTAATTAGAATATTGAAGGTGTACAGGAACTGGGGGGGTGGAGGGGTAAAGTCAATATGAATTAATTTATTGATCCCCAAAGGGAAATTCATTTGTCTGTCAGCTCATCAACAATTTGCAGAACAATTAAAAGCCTGATGGCTGAACAAAGGATAAAGCAAAGGTTGAGTAAATAATTCCAGAACATGCGCTTCAGCTGGGAGCAGCAAAGTCTGGTAGCTCTGAGTTTTTACTCAACCTTTGCTTTATTTTTGTTGTGTTTTTGTAAGTTTTGTCGTATTTTGTCAACTACTGATGGACACTTCTGTGGGGAGAGGAGATTCTTCAGGAGAGGAGCTTCTGTCATTGAACATGGAGCAAGTCTGGAGGATGCCACCCTGTTCCAGCTGGATGAGGAGGTGCTTTCATGGTTGCTGTGCTGGTGGTGCAGAGGTTAAAGGCTTGGAGGTGGAGATGTTCTGTGAGTCCTTTCTGCCTTCAGTCATCATGCAAAATATCAACTCTCTGCTCACCAAGAGTGATGAGGAGCTGGAGATATAGATGAAGACTCAGGAAGTAGACATTTTTTCAAATCAAAACAATACTTGTGTTCATCCCACCAATGGCTACTGCTGAAGTTCCATGTGAAGTTCTCCATGAAGTCGTTGCTAGGATACAGACTAAACATTCTGAGGCACTTGACTTCAGTCATGTCTCCCTGATGGACTCACTGAGGATGTGGTGGAGAGATACACGCTGGTGGAGGCCATTCTGAACAACTCAGATCATCCTCTTCATAACACCTTGATGGACCAAGAAAAGACCAGTGGTGGACGGCTCCTCTCTCTTCACTGCAGGATGGAGAAATATAGAAGATCCTCTGTACCTTCCGCCACCAGGCTTTTAATTGTTCTGCAAATGGTTGATGAGCTGACAGACAAATGAATTTCCCTTTGGGGATCAATAAAGTTATTTGTATTCGTATTTGTAGTACAGTGTTCCTAATAAAGTGCTCAGTAACAGTGGCCAGCCAAACTTGGCAGAGTCTTATGCTCCAGCAGCTACTTGCTCCAAGTACAGAAGCAACTAATTCAGGACTAGAAATTGTTTCACTTAATGTGATGTGAATGAGACTTTAACTGGGAGAGTTTAACTGTGGAAATTAATGAGACGTTATGGCGGAAGGCCTTTCCAGGAAAAGACTCCTCACTCATGCTGGTAAAGAATGAAGCTAACCTTTTCAGCTGCCACTGCCAGGAGTGTGACACACATGGCGTCTGTGTGCTGCCTCCAGGACATATCAATGACTGAGCACTTGATGTGCAGCATAGCACAAGGTTTTGGTTTCCTCTGTTTTCATGCGATACACTTATAAAGTCTTCAGACCCCTTCACTTGCACTGCATTTTTATGTTTAAATAACACCTATATTTCCCTAATTGTGTTTCAATGTGCAATGGTCACAAACCAATGTGCTCTAACTGTTGAATTCTAGCTCAGGTTCTTCTCATTGCCTCTGAGATGTTTCTACTCCTGTTATCAATTACACACTCACAAGGTCTCAGAGCTTACATCACTTATCAGAGCTGAATCCTGGCCATGAGAAGGCAGGAGACAAGGCTGCCTTAAGCCTGAGATCCAACAATGTCTCCAACAAGGTCACCCTGCAGCACAGTGGCCTTCATCATTCAAAACTGGACAAAGTTTGAACTTGAAGACAGGTGACCAAGAACCTGATGGTGACTCTGGCTTAGAGAGACAGGAAAACCTTCAAGAAGAAAAGCCAACCCTGCGCATGAAGGGCTCAGACTGAGTGAACATGATGCCCTGGTTTGATGAAAGCAAGCTGTACATGTGTAATGCCTAGGGGTCAGAGACTGGGGAAAAAAGCTAAAGAGATCAAAGTACAGAGACATCCTTAGTGAAAACACCAGATCGAGAGCGCTCACTTCGGCATCAGACTGGGCAGAAGTTTGACCTTCCAAAAGGACAATGACCCTAAGCACACAGCTAATGCAGGAGTGGTGTAGACACAACTCTGTGAATGTAGAGCCTGGATTCGCACCCAAACAAACATCTGTAAAGAGAAAGCTGACAGAGCTCCAAAATCCAGATATACGAATACGAATTACTTTATTGATCCCCGAAGGGAAATTCATTTGTCTGTCAGCTCATCAACCATTTGCAGAAGAATGAAGAAGCCTGATGGCTGAAGGTACAAAGGATCTTCTATATTTCTCCATCCTGCAGTAAAGAGAGAGGAGCCGTCCACCACCGCTCTTTTCTTGGTCCATCAAGGTGTTATGAAGAGGATGATCTGAGTTGTTCAGAATGGCCTCCACCAGCATTTGTTTCTGATATGATATCTGATAGATATGGAAATCCAAGAAAGTTTACTTGTCTTACTCAAGGAGACTTAGGGCAGTAATGTCTGCGGAAAGGTGCTTCAACCAAGACCCAAGCTTAGGGTCTGATTACTTATGTATATGCGGTTCTTCAAATTTTCCTTTTTAATAAATGTTGACATTTCTGTAATGATGTAATGTTAAGACTGTGGAGAGGTGTGAATCCTGTATTGACACCAGCTGTCTTACATATTGCAGCCCTCAACACTTCAAATTCATGCCACACTGCCTTTGTAAAGCATGAGTCCTCTCAGGTCTTGTTATATTAACTCACTGGGTTACTTGATGCACTTAAAATATGTTTTGTCCCATTCCCAACCTGCAGAGTGTAGTTCATTAGGAGGGGCTGGAGATCACTGGGGACATTTAAGACTCACAGGTTTTGTTAATGTGCCAGAGTCTGGCAGTAGACTCGGCACCTGTTTGCCTGTTAGTCCAGTGGGTGCTTCTCCTTTCTGCTGTCAACTTAGTCAAGACTATTTGCTGCAGTTTAGTTCATAGTTAGAAAAACAACTAACTATGAACTAAACTGCTTTGGTTGTTTTCATGAGACAAGCTGATAAATATTTGTTACAGCAAAAAAAAAAAAAAAAAAAAAAAAAAAAAAGAAAAGAAAAGAAAATAGACACACAGGCAACCCCTCTGTATTTCATTAGTCAGCTTTATCTGGCCTACATCTGGCACGGTTGAGAGAGGAGTAAATCATATTGTTTGACTGAATAAGTGCAGATCATGCTGGTGTGTCCTGCACACCACACATTCAGGATGTCCAGGCCCATTAAAGACCAAGGAATAAGAACCCTCATTAAGTCCAGGCACTCCGCCTCAGTCAAACTCCGAATGAAGTCATGGATATAATATAAGTACGTGAAAGCTGATATGCCTGCTGTGTACCGTTTCAACCAGCGACAGCAACAATCAGTGCCGCCTAAAAGTGGGGGAAGCCTCTACCTCAAATGTTATGCACACTGGGCTTTCTTAATAAGACTCATCTGCACTGATTCACCCAAACAATTTGTCCCATTCACACATTATAAAAGCTTCCACCCGAGAGCTCTGCACACATTCATTTCTAACTCTACACCCCCAGATTTTTCTCCCTCTCTACTTTTCAAGCTTTTCCCTTTCAGACCCAACAGCTGCAGACTCCAGTGACATCCTTGAGGCAGTTTGTCAGACTTCACGCAGCTCCCTCTGGAGACACAAAAGACTTAACACAAGGTTTGCCACTCATGCAGTAGTACTCCACAACACGTGGAAATAAGACTTTGGTGTGTAAAAATCAGAGTTCCCCTGTGATGCAAACGAGCTGTGAGTTATATCGAGAGACTTTCTAGATTTACACGTCAATGTAATATTACCTTACCAATAGACTATTACAGACAATCTTCACGTGCACCCACCACCCAAGATTTACAATGGATTTCCTGTTTAGACATTACACTGTATAGGAGTGCATGTTTTCTAAATGATTTCTTGCAGGTGTGTGTGTGTGTGTGTGTGTGTGTGTGTGTGGGTGGGGGGGGGGTGTCTCCACTGAAACCTTCTTCAGAACTCCTACAATGAATCGCTTAGTAAAAAAAAAAAAAAAAAAAAAAAAAAAGTGCGCTTTTGTTTAACTTGAGCATCACAGCAGAAGAGGCCGGAGCGCAACTGTTTCTTTTCAGCGGGACATCCCACCGAGTAACAAAAGCTGCGGAGGAACGCAGCGGCTCTGATCCTGCGTCCGCACGGGAGGGAAGAAGGCGCGGGGAAGCGTCTATTGTTCCGCTGAGAACAAAGATGAATGCATAAGTAATGAGGGCCCGGGTCTTACTACGCTACACAAAACGCTGACAACATTTCCCCTCCAAAAATGAGTAAAAGCGTCTACAGTTTATGTGTAAACCGCCGTTAAGAAGCGACGGGTTAGGATAGATACAGTGTAATAGCAGCGGCAGCCGCCTGGACCACAGAGCACAGCGGCCAGCCGGGACTGATGCCATCTGCTCTCGGCTTCAAAACAATCCACACAGGCTAATTCCCGAGCTAAACGGCTAAAATAACATCACATGGGTCTCTAGGAGATAAAACAAACTAAGTATGGTTCCTCAGTAGAAATAATCAATGTGAGAAAATAGACGTAATATAACCGTCAAGGGCAAAAGATGTAGACGTTAGCGCATCTTCGCTGGAGCCAGGCTAGTGGCATTGTTTAACTAGCATTAAACTACATATTACTTAGCCGCGCTGCTCACTGAGGAGACTAACTGCGCTACATTTCAGTCGCGGTCTCCATTGCGGAGAGCATGTGTGGGAGCGGGAGGCTTAAAGCTATCGAGCCTCAAAACCCCAATGGACAACGGGAAATTTGGACTTTATGGGCTCCCTCGTGACGAACAGGGGGAGGCGACGTGGTCTCTCAAGATGGGTTAGCTTCTTGGCGGCTAGCGCTACGTATGGCCAGATTAGCCGTATAAGCATTAGCACTGTATAGCATTAGCACTGGCAGTTAAGCCAGGCCGACCAACCGAGGAGCAGCTGCAGAAAAGGTCAACTCACCATTGGAGAGATTGATGAGGGCAGCATCTTGTGAGGTTTTGACTTCTAACCGCAGGGGCTGCTGCTCTGAGTGTCGCTGTATGTCTCCATTCGCGTCTCCAATGGAGAGGAGCCGCACGCCGGGGAACACCGAGACCGCCATCTTCGATCTGGAAGTCGAGACAGGTCGGTGACGCTCACATCCAACCAAGCACTGCTCTCTGCTGGAGGCAGCCTGGGCATCGACACGGGTAGCCGCCCCAACAGCGCCACCCGGAGGCCTGACGCCGGTAGTGTGTAAACACAAGTAGCATACGTCATGACTTCACACAAGCCTGGCGCTATCAAGGATTTTTCATTTTAACCGACACGTTTCACACATTTGCTGTGAGCACCACTAATAAAACTCAACCCTATTGTATGTGGGTGTAGGTGGATATACCGCAAATCAAAACTAGATGCTACGATAAAGAAAAACTAATGACTTACAGAGCAATACAGTCTAACAGTACAATTAACACAGCAATATTATGTACCACAGTGTCAAAAGCTCTCAAATACTGAGATAAGAACAGGCTACACCAATAATTAAAACAACAGATTGTTATCATATATTATCTATATACCATACCATTATCTATATTTGTTCTAGTTGATCCTAGCTCCTGTTTTTCAGTATTACCTGACCAGGTCTGCAGACCTCTTGATCTCTACCCTCCATGGGGACTTCCCCCTTTCAAACTCCCAGTTACCAGCTCAAATAACCCCTGAGTCTGCAATTACCAGCTTTAATTTCTTATCAGTCCCCTGGTTTGTATTTTCACTTGGGTTCACCAGGTCAGCCTTCATGAACCCTGCCTGTTCATCGTTCTGAGTGTGTTTTGTAGGATATTACTGAAAGCGTTTGTGTTCCACTCCCTCATAAACTTATTCCAGCCAAGATGAATTATTTAAGTCTTTCAAGATGCCAATGTGTTTCTGATGAGCAACTCATCTCCACCTGAGCATCATCTGAACTGAAGCTGCAACTGAAGGGATACAACACAAGAACATCTGGCCTTTTGTACAGGGTAATAGTGATTCTCCAAATCCCAGGTTTGGTTCATCCCTCTTTTTGTTTCACTGCATCATGCATGGATCAAAGTAATCATGATATTTCCCTTTGGAGGTGGCACAGGGGTACTGTGGTTAGCACTGGTGCCTCTCAGCAAGAGGGTTCTTGGTTTGATTCCTGGGCCCGGGGCCTTTCTGGGCTGAGTTTGTATGTTCTCCCTGGGCCTGTATGGGCTCTCTGGCTTAGTCCCATAGCCCACAGATATGTGCAATCAGTGGATGGGAAACGTCAATTTGCCTATAGGTGTGAGTGTGTGTGAGGGTGTTCATCTCTATATGTAACCCTGTGATAGTGACCTAGTGTCTGCACTAGTGTCCACAGTGTACCCTGCCTCCATCATTTTAACCAGATACAGTTCATATTTGTTTGAAAGCAAGAAAAAAACAAAGTAAGAAAATCCAACTTTAGTTAAAGATGACAAAAACAAACAGATGGTAATGTTTAATAGTGAACAACAAAATTGTGCAGAAGTTGGGAGAGACTGTCTCATCTGTAGGAACTGGACCATATGTTCGTTCACACTGATAAGATCAGCATGAACTTAAGACAGTGTATCAGGGCTGTTGTGTCAACCCACCATAGAAGAAACCAGTAGCTTTTATTAGTAATGTAAAAACACACACATCCTAGCAAAATAAGGTACCATGTATTACTATGTTTTCTAGCCAAAATTGTCAGCATCATTCCATGGCTGCCCCAGTGTGTGTGTGTGTGTGTGTGTGTGTGTGTGTGGTCTTGACTTCTTTGTCTTCAGAGGCAGCAGGGCACATGATAGAAGTCCGCATCAGACAGATTAGGCATCTATGTGAGCAGTTTGCACTCCTTCACACTCCTAAGAAGACGAGAAATAAATTGCTGTGAGGGCTGTGTCTCATGCTCTAACCCACAGCCTGTTCATTGTTCAGCAGCAGCGAGAGTTACAATAAATAAATGCACCAGAGCAGCAGCAAGAAAATAATTTTAGAGTATTAAAGAAAAATGAAGTGAATTCAGGCAATGGGAGATGAGGAGCACTCACACCTTAGAGGATGACACATGACCTGGGAGGCCTGAAGGGGTTGTCACTAGAGGGCACCCCGGTGAGGAGAGGGTCTTTGTGGGCATTTTGCAAACAAAAGGTCTTCAGTTCTGCAGCAGCCTGAGAAACCTGGGTAATATTCAGTATAACAAGATAAGAAGGATAATATTAAATTAAAACATTATCTAAGGATATTATGTGAGCATATCACGAGCCTGATGGTGCTTTTTTATATTTATGTCAAGTGTGATGTAATTTGTGTGAAAATGTGAGATAGCACATTAACACCAGGAAATACACTTATAAAAGTGCACAGCCTGAGTTTACCACAGTAGCCACAAAGTCCCATATTTATCCTAATATTCATTATCCAGAATTATTAATAGTGTTATTAAAAACATCAACAATTAACCAGGAGGAACTTGGGGCCACTATAAATGATTATATAACAGCCTTTGGGTGTAACCAAACTTTGAAATAACTTCAGTCCATCAAGGTTATCTCAGATGTTCAGGGTTTGTATATAGAAACTTTACAAAGTAAAATTATAAATGCATTTCTACTTGATTCAACACTCAAGAGTTCAGCACAGTACGGCAGTATTACTGATCCTGAGGGCAGTTGGCTTGGAGCAGAAAAAATGATAACATTACACACTGGCATGCTGCTGGAAGTCTCATGGTATTTATCAGGCAGGAAGGGTCTAATGAAAAGATGCTATTGACTTGAATGATTGTAAGTGTAGGATCCTGTATGTGCTCAAGTAGATGTGAAGATAGCTCGGCCTCTGCTGCGACACTTGAAATCTGTGTTTTTCCTCGACGAACTCATAAACCGCTCAAACTATGAAGCTGATATCTGTACAGGAAGAGATTTTCTACCATCTGACTGACAAAGCGCTCATTGATGTGACATTTATATATAGACTGTTACCTCCACAATCTATCAACTGTCATATACACAGACAGCATCACTTTTCCCTTTTTTTGTGCTGCTACAGCAGTAAATGGAATCTGAAAGGCCACTGTGACCAAAAGTGACAATTATAGGATCATGCTGAGTGCTAATATGTGGCATAATATAGCATAAGTTTGAGTTAGTTATTAACAATATTAGCTGCGCAGGTATATCCACCTACATAAGTCATCATAAGCCACTGGTAGGTCAAGTAAAGCTAAGTGGACTGACTGGGTGTGTTTTAATCTTTATGCATTAAAATTTTCATTTTTATTAGAAGAATTGTGTTATATTGACTATCAAGAGTACTATCAGTGCTATCAAGTTAATTATGAATGTTTTTTTTTCTCATCATATAAATATCACCCATTCAAACCTATAGTGGTCCATTAATAACCTGCACTAATCGTTAGAATGAGTGAAATCCATCTGTGATTTATTTGTTAGTGGAGCTCCTTCATACAGCTCACTGCTGGGCTGGTTAACACACACACACACACACACACACACACACACACACACACTTTGTCTGACTTATGGTCTAAATTAAGTAACCGCCCAACAATCACACTAGTCACACAGCAGCACAATCAACAAAGCTATCACTGTGCTGCACCAGCAGAGAAAAGTCTGTTTGCTGCCATTTTACTGCACAACAGGAAATATGTGAAGTTTATGAGAGTTTAAATAAGAGACTGTTACAACACAGGTTTGTAGGATCAGACAAGACACCAGGACGCAGCTTTTCACAGAAACACAGGGGCTCAGTTTTCCCATGTCACTGTTATTTCACCCACTGTAGAATCAGAGACTATAGACGTGGTCTACATTAGATCTAACTGTTACACAGAAGGAAATAACCAAAGATGAAGAAAAAAATATAAAGGAAAACGTATCTATCCAGAAAGCTCCATAAAAACAACTGTCTACTCCACTTTAACTGTAGACTGTAGTTGACTGAACTTTTACTCTATAAAATGCAAACATTTGGATGGTGATTACTAACAGTGATTGGCAGGCTAATTAGTTGTGGTACCCTCCACATTACAAGTCACACTGCGCCTCAGAGCGGGAGTCACGTGCGCAGGAGAGTTGGAGGCGAAGTGTGATGGAGGTGAAGGGTGGAGGGACTCACCTTTATCCTGTGGACACTGGCCTCCAGACGAAGCTGCTTAACCGACTTCTGGGCGAGGGCTAGGCTGCTGTTGGCGGCGCTGTTGTTGGACATGGCTGAGGCACACAGAAAGTGATCATGTACTCAGTTCCAGTCTCACGCTCATCGTTCACTCCTAGTCTGGAGGCTAATAAAAACTTTTCTTCCGGTCAGAACTTTCAAAATAAAAAGCCTGTTCACTCACTTTTTTCACTCCTTGGCGAGCCCCCGCACACACAGAGACCAACTCTCTACGTTCAACGACTCAGTGGAGAAAAAAAGTCTGTTTTTACGTTCATTCTCTTACATTCACTTATACACATTCATTTACATTATGATTATTATATTGTATTCCCCTGTATGCTATGTGTGCGTTCATTTCTCTATGCCTGATATTTTATATATATGATATATTTTTCTTCTTTCTTCTAGATCGTTCAATACACGATAATTAGCCATGCAAAGCATGTAAATGCCGAAGTTGAGGACTTAATATAATATACTTTTAAAATAAAACTCATGATAATATGCGACAAATTCTATATTAAATAAAGTGATAAAAAAAAATGAGCATGAAAGAAAGAAAGTCAGCATATGTTGACCCACCAAAAATCTGACACCACTTCCCTAGAATGAGAAAACAAACATTAATCACTGAGGAAAAGCAGATCTAAAATTATAGAATTTGGAAGTTTCAATTGGCATATGCTCACAATATGTCATATAAAAAGAATATAAGCATATTTTTAATATAGCTAAATGTTGTGGCATATACGTGATTGTAATGGGCCTATATGCCCCCCTATGGAAACATCAGTCTTGATAGAGACATGTCTTATTTATTTGAGTAACATTTTGCAACACTGCAAAATAAGAGCATTACTTTAATTGCTCATAGGAAAGAGTGTTGACAATACAGAAATTCTGACACTACACTTAGCAGTTATTGCTGTTCCAGTATAACTCAGTAATGTCTTTAAACAGAAACCTGCATTTTAATATCATTAATATATGAATATAAGATATTTCTGTCAAGCTTCTTATATTATGGCAATAAAAAAAGTAAGTGATTCATGTATAGATATGTTCTAAAATGTCACCAGATCTTTGTGCAAGTTACATACAATCTATTCTAACACAGACAAAACATCATTCAAACAATCACAATGTAGTTGAAAAATGCTGAGAATAAAAAACATGTGAATATGAACGAATGATGAGTTAAATTACCCTAACTAAAGTAAGTAAAGTAACACTAATAAAACTTCAGGATAACAGCTAAATCACCATCATTTTAAATGGGTAATGTTTCTGTTCATGTGTTCACTATATATGCAAATCATGTTGCATGGGTGCATGGAATCCTGCCATTGACACCATGACAAAGCTGCTGCTCTCCAACACGTCACTGTGGCCCTGAGGTCTGCCAGATAGCTGGCTGACTCTCCACACCACTGTGGTTGAATTGTTATTGGATGGTGTAAAAAGGGAACTGCATAGCAACATGAAAACTCATCCTAAAGACTGGCCCAAAAAATTCCTCCTGATCATTCTGATAAGATCTGATCAGCAGCTACTGGAAGAGCAGGTTTAAAGTTTCACTGAGCCTTGGTTTACTTTTTCCACCAGTACTATGAAACTACACATTCAAATCCTTTGAGCTTTTTTTTTTTTTTTTTTTTTTTGCTTTTTGCTTTTTTTTTTCATTTTCAAAATGTAATGCAAATGTTTTTGCAGTGTGATCCAGATGACTGACATATATACAATTAACATTCAACACCATTATACAAAGTCCAGAACTCCAAGGAATAAATGAAATGAATAGTCTACAGTACCTACTCACAATAAATCCTTTATTGAATCATTACTTGACTTATTCAATAGCTCTTCGCCATCAGTTAGCAAATGTCTGAGGCATTCTGTGTTTGTCAGTTTGAAAAGAGCCAACCTAGATGTTTTTAAGCCTTTAGACAAAGCGAGGTACAGTTAACACTTTTTTCAAATATCAATGATTTCCCTCTGTCTAGTGGATAGAGGACATTTCCTGCTTAAATTGTGAAAATACATAACTTAAACATACTAAGAAAAATGTAATATGAGAGATATATTCTAACACCAAGCACAGAAATGTGTGATTCTCCTAGTTTCTTATACTGGAGTTGAATTTATTTAACCCTCTGGGCAAATACATATTCACGTTATGCAGTTGAGTTGTATCAGTCTCAGTGGGGTGTTAATGGTTTGAGAACTGGTTTTACCCCAGTCATTAGCCTAAGGAAGATGTTTTCCTGTAAATATCGATCCACTCTTTCCCGTTATCCACTTATGCGTTGGGTGACAAGCTGTTTATTGAAACAATCCTCTTATTAATTCTTTTATTTGTTTGTCTTCATATTCCTATTTTTGCTGACGTAGGCCTATTTTTATGGTACTTTTATGACTCCATATTGGTGAAACATCCGGTAAGAGGAACAATCGCCAAAATGTTAGTGAGATTGCAGATAATTGCCTGTCAATGTCCCTATAAAGCGTTTCTATAGGTTAAATATATGCTGCAGGGAAGTGACAGTATTGCTTGCCAACCGCCATTAACCCAACGAAGAAGTAATCGACGGTTGGACGTCGGACTGTGCTGTAGAGGGCGCTGATGAAATGAGCCAGTGAGCACGCGGCTGAGAGGGGCGGTTCAAAGGTCAAAGTGAGACTGTTTCCGGAGTAGCTGGGGGTCACTCAGAGGGGGAGTGAGGAGTTTCTAAAATGCTGTTACGTGTGAGTATTTACCATCTCTGAACACTCCTGTCGTGTCACTGTGTAACATGAGTTTTACTTTGAAAAGGTGGTCCATCTGCTGTTGTTAGCGCCGCGCGTGGTGTTAGCTGCCGTGTTAGCTAGCAGCTTGTGTAACGTTGCTTCATGACATCACCTCTGACTGTCAGTGAACCTGCTGCTCACACTGTCTCTGCGTCACCGACATGAAGTTTAGTCAGTTTCCCTGTAAGCAACATGCAGAACAGCCTAAGTAATTTCCTGCACGTTTTCAGTTACTGCATTTTTCCTGTGTTTTCACAGCGGCTTCCAGCCATGTTCAGTCACCTGGTGTGTGGCCACAGATAGAAGTGCATTACATGAACCATTGTTGTAGCTGGGGGCTCCTGTTATGACCAGCTCAACATAATTTAATCTGGTTTTTACTTTGGAAATTGACCCTTTCCATAACTGATATAGTTAAGGTACTCAAACACTAAAATGAGTGGAAATGTTATTTCAATTTGTGTAAATTCAGGTCATACAATTTGAATACAATGTGCATTGGGTGGGTTCTGCTTAACGTGTTAATGCATATTTGGATTAAACATAGCTGCTCATATGAGAGATGATTGATTATTATTGGCTCATGTCCTGCACACACTGTTGATATATGTACTGACTGGAAGCTAACATTTAACTTTAATTTATTTAACTTGGGGCCACTGGAGAAATGTTAACACAGGAGTAATGTGTTTTTTGTTTTAATAATCAAGCTGCAGTATTCAGACTGAGTTGCAATGTAATTTACAAATGCCTTGTTCACAACAATGCAAAAACTGCAATACACTAATCAATTCTAGTAGTAATAACTGCATGAACCAGCTGTCATCATATCAGCATCAATGCTGTGCAGCAGGGATGTGATGTCTACACTGATTGGTCTGCATTTTCAAAATAAAACTTCAGCTCACAGTGACACCTGTTAAACAGTCCTACATACAAAACATTCTGTCATTGCTGAATGAAACCTGTTACCTGATTTTCTTCCAGAGGGTATTGCACATTGGAGGGTTGACACTGAGACACAGCAGGTCTATCCACTCCAGTCCAGTATGGAGAAATCCTCTCATACCCATAGTAGTGGAGCAGACGGTGAGTGGAATAACTCACTGAGTACATCTACCTGTTATCAGTAGCATAGTATTTTAGTTTTAGTTTGTTCAAACTCAAGATATCATTTCCAATGAAGCTCTTAAATCCCCATAGAAATTCACTGTTTATATATAGTTTTTTTTGTTTGTTTGTTTGTTTTTAGGAAAGTTGCTCTGATACTTAGGAAACAATCAGCTTCAATCATCAGTTCACATGGAACAAACAGGAAGGACTGTGCATTTAGCACAAGGAGCAACAGTAACAGAGGGAAAATATTATAGTGTAGTATATTCAAAGTGTCAGTACAATAAAATAATACAGTACAATAATAATACAATAAAAGTAGTTGGCATTTTTGAAACTGGTGTGGGTGGATATGTTGATATGAAATGGTTTTATATGATATACATACATACATACAGTTATTATGTCTGCAGTAGGGACATGTTTACACAGTCATGTATGGAGACAAACATGGAGGACAAAATCCTCAAAATCCTTGTTCATTCAAAGCTTCCATGTCTTAATATCAAGGTGTGTTGTTTACTGTCAAAGCAGATTTAAAGTCTCTACAAGATGGTTACAATATATGTAGTGAAGTAAGCTGAAGCCACTGGCCTGGAGAGCAGTCACCAGAAACAATCTGCAGCTTTTTGTCATTTTGTATCCTCTACTTTTCCAGGGGAGAGGAGAACGAGCGTATGACATCTACTCCCGTCTCCTGAGGGAGAGAATCATTTGTGTGATGGGTCCTGTAAGTGTCTCCTGAAAGCTGATCCAGACCAACATTTAGATGTTTTCTCTATATTTATCATGTTTTTTTTCCTCACTCCTCTGCACAGATCGACGACTCTGTGGCTAGTCTGGTTATTGCCCAGCTGCTCTTCCTACAGTCAGAAAGCAACAACAAACCCATTCACATGTATATCAACAGTCCTGGTGAGAACATCACTGAAGGCACAAGCAGACAGGAACTGACGTCTTGTTTCTAAACCTTCTATAGGACCACTTCAGTTCACAAGTCCAGGACGTGTGTGTGTAACCCATACCCTAACCCTCTATGTACCACACTCTATGTGGACAAATACATAAGACCAACCTGAAAATGAGAAAAATCCTACATCTGTAGAATGCAAATGTGAAGCAATTTTTTTCAATAAGAGACATTTGAGGTTTTATTTGAACTGTGCATAATACAACAAATATTTGTCTCTGACAGCCTGTGACTTCAGTATAAAGATGTTGCTTCACATTGTGAATTTGGTGCCAGTTAAAAGTCCACAACTGAAACACAGTTACTATATTTCTATGGTTTTCATCAACAAATGAGTTGTGGCAGTAAATCTGAACCACATGGGAGACTATTTGGATAAAACACTTACCTTACACATCATATCCAATTTTCTTTATCACTTTCCCTTTTCGTTCCAACACTAAATTACATCCTGATCATCCTCACCGTTATTTGGCATGTTTAAGTCTCCATACCAGTGACAGTCAGAGCTGGAGGCTTGTCTTTAAGCTGTCTGTCTGTCAGTCCATCTGGTTGAATATAACATCTCTGTAACACCTGAAGGTTAAAAAAAGACATAAATGACCAAATTTCAGACAAAAAGTTAATATTTCATGACTCTGGATAGAGACGTATAACTGAAACTAGTCAACTAACTAACTAGCTAGCCCATTTTTACAAACGGTTTGTCTCAAAGGGCTTTACACAGCATTATGACAACATCCTCTGCCCTTAGACCCTCACATCGACTGAGGAAAAACTCCCAAGAAAAAACACAGGAGAAACCTCAGGGTGAGCAACAGAGCAGAGATCCCTCACCCCGGACAGGCAGACGTGCAATAGATGTTGTGAACAGACAAGAAAAGAGTTTACAACATGGAATATGGGATTTTCAGTCCAGGAGCTGATGAAGGCAGCTTCTGGGCCATATACAGGAACGGCAGGGAGAGCAGGCCAGCTTAATGGGAACACTGGTGGGCAGAATGGTTTATAAACGGGGATGGCAGGTCGGTTTATGAGCAGAGGAAAGGTGGTGATGCAGGCAGTGGGGAGGGGAGGGGATGGAGCTCTGAAGTCTGAGAAATCTGTGGAAAACACAAAGAGAGTGTGAGACACCATGGCATAGGTAGACAGCCATGAGATAATTCGAGTACAGCACAAAATAAATCAGGTCTGACCTCATATGAACTCTCTTCTCATTCCTCTCCCTTCCAGGTGGTGTTGTGACAGCAGGTCTGGCCATCTACGACACCATGCAGTACATCCTTAATCCCATCTCCACCTGGTGTGTTGGCCAGGCTGCCAGCATGGGCAGCTTGCTCCTGGCAGCAGGAACGACAGGGATGAGGCATTCACTGCCCAATGCCCGCATCATGGTTCATCAACCGTCAGGAGGCGCCAGGGTAAAGGCTTGATTATCCACACCCACTGATACACCAATGTGAAATCAAACCTGGTGCCACTGAAACATGGAAATAATGATGTGTGTGTGCTGTGTGTGCAGGGTCAGGCCACAGATATTGCAATCCAGGCTGAGGAGATCCTGAAACTGAAGAGACAGATCAACAACATCTATGCCAAACACACGGGGCAGCAGCTGGAGACCATTGGTGGGTGTCATCAGCTGATTTCTACAACAGAAAGATTAGAAAACTGACATAGAAAGATGAAGCCTCAAGGGAATGACATCATCAATTTTTCCTGCACAATTTCAGTTATAAAATGTCCAGTGGAGGCAGACTACGAATACGAATTACTGTATTGATCCCCAAAGGGAAATTCATTTGTCAGTCAGCTCATCAACCATTTGCAGAAGAATTAAAAGCCTGATGGCTGAAGGTACAAAGGATCTTCTATATTTCTCCATCCTGCAGTGAAGAGAGAGGAGCCGTCCACCACCGCTCTTTTCTTGGTCCATCAAGGTGTTATGAAGAGGATGATCTGAGTTGTTCAGAATGGCCTCCACCAGTGTGTATCTCTGATCTCTCTGAAGTCAAGTGCCTCAGGATGTTTAGTCTGTATCCTAGCAACGACTTCATGGAGACCTTCACATGGAACTTCAGCAGTAGCTGTTGGTGGGATGTACACATGTATTGTTTTGATTTGAAAAAGTCTCTACTTCCTGAGTCTTCACCCATATCTCCAGCTCCTCATCACTCTTGTTGAGCAGAGAGTTGATATTTTGCATGATGACTGAAGGCAGAAAGGACTCACAGTACATCTCCGCCTCCAAGCCTTTAACCTCTGCACCACCAGCACAGCAACCACGAAAGCACCTCCTCATCCAGCTGGAACAGGGTGGCATCCTCCAGACTTGCCCCATTTTCAATGACAGAAGCTCCTCTCCTGAAGAATCTCCTCTCCCCACAGAAGTATCCATCAGTAGTTGACAAAATACGACAAAAACATACAAAAACACAACAAAAATAAAGCAAAGGTTGAGTAAAAACTCAGAGCCACCAGACTTTGCTGCTCCCAGCTGAAGCGCATGTTCTGGAACATCATAGGATAGGATAGAATAGAATAGAATAGAATAGAATAGAATAGGATCACTGTGATTCTGACATAAGTAATGAATGGGATGTGTAGCTGGTGTAAAACACAGATTAATCGTAATTCATCAGACATCCACTCATTTTTGCCAGGATATTCAGTATGGTCTTCTTTCCCTTTTTCTTTCAGAGAGTGTGATGGAGAGGGATCGCTACATGAGTCCCATGGAAGCGCAGGACTTTGGTATCATAGACCGGGTCCTGGTCCATCCGCCCCAGGCCGGCCAGGACGAGCCTGAGCTGGTGCAGAAAGAGCCCCAAGCAGCAGCCAGTTCCTCTCCAGCTCCAGAGACTCCAGGTCCCGAGCAGCCGATCCCAGGGACTAACCCCCCCTCCTCATACAAACCTGAGCCATGAGCCCATCACGATGGCGCCATCTGAGTTCTGCAGGCACTTCTTCAGGATTCAGTGCCTGGCAGTTCCTGGGAGCTGGGCCCAGCCTCCATGGTGGATTCCTCTTGTCTTAAGTAGCTTCCTCCTTCCCCCCTACAGTAATAACACTATGCAGTCCACATATGCAGGCACCAGGCCAGCTTCACGCACTGACATCTTCAAGTCAATGTTGGATACAGCTTTTGTTTTGAAGTATTTGTGAGATGTACCTGTGTTGTGTGAAGTCCTTATTCCAGTTGAGTTGATCTGACAGAGTGGAAGCCAAGGAGAAACTCTGCTCAGCTTCACTGGGGGAAGGGGAGGCCTGTTAAGACCCTGGAGCCATCTTTGTTCTGTACTGCAGAGATGTCCACTGAACAGTGCAGCGGACCATGTATGACCTGTATTTGAATATTCATATTTGTAATAATAAATAGAATTTTGACCACAGTTCACAAAACCCTGCACTGCCTGTTTTTATTATTTAATGCTTCTTCTAATACTTGAAGGAAAAGGACTAGAGGTTTGTATTGAGGTCTCATTGACCACTTGAAACACTTCATTCTATTGTATAGACTACAGTAATCTGTTTATAGTCTCTACAGATTTTTCCTACCACATGCACACATTCATTCTAATGTTACAGTGGTGTGAAAATGTATTTGCCCCCTTCCTGATTTTTTTTTTTTTTTTTGCATATTTGTCACTTAAATGTTTAACACCATCAAACGATTTTAATATTAGACAAAGATAAAACACTATCCAACCCTACCTGGCCCTATGTGGAAAAGTAATTGCCCCCCGCCAGGTTAGAATATGAGTTCAGTGTCACTATCCACACCCTGACCTGATCACTGCCAGACCTGTTGAATCAAGCAACTTTGTTTGACGAAATGAAGTAGGCTCAAAAATCTCAAAAAGCAACACATCATGCTGCAATCTAAAGAAATTTCAGAACAGATGATGAAACAAAATCATTGACATCTGTCAGTCTGGAAGGTGTTGCAAAGCTGTTTTTGTAAAGGTTTGGGATGCAAGTCAACCATGGTTTGAACTTTTTTCTCTTAACAAATGAGATCATCATTTAAGATAGATAGTTATTAGGGCCTGAGCGGTACAACAAAGTCGTCCCGAGGGACCTATTGTAATCGTACTGTTTATTATTATTATTCTTACGAACACTTTTGCCCCAATTTCGCCCCTTTCCCAAATGCGAAAATGCTTCAAATTTTGCACACTTGACCGGTCTGGTGAAAAATTTGATAATTTGGCAGTGTTTCACATAGGCGGTGCAAAATGGCGAAATAGTGCCCCCTAGAAATGTTCAAAATGTGAGCCCCGCCTGTGTGTTTCACCTACATGCATGAAATTTGGTGAGCTTTTAGAACATCGCAAGATGCAAAAGAAATGCTCCTATTGTCATGGTGAAATGTCAACAGGAAGTCGGTGATTTTGATTTGTAGTTTTTTTTGTATTTGAACTCCTCCTCCTAGGGATTTCTCCCGATCGACTTCAATTTTGGTACAGGTCATCTAGAGACCAGGCTGATCAAAAGTTATTAAAAGAATGTCTGTAGGTCAAAGGGTGTGGCTGCTAGGGCGTGACAAATTTTGGCGATTTTTCATTTTCTTGCCATTGGGTTTAGAACGGCTCTCACAGCCACATACTTGATCCTAGCAGCTTCAAACTTGCTGGACATGACGATGGCTCCGCCCTGAACGTCCCGATATATTAACTTCACCTTACTCATAGCTAAGTGTGCAGCTCTAACGTGGATAAATACTACATAGTTGACCCCATCAGCTTCATTCCACTTCTAATACATGCAGAACTAGTTGGTGAAGTTACATTATTAACGCTGTGAAGCTATGACGAACGGCGTCCGTGTGGCGGCGCGGTGAATAGCGATCCCTCGCCACCAATTACGTTTGGCTTTTTGATGGCTTTAATGAACTCGTATCCACATGAAATTAGACACATAGGTCAAGACTGGCGAGCTCTTACATCTGATAGGGGTGTCGCACATGGGCGGGGCCAAACGCCTCAACAGCGCCACCTTGAAAATTTCAAAAACCCCTCCCCATAGGGGTGTTTTTGGAATACGAAGATGAAAATTGGTACACACGTCTATCTTGGCCACACGCACAGAAAAGTCTCTTGCACCGATGGTCCGAACCAAACAGGAAGTCGGCCATTTTGATTTTTACTGTCAACTTTTGGCCATTTTCACGCCTCCTATTTGAACGAACTTCTCCAAGGGATTTAAGCCAATCGACTTCATACTGTATGAACATCATCTCAGGACCTTTGTGATCAAAAGTTATTAAAAGCTTTGCTCTACGTTAAGGGGCGTGGCCACTATGGCACCGCCATTTCTGATGCCTCGCCATGGAACATCAACTCCTTATAACTCCATCATGCATTGTCCCATTGGCTTGAAATTTCACGTGTGATCAAGGTCCACCCCGAATGCACCTTCCCACGTCTGGTTGCGCTCATAGCACCACCTGTTGGATGAACCATCAACTTGCTGTAACTCCTTCATGCATTGTCCAATTTACTCCAAACTTCACGTGTGTGATGAGGGTCTGCCCCTGAACGAACCCGCCCACGTCTGGGAGTGCTCATAGCGCCGCCTGGTGGATGAACGGAACACTGCATTTTTTCCACTTTCTCCAGGTTTTTGGCTCTTCTCACGTCACACCACAGCCCCCACCTGCCACAAGGGCACAGCGGTGGCGCGGGGTCACGAGGGCCTGTTCATCGCTGCTTGCGGCTTTAATAATTGAGTTGTATTTACTTGGGTTATTTTTGTCCAATATTAAAAAAATGTTTAATGAAAAAAAATCAGGAAGGGAACAAATACTTTTTCACTTTTCACTTTCACTTTTTTCAGTTCTCAAAAGATGTAGTGATGTGGTCACTCTTCAACACTGAGTGTGGGCTGATCTGCAAACCAGGTGTCTTCCCATACACTGACAGCACTTTACTTACCTGTATTATCTACAGTATCGTCAAATAGTAATCAGCCCAACCTGTTGCCCATCTGCTTGTTTATTATGTAGGTGCATCTGAATAAAGTGTAATATGATGGAGGTCAGCAGTCTTCTCCAAGATAATGGAGCTACTGAACCAGACTAAGAGACCATTTAAAGGCTCAGGAAACCTCTGCAGGTGTTTGAAGTTCATCAGCTGATCAGAGTGTGACACCATCAGGTTACAATAGTGAACTTTTTCACTATATTCTAATGTTTTGATTTACTGAATTTGGGGTGGATGGGGTTTTCATTAAGCCATAATCATTACAATTAAAAGAAATAAAGACATACATTTTTTGGTCTGTGTGTAATGAATCTATATAATATGAGCATATGTATGAGTTTCAATGTTTGAATTGAACTACTGAAATAAATGAACTTTTCCATGATATTCGAATGTATTGAGACGCACCTGTCTAGCGTTGTGGCAGCATCAGCTCAGTGGGACCAGACAAGCAGTGCATTCCCCCCTTTTTTTTTTAATACAAGTACATTTCTGTATCAATTAAAGTAAAATCTCTAATTTATTTACAGAATTCAATGAAAAAATGATTAAAATTCAGAGAATAACAATGTGAAAAAAAAAAAACACTGCACAAATTGTAAGTCATTGAGGTTGTTAAAGCACAAACACCATGTTGACCACCCTAAGATTTCAGTGCAAGAAAACAGAAGTAACAGACAGGGTGTCAGCTGTTAAAAGGTAGGAGTTGTTCTAGTTAAGAGAAAATACAGGTAATATAATAATAATAATAACAATAATAATAATTATAATAACTATAAAAACACTGTAGAGGCAATATTACATATGGTTAATGGATGAAAAGGGACAAAATAAGTACATTAATATGTAAAAGCCTGAACACACACACTAGCTTCACAAACACCTTAAAGAAGGATTAATCTGTATCTACATCAACTTGCCAACATTCACTCATGCATACAGCATAAAAAGCTCCACTGTCGACTCTCAGACACAGACACACGACACACACTCCCTCTGCCCGTCATCACATGAGGGAGCAGCTCTTGGGTGACGTGGTCCAGCGCAGCCAGCTCAGCTTCTCCTCGGTGTATGGGGGGTAGCGTAGGCTGTTGAGTCTCTCCAGAGCCCAGCCCCGCAGCATACAGGCTCGCCGGTGGCTGAACGTCTCGAAGCCCCAGCGGCCGTGGTAGCTGCCGAAACCACTGGCCCCTGGGTGACGCAATGAAAACTATCAATACAGGTCAACACACAAACACACAGTGACACAACATAATAACACAGTGTTGAAGACCCACTCTGATGAAGATCAAGTGTTCAATCTAAATGATCTTTTTGTTTCAAATTGAAATCTGATCCAAATCACTGTCTGAATCACGTTTAATGAGAATTCATCTACTAGCTGCTGATATATCTCACTCAAAACTTGATGTGAGGAATCCAAGCTGGTAGTAGAATTAAAGTAAGAGAGGAAAGTCTGAGTGAGATGGTGAACATCCGGACAAATGTTAATGGTTATCTATCCATCAGTTGGTGAGACATTTCAGTGTGAACCAGGTAACAGTGATCACAAGAGACATGGTAAGTACAGGTGACCTTAGCCATATCATAGACTTAGCAAACTAGTTTACTTTTATCAGTCCACTTACCTTTTTTGTTCATCCCTCTCATGGTTTGGAAAGGGTTGCCCGGTCTTCATATTTTTAAACTTAGATAATATACTTGATTGTCTCCAAATAAGTAAATGCACCTGTTGTTACTAGCCTCTATACATCCCTCTTTCATGCTTCATTAGTTCTTTTGTTGTCTCCCTTTGAGTTTCTCTCTTTGGTTTGTTTAGTTTCTTTCTTACACATACAGTATTAATATATATGTTTTGCACACTGTTGCTGAATCACAGTGACTACAACATGGGAAATGTGAAGCCCCAGTTTTTGTTTTCAGCATGTTATTTAGCGTTACACCTTTATAGTACCATAATAGTACCAAAATCATGTTTCCTGAGGCAACTGGACTTGCTCATGGTTTTTGAAGGCATTTCATCACATATAACTGCGTATACAAGATGGCTCCTATTTCTGGGTGTTTGGTTTAAGGTGGACAGGCTGACAGGCAGACAGTGATGAATGCACAGATGTGAACACTCAGTGCACAAAACACCTCAGGTGATGCAGCAGTCTAGATACACAAGGACAAGGGACACTCATTTGAAGACAGTCATGCCTACAATTTGTCCAGAGAGGGCCAGTGTTAAAAGAAGCAATGGTGGAACACACATCAGCAAAATGGAGGGGGGGGGGGGCACTGACCAGACATCCAGTACCTGGATGAGGTTGTATAAAACACAACCTCATACACGTCCACTGTCCATGTCTGTCTAAGGTGTACTGGGTTGCAAAGAACCTGTGAGAATCTGGGTCAGACCTACCTACTCCTCCAAATGGCATGCTCGGCAGGGTCATGTGGACGATCCCATCGTTAGAGCAGAATCCTCCACTGCTGGTCTTCTCCAGCACCGTGTTCACCACCTCCAAACAGGAGAGGGAATTTAATGTCAATTAAAAATACAAGACAGTAAGTGTGTGAGAGAGGTGGGCGTTGTGTGTTCTTACAGAGGATTCATCAGAGAACACGTAGAGGGCCAAGGCTTTCTCTTTACGGTTGATGAAGTCGATGCCGTCCTGCAGACTGTCCACGGTGAGGATGGGCAGGATGGGGCCAAAAATCTCCTCCTGCATCAGGACGTCGTCTTCAGACACGTCCACCAGCACTGTGGGAGCTGAGGAGAGTGACAGTGACAGATCACAACTGCTGTACTCCAGAGTGTTCACACTTTGTCTGGACACCAGTATCCAGACATTTAGTTTAACCTTCAAGCTTTAACCTGTAACACTGCGGTTTAATCACAGCTCAGTTTAGTCTGAACCTGTGTTCTGTCACATGAGCACCACTACAGATCACTCCTTCTGTGGCTCATTGCACTGTTGTTTTGTTGTTGGTTTATTTATTTTATTTTATTAATATATTCAAATAATTCCTCACAATCACTTTGGTGCTGGTATTTGTTGGGGGAACAGTATTTGATTTTTTATGCACACTGATGCATGAGAAATGACACAATGATGTATGAATGATATATCTTCAACAATGACATGAACAGGACAGAAAGCTGGAGGATATAGCAATAATCTTTGTTTTTACACTGAGTGTTAAGCCTTTCCTTGTTTCCTTTGTGACTGATGACTGACACACCTCTACAGTTTAATCAGCAACATCTTAGTAACACCTGTAGAACCTGGAGCAACAGTTTGATCCTTACTGTGAAACTAGACTTCAGATGAGCACCTGTAATGAGGACAGAGGTCTGTGTGTTGCTATAGGACTTTGACAGACATCACGATAAGAAGCCTCATGACTGTCGGCAGCTCATTCTTCTCAGTTTAAAATCTGTTTTAAAATCTCTCTTTTTTTTACTGAAGGGATGGGTCTGTTACTCTCAGAAGCAGATCATGTTTGCATTTAAATAGACTGGACAGCTTATTTTTATTGACAATCAATCAGAAACTGGACTCAGACTCTGTCATTTGGGGTGGGGTGCTCCAGAAACCCACAGGCCTCCGTCATCCCTCATGGCAGCTTTCAGCCTTTCTCACTGATAAGATGTCATTGATTTCCCAGACAAAAAGCATTCCTTCTGAGACTTGGAGGAGAGATACGACAGAGGCACCCGACAAATTATAGCTTGCAAGACACAAGCTGTAATTTGTCATGACTTCCCTGACAGAAGTGCCAGGTGCCAAAGCAGAGTGGCTGCCCTCACACCTGTAGCTGTTTCACTGACACAGGTATTAATGCAGCATCAACTGAGGTCACAGCTATCTAAATTGGTAAAAAGCTGTCACCCCCTTCCAATGACTCTGGCCATCCTTGTTTAAAACTGACACCTTCGAGGACAAGATCTCGCTCAGATGTACATTACCAGTCAACAACACACCATCTCCATTCACTGGTCTTTCTTTATTTTCATTACTTTCTAAATTGCAGATTCGAACTGAAGACATCAAAACTATGAAGGAACACATATGGACTTATGTAGTGAACATAAAAGTGTTAAACAAGGCAGAATATGTTCAATATATTAGATTTCCTGAAGTAGCCACCTTTTGCTTTGATGACAACTCTTGATCTTCTGTCATCAGCTTCATGAGGTCATCATCTGGAGTGGTTTTCCAACAGACTTGAAGGAGTTCCCAGAGGAGCTGAGCACTTGTTGGCTGTTTTGCCTTCACATCTCATCTCAGTTGGGTTTAGGTCAGGGGCCAGATAACACTATTGTTTTAATTAACGTTTTTGTGTTTAAAGCATAACTCCATATGTGTTCCTTCATAGTTTTGATGTCTTAAGTTCACTGCTTTGAAATCAATCACTGACTTTGTTTTTACTCAGCTTCCCTGAGATGAAATATTCCTGTAATTAAACCAAGGTAAATGGACATGGCTTCAATAAAGGTCCTCCACAAACATGTTGCTGCTCCGCCTCTTTTTCTTGCCATGTTTTCTATTGAAACTATAACTCTGTTATGCTGTATGACACTGTAAGATGGGCAACACCTACCTATGTACTTGTCCTCTTGGTCGCTTTCTCCGCCCACAACAACTTTGCCATTGGACTTCTTGAGCAGGTCCATTAGACGCATCCAGTGTCGGGGTGACACGATGCGGGACACATCAGGACAGGTATGGGGCTCCTTGCTATAGAAATCCTCCAGGGTCCGGCGCAGCTCTGGCAGCAGGGCGTCCCGTGTGGCTGGTGAGCACAGCACGTAGTCCGGAGCCACGCAGCTTTGGCCTGCATTGAAGAACTTAGACCACACCAAGCGGCGAGCAGCGGCCGCCACATCCACCCGGCCGTATATGAGACAGGGACACTTCCCGCCCAGCTCCAAGGTCACTGGGGTCAAATGGACTGAAGCTGCCTGCATGATGCTGCGCGCTACACCCTGAGATCCTGAAAGCAGAAAGGTCAGAGTCCAAAAAGGACGAGAGTATGTCTCTGTGGGTACCTAGATGCAGTAGGTAGGTAGTAAACACATACTTGTTTTTTTTGTTTTTTTTTACTTTTTATTGACACTCCATGACAAACATGTGCATCTACTTCAATTATTAGTCACAGAGAATCAGCCTGAATTTCAGCCCTTCAACACTCCGCAGCCTGACTGTTTACCAGAACTGAGAGGAAGAAACAGAATGGTCCAGTTTTTCCTGTTCTGTGCTGCTTTCCCGTTACTACTATTTTTCAAGCTGGGGACCAAGTTACATCACAGTCTCCCTGATTATCTATTAACCTGTTAAATGCGATGCTGTGGATCTTAGCATATTGTGTTCTTGTCCAAGTCTAATTCTTTACATGGTGGTCTTCAGACCAGGTTAAAGTGCAGTAAACATGTCCTGTTTACAGCGCTGTGATGTGCAGTAATCTGGAGGCTCTTACCTGTGTAGAAGATGTGGTCAAAGCGATTCTGCAGGAGAGCCTTGGTTTCCTCTGCTCCACCTCTGACAACTGCATAACAGTCCTGTCAAATTAAGCCCCAGTTGAGTTGGTGTGAGATTCGCTATATCCAGATCGAAGGTCTAACATGAAAACACAAGTCACTCAAAGAGCCAAATGATATTGATGTTTACACCAACCAATGAGCAGGCAGACAGATATCCATTACATAGATATCCATCTCTGGCCATTACATCTTTCATCCACCATAAAGCAGACAAGCTTAGCTTCCCAACCATAAAACATGTCACTCATTTCATATCCTGCTCAACATTTCCTAACAGAACTCAATTAAATGTTGCACTACTCTCCTCCAATGAAGAAGACCTAAGATGAATCTTTACCTGAGACAGATACTTGGGGATGAGTTCTGCTATCAGACTGTCTGTGGCAGCACTGACTTCAGATGGCTTCAATACCACACAGTTTCCTGGTGAGGGAGTGTAACGTCATCAACAAGCCAGTTAAGACACCAGTGATCAAAATGAGATCAGTAATTTAAACCTGACATCAGCCACATTTACCAAGAACACTGATCACTCATGAAGCATTTGTATATTTTAATGCTGCTGTTCTCTACTGTCCTCAGCTAAAATCAGGTTGTTGTTGTGTATCTGTAATGTATCTGCTTTTGATGACAGCTGACACATACATTACTTTAAGTTTACTGGGTGTATGGGACAGAGTACTGTGTATTGTGCTGCAAACCTGGAACTGTTCAGTACCGGTAATTATGTTGTTGCCTGAGGTATGATGGAGAATGTATTAAGTTTTTAACAGGCAAATATATGGCAATGTAACATGCTTTTGATGCTACATAATGTAATTTTATTGTGTGGACCACAGGAAGAGTAGCTGCCACTGAAGTGGTAGCTAATGGGGATCCAAATAAACAATAAACCATTGTTGTGAGTTAAAGTTCATGACCTGATGTGGTCATCTGATTAACTCTAATATAAAAAAAAATATTGATTGTTGCAGCTTTAATAGCTCAGATCTATGGATGTGAACGATACCTGCTGCAATAGCTGCAACCATCGGCAGGATGAGGAGCTGCAGGGGGTAGTTCCAGGCCCCAATGATTAACACAACTCCTAATGGCTCCCTCTTTACAAAACAGTCATCTAGTTTTGTGGCCTGAAAAGGGGCAAAAATAAAACATTAGACATACATATTAAAACACAGTGCAGAAACATTAGAAATTAGATGAGATTAACATAATTTATTGAAAATGAAAAGGCAAACATTTGCATGCGTCATCCATTTTTAATGCGTTTGACTGAAAATTTAAAGAGCACATTAAAGGATCATTCCGCTGAACCACTCCAGTGGTTTAATTTCTCATCTGACTGCAATGATGTACCACAGGGTAAAAAGTCAACATCTTTTCAGTCTGAGTTACACGTCAAGTCTGTCACTGAAAATCTACTATCATGTGGGACCATGGTGGTCCCACATTATAGTAGATTTTATATGAAGACAATATTTAATTGTAATAATAATAATAGTAGTAATAGTAAACAATAAAAAACAATAAAACCCCAAAATGAAAGTATGTGGTGTGAAGTATTAGGATGAATCATCGTCAAACGTACCAGGTTTGTGCTGCAGCTCTCCGGCTGCATCCAGCTCTTGAAGTTAGCGAGGGTATGGTGCAAATCATTGACAACAATCTCAATCTCAGACAGGACAGCCTCAAATTTGGGCTAATGTGCAGGAGCAACAAGCAATGAGAGAAGTTAGTGCTCAATGAATTAAAACAGACAAACAGAAAATACTGAGCGTGCTTTTCTTGTACCAAACAAAAACATAACACTTCAATACAAAAGTCAGAAGAATGTGTATGACCTTATAAATACTGGACTGCTGTGGCCAGAATTGCTATGCAAAACAAAACTTTGATCAAGTGTGAGAGTGGACGTGTGTGTGTGTCCACATATGACACATGAGCATAGTAGTGCACCTTGGCCAAGTCTTTGTGCAGCGCATTTAAAATCTGATCTTCATTGTCTTTGAGCAGGGACATGAGCTTGGTCAGCTGTGCTCGACGAAACTGCTCAGGTATTGTGACACCCGAGCGAAATGTTGACCGCAGTCTGTCCACAACCTGACTATGGGTTTCCATCCTTTCACCTAAAACACAGACAAAGAAACAAACCTTAGCACACTAGTGTAATATGATGGAGGTCATCAGTCTTCTCCATGATAGTGTAGCTACTAAACCAGACTAAGAGACCATTTAAAGCAGGGCTGGCCAACTTATTCCACAAAGGGCCGCTGTAGCTGCAGGCTTTTGTTCCAACCAAGCAGCAGCACACCAGACTTGATTTATTTAATCAACTGATCTCAGTCTTCAGACAGTTGATTGGTCAAACTGTGTGCTCTTGATAGGTTAAAACAAAAACCTACAACCACAGCGGACCTTTGTAGAATGAGTTGCCCACCTCTGATTTAAAGGCTCAGGAAACCTCTGCAGGTGTTTGGAGTTCATCAGCTGATCAGAGTGTGACATCATCAGGTTACAATAGTGAACCTTTTCACTATATTGTAATGTTTTGATTTACTGAATTTGGGGTTTTCATTAAGCCATAATCATTACAATTAAAAGAAATAAAGACATACATTTTTTGGTCTGTGTGTAATGAATCTATATAATATGAGTATATGTATGAGTTTCAATGTTTGAATTGAACTACTGAAATAAATGAACTTTTCCATGATATGCTAATGTACTGAGACGCACCTGTACATCAGCTTGGTAACGAACATGGGTGCCTCGAGGTATTTCGCAACATTTCACAGCAGAGAGGAAACATTAGCAAAAAAAAAATGGGCCGAATTTACCGCACGACTTTAAGCTTTGACTACAGCTTAAAGTTTTTAACTAATCTCTTTCATTTTGGCGGGAAAGCAAGAAAACAGACAGAAACAGTGACGTTTCTGAATGAAGTTTCGCACACCACTGTCACAGTCACAATGACTTGACATCGTACTCGTGCTCCTGCATGACTGCGGTTAAGAGTTAGTCTGACGTCTCAAAATGAACTGACATGACATTTGAATGTGTTTACCGATAATTGTTATCATATTATTAATAGCGTTGTAAAAACGAGCAGTTACAGCTCGTCTAATACAAATAAGTAGGCTAATCACCTGAGGGAAGTAGCAGGTTAGTCTGAGAGCAAACTTTTCCCTACTCCTCGGGAATTAGAGAGATGTCCAGATCAAAAAAAAACTTTCATTGATCCGCTGGGGCAACTATCCAGCA
Source organism: Caranx ignobilis (assembly GCA_021432705.1). Classification (NCBI taxonomy): domain Eukaryota; kingdom Metazoa; phylum Chordata; class Actinopteri; order Carangiformes; family Carangidae; genus Caranx; species Caranx ignobilis. The sequence goes on from MU270012.1 coordinate 52,427,114, forward strand.
ACCGAGCCTAAGATAACATAACGAAGACATGGTGTGATGTTGAGGCTTGACTAACCTGTTACCGTGGGCTTTGTGTCTCGGTGCACAGCTCCGCAGCCCCTGCGCCGACGACCTGCTGAATGGTGGGAGTGAGTGTTTCCGGGTGTTGTCCCAGCTCTGACTACCGGTTCGCCTTGGACGCTGTCGGGAGCGGGGAGGTGGAGCCGCTTTGGTCGAGCTTGAAAAACTCGCACTAAAACTCGTCAGACAGGAGAACAGCGACCTTGTGTCTTCACTGAGGAGCTCCATGTGTGAACTGTCACTCATTTGTCGCTGTGTCAGCGGTCGGTACAGTACAGCTACAGGCTGTCAGTCTGTTTGACTGGGTCCGGCTCTCCAACCAGACCGGACATTCAGCCCACTGACTTCACACACCTACCAGACTGCAGCTACCTGGATGTCTCTGATTCGGCCATACAGAGCCGATCACTTCTGTGTCATCATGCTGTGGGCCCACACAAGTGTCACGAGGCGGATGGAGGAGTACTTCCTGTTACCTGTAATAACAGACACTAACATTTTCTCGTTCACTCTAGTCTGACACCTTCTCCCACCCATTCAACTCTTGTTACCAAACTGTCAGCCACATAAATCAATCAATAAATTCCATATAAGGACTTGCCAACATGATCACATTCTTCATGTAGTCCATAAGACTATCAACAATGCATCAAGCTGCTATAATCTGATGCAGTGAGATCAACACTCCTCTCTGCGTTGCCCCTGACAAATAAATAAACTAAATGCATTGCACTGAACAACAGTTACATCTCACTTGACAACCATGAGACAACATAAGCTTGTTTTAAACAGGCCGACTGAAAAACGGTTCTCTTTTTTAACCTTCCCAGACAAACTTGACTTCTGTCTTGACAGAGTCTGGAGAAGTTACACATCATTTAGAGGTGCTGGTAATGATTGTATTGTATTTTGATTTCAGTATCTTTCTATCACCACATGATTTTTATGTGCTGCTGTCATAATATGAGATAGGCAGGGCTCATGTTTGCTGTAACAATATTCCCCAATAAAAACACCTACTGATCATGAGCTTTATGAATTTTGCATCTTAATATCTTGGGCGTATAATAAAGCACATTACACTTGACTAACACACTGCCCATTAAAGGTGCATGTGCAAGTTCAGAGTTCACTGGGACACATCAACACAACCCACTACACACATAACTGGGCTGAAATGATTCTGATAATCAAGCTGTATCAAACACACAGTTCTATGGGTCCAAATCATATCACAATGCATGTGTCATTAAAACACCTGAAATTAATCAGCATTAATACAAAACCTTTATTCTCACAATATCAAAATTGACAGAACTACAGAGATTTGTAGATTAAAAGGAATTAAGAGAGAAAACATCGGTGAATATAGTGACTCCTACTGGGAGTCATTACATTGGTATTTATTTGTGATGGTGCTGAGCAGCAGCACTGGGTATGTTAAATAGTGACTCACAGGACAAAATGACAGTTAAAAAGAAACATAAGAGCAAAAACAGGGTGGGGAGGGGGATTGGTCATTTTGCATTTAATCCTGGCAGCAACAATTATTCAAAAAAAAAAAAAAAAAATCAAAAACAAAGAACAAATATGCACTGAAGGAATTCCTTAAAAGATAAAACTGAGAAACTTCCTACACCTGCATATCTCTGAGAAAAAAAAAAAAAAAAAAAAAAAGATCTAACTCCTTCCAAATACTTCTAGAACTAAATAACAATGTTCGTCATGAAAAAAACTCCTACAAATGTGGTGGAGGATAAGTCGAAGAGGGAGAGTGTCGTATCTACAGAGTGAGAGGACAGCAGATGGAAATGGAAGGAGGCTGAGGGCAGAAAGAAAACGATCACCTTACACAGCTGAAGACAAGTGACAACAGTCATGGGCCCAGTATCAACCTCACCCCAACACCTTTCACAGTGACTGCTCTGTCAGGCTGGGCAGTGCGGCAAAAATCCAGCTCTTCAAGCTGAACCTGTGTAGAGCTTCAGAGGGTTTTGGCGGGGTTTCTGTCAAACTGCTGAGAGTTCTGACTGACAGGACTGTCCAGCAGCAGGATGGAGTGCGGCAGGTGTGAAATGGTACCGGAGGTTTCTACACATCATGGCTGTCTGCTTGAAGCCTTCACAGAAAATAGTCGGCTACTGGCTTCTTGGAGGGGATGCCCCTGGTCTCTTGTGGTGCCGCTTCGAATATGATGAACTCCCGTTGTAGATGTTCATCCAGCTCCAAGATGGCCGCCACGTTGCCACATCTGATTGTCCAGAGAGACAAAACAGAGGTTAGGTTATTCACATGTTCACGTTTTTTTTTGTTGTTGTTGTTTTAAACACACAACAAATCAGGCCTTGTGTATCAACTGCTCAATGTTGGACATTTGTGCTCTTTCATTCTCAACCTCAGGTGTTAATGTAAATGGCAAAATACATGTTAATGAATGGACTGAGGAGAAGGACCATGCCTCAAGAACTTATGAACCATACTGATGAGTCACTGTCAGACTGATGATGACTGAGCAGTTCTGGGCCTACAGTTCCCACAGTGCTTTGGAAGATGCAAACAGGAAGCTGTGGGCAACAATTTGGACACACTTCTGTATTTGTTTACATTTTGGAAAATTCACATCATCAAAGTAACTATCAGTTCCTGCTAGCAGTGTACCCATGGATGTACACATCACTGGAATAACTTCAACACTGAATAAGACTTAGGCTCTGATTTCTGAATCAACTGGCTTAGTCCACAGCACTGAACAGAATAAAGACTTCTAATGTCAGGCAAAGAGCACACTGGTTACCATCAGACACATCCACACATTTTAACTGCTCCTCAAGCAGATTTAAGTGCTGTGTTAGTACAACCATCTACCTGTAGCAGTAGTTGGGTGCTGACCACACAGTGAGCACCGTCTCATTGAAGTGCCACTTGTAGCCTTCCATGACCAGCTGATGTGCTCGGCAGATCATGTGGATGTCGTTGGCAGCATTGAACTGGGCCACCACGTCGCTTCCAAACAAGTATCCAGCTCCTCTCGGACTCACGCCCCAGCCTGTGGTGTCTGGACAAAAAAAGGAGGTAAAGTCAGGTGAAGATCTGATTTTAACATGACATCACCAGAAAGATCTGTAAAAACTGGAAAAGAGTTAAGCTCTGTGTGAAAGTTCAAGTATATTGTAGCCATAATGCATTTCATTGTGCAGGGCAAATGGAGCCAAAAAAGTACATATGAGAAGAATTATAGTACATTACATAAAACATGGTGCAAACCCCAAAATGGAACTCTTAATAAAACAGCTCATTATCTTGGCTGCTGCAGCAGATAAGTTGAAAACTCATTATTTTGAGTGGACATTGAACCTGTGGTGTAATCCCTACACAGCTATTTAAAATCTACACTTTCTGTTCTTTCCAAACAGTATATAGTCCATGTACAGACCACAATGTAGAACACATGACACAATATAAAAATATAACTTGATACTGTGGTCTAGTGTCATCATACCCACTGACTGTTTGTCACATGTTAATCTGATTTTCACAGTGTGTTGTATTTCCATATTTCCCAAAAAACACTCTCTCAGGATTTCTCATTTTTACAAAATGCTTTGAGAATCAGAAATTACAAGTTAAATGACTCTTTTGGGATCTATATGACCATATGATTCTTGTACTGGTTCCCTTGAACATCAATAAGCACATGAATAAAGAATGCATTGTTGAAAGGCTTGAGAGACTCATGTATACCTTCAGGGTCTGACCAGAGGAGGTCACACATAGGCCCATCATGGGGCACTTCCTGTTTTCTGTCAATGGTTCTGATCTGGTCCAGTGTCTGGATGGATGGAGACAAGCCACCATGGACACAGAAGATCTGAAGGATAGATGATGGACAGGATACAAGTTAATCAACCAGATATTAGAGCAGCGACAACTCTAGCTTTCATTTTCATTCTGACCACAGTCACAAGGCATACTAGACAAAGAATCTCACCTTGCCATCAATGATAGCAGACAGGGACAAGTAGTCAAAGATCTCAGTGCAGTATCTCCAGACAGTGACTGAGCCATACTTGCGGAGGCACTCATCATAGAAGCCGTAGACCTGGGTGATTTGCCGGGACTCGTGATTCCCCCGGATCAAGGTTATCCTGTCTGGATAACGCACCTTAGGAGCACAACAAAGGCAAAAAGGTGAGTATGCCACCTGCATTTCTTTAGAGCATATTCAGGTCTCAGCATTTAAAGGTAAAACACACGTCTCTTGATAAGAGGACAGCTGCAGTGAAGAAGTGGACTTGGACTGAAATTCAATGAGTACCTTAAGAGCTAGCAGAAGAAGGAACGTCTCCACACTGTAGAAGCCTCTGTCCACAAAATCGCCCATGAAGAGATAATTTGTCTCTGGGACATCTCCACCAACCTGTCAGAGATTAAGATGCAGTTAGTTAAAGAATTATTCTGTAATTATTATGCAATTCACATTAAAAACACTTCAAAGTTGTAAATAAGATCACCACCATTCTCAGTGGGACAAAATGCATATTATGGTTCATCAAGCATTAGTTTGCCAGGATACTGATCAACTGGAGCATGAGCCCAACAGTAAACGTGAGTTCTCTACTAACAGATCCCATGAGAAAATCTTTCAAACTTCCAAAAACAAAAACGACCTCTTTTCCTCTTAGTTCAACATGATTTGGACACAACAGAGACCCTGCATCCATCACCAAGGGTGAACAATGCCCCTGAAGTACCAAAGAGGCTCTTACGTTTACCTGCAGCTCTGAAGGACATGTCCAATTGCAGTCAGTGTGCCAGGATTCAGCTGTTTAACTCTTGTATGGGCAATTTCTAATAAGGTACTGCTGATTGCTGAGGGGAAATATTCAGAGCCTTTAGTAAATCTTCTTATGGTCACTAGAGATGCACTATTGCAACTTCCATGTCCAATTCCTTTTATGACTTTTCAAAGTCTGACCTCTTGACTGCAAGTGTTTGTGAGCTTTTCTTGCATTTATTATGAAAGGACAGTAAGAGAGAGGCAGGAAATCAGGGAGGAGGGCAGGGGGGCATGCAGCTGAGGTCTCTATGGTGAAGACACTCTACAGAGTAAGCCTCTGGAGCACTCACAATGTAAGTGTTTTTTAACAACTCCAGTTAAGAGCAACAAAAACATCTTGTAATATTTCTTAATGGACAATTAAATTGCATGTTTATAATAAAACAGCATCAACCATTAAATAACAAAGTGAGAGGCCATATTTTTTTTGCACTGAACAAGCATGAACAAAAGTCATGTGACTGCTTTCTGGCTGCATTAACGCTTTCATTTTTGGCCCGCTCATCAACAATGGATAGTTATTATTATCAGCACTGGCAGTGTGGACACAGGCTGCGGCAATTGCGCCATCATGTGCAGGTAAGCTGTAATCCTTTACTTGCCAAGAGCTGTGTCCAGTGGTGGGAAACTACCTTCTAGTTTTTGTTCAATCTCTACCACTTCTTATCTCCTACTGAAGTTAGCCTGGTAGCCAGCTAGTGTCAGCCTAGATGGCCAATCCCCTCACTTAACCATCCTGTTGCTTCCAGTCTGCCCTGCAGAGGTAGCACTGCTCAAGGGGGTGTATTCTAATCTCTTGTATTGTAAACACGATTACCAAACCTCTTGGCAAGACTGGTAAGTAAACAGAGGCTGATGCCAGTGTTGGCTCCGATGCAATACGTAAAACTTACAAATAGCTCTTTTAAACACCATTATAATGGCATAAAAATACTAGTAAATCTAGAACAAGACTTATCGGAGTTGTCCTTGAGGCATTCAGGATAACAAACCAATTCAAAAATGTATATTGTATTACACTGCATTAAGCAAAGGAAACAAACACTTACTCTAAAAAGTTCTTTCAAGTCATAGAACTGACCGTGTATATCCCCACACACCTGAGAGAAAAATGGGGAGAATCATAATTACTACACTCATTTAAATTCAAACTCTGGGCATAAACACTGAGAGACAATGTTTCTTACTGTGACAGGAGAGTCTACTCTCTGGACATTGCTTTCTTCAACCAAAATCTCTCTAAAAAAAAACACAGATATCAAAACATGAATTCATATTTTCATATTCCACTGATGTATTCAAGATATTTACAACTGGCCACAAATGTCGTTTAGCTGATAATTACTTTAAGTTACAGAACAATTATTTAATGATAAGATTGATATTGTAAACAATTGGTATCTACTATATGCATTTGCTTTATGTGAGCTTTTAAAATGTATATATGAAAAGATAGCTCTACCATGGAACACAAGTCCCTGTGAAACGCAACTGTATGTGTGTATAGCATCACAAACATCTGATTTTGTGGGTCTGTATTTTAGGTTAGTGTAGTCGATTACCTGGCTTTGGCACAAAGGGCTTTGACTTCGTTTTCTTTAATGAGCTCACAGCGTCTGAGCTGCTCTATCTGTCGGTCCAGGTCACTGATGTCCCCCATTGTCACACACATAGGGAGAGCTGCTTACACACAATGGTCACACTCCTCTTCTCACACACAGAGGTCACTAAACTAACAGGCTCGTTCTTCTCCAGGCAAAGCAGCGGCCGGCCACAGCGGTGCTTCCTTCCCCCGAAAATATGCAGGGCTCTTCAACAAATGTAGGTCAGGCTCTTGCCAAGACGACGAGCGGAATAAGGAACTATAAGAGAAAAATGCAGTTAACAGTGGGGTGATTCAACAGCAAACCGAAAAAAAACAAAAACAACGCAACAACACTCGTGTAACCAAGATTGCTGTTTGGCTAACGTCACTCGCTGAATAAGTTGGATTTAAGTTTCCTCAAGCCTGCTCCTGAGTGAGCGATTAGTATCTTTCATTAAAACCAATGTAAAACTCGTTCGATACCATTCAATGATGTACAAGAAGGAATAGTGGACCAGATAACTGACGTTATTCTTCAAGGAATGTGGGGCCTATGGGCGTACTGTAGCAGTGAGCTAACCGTTAGCACCTTAGCTTACATCACCGCTAACGACGTCAGCGAACTCCGGACTCTTTGATAACTTAACCACCCATTTTGTGTGGGAAATTGCCTTCAATGTCAACGCCACTGTTTTCCAGTCGCTACCGAACAGTAACACACTGATAATTCGGCAATTACACGAAGTAATGTATTTAAATTGATTGTTGAAAGACTGTGTGTTTAGCTGGCGTACCATAGCTCTCGGAGCACCTGGCTAACTTGGGCAGGCGACACTGGTTAGCGCTTCTCGGCTAATTTCGTGAGCAGGCAAGCTAATGCTAACGAGGTATCACAAAACGATTCATTCACCGCAATTAAATTGATAACTCAGAAATAAGATTAATTACCGTTGAGTGAGTGATGGCTGAACTTCGAGAGGAAGCACACATCAGTGTGTTCATTCCGTGGATTGGGTGTTTTTTTGGCCCTTCACCGGCTCCTCTTCCTACCCCGGTCTTTGCCGGTTCACTCTCCTGCCGTGCTCATGAACACCAACGACTTGACTGTAACTTCCGGTGTAGGGAACGCGCATTGTACGGCAAAATGGGAACGCTTTCTTGACATAAATGAATTGAGAACATCCTTATAATCTAGTTTTCAAATAAGGGCGGAGGGAAATATATATATATAAATTTCGTAATTTGGGAAAAATATATAATTCAAAGAACTGCTTGGCAAATTGTCAAATTTCTAAATCTTTCTTTGAAAAATACAATTTTGTGGTTTTCCAGGTTCTCTTGTATGTGATGATTTTCTCTTATTATGGTCATATTTCACTGCTTATAATGGCTCAAGGGTTAAAACCATGACATGTAATTTCACATTTAAATGCTCCACTGTATATCTTTGGAATAAAGACGTCATTATAAAATGTACTTGAAACCATCATGTTTTATTTATAATACAATAACCTGTTTCAATATAAAACAAAAATGCAATTACAATATTATTGTAGTTCATTCAACAGTAAACTTCAAAATATTTGCACCTGTTTTCATACATACAAGCTGTTATAAGTTATGATAAGAAAAGAAGAGCAGCAGTATCATATAAAATGTTGTAGAGTTAAAAATATCAGTAGGAATGTGCACACTGGTGTGTGTCTTGTGTGTGACATGTTGAAGAGAAAACAGGGTGTGTACAGGGACAAAGCATCAGGACATGAAACATAGCTGTGCTTGGTTAACTTAATAATTATCATGGTAATAAGCACTATGTGCAAAATCACTAATTAAAACAAGCTTATTTACATTCCACTGACAAAGCTGGGAAAACGTTTTTGGAGCAAAAAAGAAGTTCAGCAAAAAGTGCAGACAGATCTACCTGAAATATTCCTTGTGTATCTTTTGTTATAAAACCTTTTTAATGAAGTCATCAAAGATTTAAAAAAAAAAAAAAAAAAAAAAAAGCATCTGAAACCTCTAGAGACTGTCCAGCTTTCTGCCCGGCTGCCCAGCTTTCCAGATTGTTACAGTCTATGAAATATTAAAAATATTAAGCCACATTTTGGTGCAAACTTTGGTAGAATCAGTTTAAGACTTTCCTGGGCACCAAAGTCAAGACCTGTTTTAATTGCAGCAGTGACTCAAAGGCAATACCACAAGTCAGTTAAACCATCATAAAACATGTCCACATTTTCATCAATAGGAAGCTTCAATACCTCTACATATGGTGCAAAACATAAATTAAAATAAAACATTTAAAAGGACAAATTTGCTATGTTTTCATCTCTCACCACCAACAATTTGACTATAACAGTTTGCATTTCCAAGTTCTGCTGGGTCATTTAGTATAATGAACCTCTGAAAGACACAAACACACAAACTCAGTTTGAATACTTAAAAAAGTGGGGCTGAATGCTACACCAAGATAATTATACTGTCATGGCAGTATGAGTCATGATTTCAGTTGGAAGGCCTCTGTTTCATTCTCACTGGAAAGAATAAAAAAAAAAAAAAGATAAGATTTTTGTCGAGTCTTGTACCAAACACACATGTTGCCTACATGTCTGGAGAATGTTGTTTGAAGCCTGTGGCATCTCTGCCGCCCCACAGTGTTACATCTATGGTGTTTTGTGACGAATTCATCAAAAAACTGCCAGAAAGCAGCTCTTGAGCTGTCGTCTAGTATTTGGTCAGTTCAGATTTACTTGTTGCTGTCAGCTACAGGAAGCTCTTCAAGCTTTAGGATAAGACAATGATGCAGTAGGAGTAATTTCTGAAAATGAGGGTTAGGGTTAGGGTCTTCATGTTCCACTATTCAAAAACACTTTTGTGCAGCACTATTGCACTATATGCACTATTAGGTCAAATAAAATATAGATATATATAATGTCATCTTTGTGTCATATGTTCTGTTTCTATTATGTATCATTCATGTACTTATTCATTGCATCTTTCTAACATGAAACTACTGGAAGGCTTTTTTTGCAAAGCTGCTACAGCCCTCACCATCCCCCCACTCTTTCATTTCTACTATGTATTATTACATGGTACACATGTAGTATTTCTCTGCAGGGGACTTGCTGTCAGTGTAGTTTGTGCAAACCAGCAAACCTTCACTGTGTAAACTCTTTCTAGTCGTACCAAATGAAAGTATGAGGCTGGAAATGAACATAATATGGCGAGCCACTGGCACCTACTCAAAAGATGATTCAACATACCTCTCAAAAAGCAGCATTAGTTGATCATTGGGAGTTGGTGAAAAGGACAAGCACATCTCTCTGGTTCACTCGCACTGACTGGGAACCCACATTGAATACAGTCTGTGGAGTCAGTGTTACGTAGGCGTAGACTCTGCTTTTTCATTTCCGATAAAGAAAAAAAAAGGACACATCCCTTAAATGGAACGCACCCACATCTCTATTAATCATCCAGCTGGTCAGTGTGTGGGAGGGGTCACAGGGAACAGAAATATCTGTGGACGAAGAAAGCCACGAGTCCAGCCAGAGCTATGCCCAGACTGTCTCCCACACTGGCAGCAGCCATGGCAAACTCCCTGTGTCTGTCTTCAGTCTGTGGGAGAGAAGAGAGAGGTCAGGTACAGATACCCACTGTAGACTGAGACTGCAGCAGAAAGCCTCAGCTCAGCAGCTCAGCCTCATCCAGCCTGTCAGCTGCTACATTAACATACACACAGAAATCCTGTTTCGCTCATTAGTCACACAAACCTTTTTCCAAAGTGAGGTGAGGACAGCATTAAACATTAATATAAGACAGACAACATGATAAATTTAACTGCATTTATACATTACTTCTCTGGTCCTAATAACCACCCCAGGTACTTAAGATTACTGGTCACACCCACAAGTGACTTTTGACAAACTTTGTAGTCAGGTAAAGAGTGTGATCCCTGTGTGGTGTGAGCTTCACTGTTGGTAACTGAACAATCAGATTAGATCAGAAAAGCATCAACATGGAAGTCACTCACAACCACGAGGCCAAACTTTGCTTTGAGCCAACATGTCCTGCCATGCTGATGTGTAACAGCTCATATTCACAATGTTCAGTGTGTACAGCTGCGGCTGGTGATGATATCAATTGTTTCATGAATAATATTTCATCTGAACAGACCCTGATAAAACATGAGCCTGACCTCCTTGCTGATGAAGTAGAAGGTGTTGACATACGCAGCTCCACCCAGCAGACCCTCATAGAGGACAATAGCAAACACCAGCCAGGCACTGGGCAGGAATGGGTAACGCACTGCGAATAGGAGCAGGACTAAATTCACCACCTGTGGAGGTCAGAGAGGAGGGCAGGTGAAAAAACAGACCCTGGCAAACAGCACTTTCACAAGACCAGATGGGTCAGCGGTCAAAGGATGAAGGTCACCAGTGATGTGATACTTTCTCAATGCAGCTCTTTGACAAGCAGCCTTAAAGAAGTGAGCTTTGAAGCTTCTGTGAAGTAACTGTTGGCTATTTCCTGAAATCAACATGCTGTTTTAAAGCTTTGACCTTTGCCACTAAGGCCCTGTTCAGACAGTGGTCAGACCTAAGAACGTCAGTTCACAACTGATAAAAAAATGTGCCTCTATTTCTCAAGTGACCACTTTCAATCAGATCGAACTTTCCCGACTGGTTTTATTGTTGTTGTTCTGTTTTAACAGTTCATTCTCAATCACTGGAAATTTCATTTGAAACATACTTTGTAGTTTCAGTTATTTTCCACAGCTTCATGCCTTCAAACATAGACTGAGGAGTCACAGTATTAAAACTTGTGATAATGTTATGGATGATAAGTATATAAGAAAATAAACAGGATTGTGTGTGTGTGTGTGTGTGTGTGTGTGTGTGTGTGTGTGTGTTACAAAAAGGGTTGAGTGAATAAATGAGCATCTATGTTGAAATAAGGTTTTATCCATTGCTGTACCAACTGAAAAGTGACTTGCAATAATTATTAAGTTGCATAGTGAGAACAAATTCAACAGAAACAGCTGAGTAGTAACATTGTTTAAAGGTATTTAAACAGGTAGAAGGGACTAGGTGAGCCCTTTATCTTAAAAGGAAGGAGCTACAATCACTTTTTGGCAAGTGAAAATGTACATTTAATGGGTAGTGTGGCCATTTAAAGACATTCCAACAGGTAAAAAGGACCAGGTGAGCTATAATCTGTCAAATATAACCCTCCTGAATGAAACCCATTTTGAGGCAGAAAAAATCATTATGTTAGGAAGGAAGGGGCTACAATCACTTTTTGGCAAGTGGAAATATACATTTTATGGGTTATATTGGCCATTTAACTACTGTACTGTTAACAACTGTCTTTTGTTAATCTGGAAACTGAGGCTGATCATCAGAATCTCACAACTTGTCTTGTGACTTGTTTAATTTCTTTTTAGTTAGCATCTGTACATTCATATATATATATATATATATATACATATATATATATATATATATATACACACACACACATATATATAAACTGTATGTAATTACTGCACCTTGCAATATTTAACCTTGACCAAGCTCAGAAAAATTTTAAGTTAAACTGCAATTTAGTTGCTGCATGTGGAAGTTGAAGAAATTGAAATCTTATGTACTATAAATATGCATATTCTACAAAATTGTACTCCAGACAGATATATGGTTTGTTGAAACAATCTTTGTTTAAAAAACAAACAAACAAAAAAAAAAACACCTGTAGCAGAGAGAGAGTCCACAGCTTCCTGATCTTCACACAGCACAGAGAGGATCGAGACACCAACACACCAACCTGGTACAGTGTCTGGTACCTGAACACATACAAATAAAATCTGAGTCCCAGTCTACATCCTTAGACCATTTTAACTACAGTCAGTCCTTAAGAATAACTCTGCAGTGAGGTTAACTGACCAGCGATACTGATCTGCATGGGACAGGAAAAAGTTGGGGAAATACAGGAGCTCCATCTGAGGGAAGGAAACATCTGCATTATTTCAGGTTCGAAGTTGCTACGTTTGATGGTTTGAAATTTTTCTGAGGAGGTTTTAACAACATGCAGTAAGATAAGTGTGATGACAGATGGCACCATCCAACTTACCAAGCCCTGGTTGATGAAGTACTCAGCAAAGTAAACCAGTCCCAGGGGAAGCACAAACTTCAGTATACCCTGTTCACAGAAACCAAGAGGAAGCATCATGCAACCACAGAAATATTCAGATACGTTGACATATATTTCACTATAATTTCTTCTTTACTTTTGTCTTTCTTTATGTTTAGTTGTATTTTTGTACTTATTTATCTGTCCCTCCTTCTTGTTCTTTCCTTGTAGGTGTAATAACTACTTGGAGACAAAAGCTGTGGTGATTCTAATGAGGAGTTCACTTACTCTGATGACATGCAGTTTCTCTGCGAAGGTCAGAGGTCCAGTGCTCCTGTCGTCTGCTGCATTCAGGGGGAGGAGAACAAGGCCTGTGCAGTTATTCAACAGCAGGATATTTGAAATGACACTTCAGTGTGAGGTGATGTGACAGAAACAACCAGCCGCCTACTGTACATGACAAGTTGACTGTGGAGAAAAGCCAAACCATGTCATGTGCTATTTCACAGCAGGTTCACCTTGTTTTGCACAAGAGAACTCCTCTGGAGGTCTGACCGCTCCACCATCCATGGACAGGTGGGCAACAAAATACATCAAAAATGAACATGCTGGGTTCTGCTTTAACAATATTAGCATGTCTACTCTTTAGAATCTGTTTTTACTTGTTTAACAGCTGATGAACTGACCACAGGACCAGAGGTTTCACTCAAGAGTGTTGGACAGTCTCTTACTTAATCATGGGAGTAATTAAGTCAAAAGTGCAACACACCCCTAACCCCAACCCGTTCCCATAATAATAATAATAATAATAATACATTTTATTTATAAAGCGCTTTTCAAAATACTCAAAGTCGCTTTACAGAATTAAACAACAATATTAGAAAAACAACAATATTAGAAACACTTAGAAACACATAAGTACAATGCAGAGATTTATCAAACATAAGATGTCCAAAACGATCAGAACGGAGAAAAACACGGTTGGATAAAGATTTGAGTGAAGTGGATGGACCAGACGGATCATAACAGTGCAGGTAGAGTTAGAATGTTAGATGTTAAAAGCAGAGTGGAACAGGTGCGTTTTGAGAAGTGACTTGAAAGTCTTGAGGTCTGTGGTTTCCCGGATGCGTTTGGGAAGGGAGTTCCAGAGGGTGGGGGCAGCAACAGAGAAAGCTCTATCTCCCCAGGTTTTGTGCTTGGTCTTGGGGACAGTGAGGAGAATGGCATCAGAAGAACGGAGGGTGCGGGAAGGGATGTATGGGTGGAGAAGGTCTGCGAGGTAGGAGGGGGCCTGGTTATGGAGTGTTTTATGGGTGAGGAGGAGGATTTTGAATTCAATTCGTTGTGTAATTGGGAGCCAGTGGAGGTTCTGGAGGACAGGTGTGATGTGGTCACGGGAGCGGGTGTGGGTGAGGAGGCGAGCAGCAGAGTTTTGGATGTACTGGAGTTTATTGAGGAGTTTGGCGGTTGTACCATATAGGATGCTGTTGCAGTAATCAAGGCGGGATGTAATGAAGGCATGGATTAGAGTTTCTGCGGCCGTGAAAGAGAGTGAGGGGCGGAGGCGGGAGATGTTCTTTAGGTGGTGGAAGGCTGATTTAGTGATGTGTTTGATGTGTTGGTCGAAGGAGAGATTACTGTTAAAGATGACTCCAAGGTTGCGGCAGTGGGGGGAGGGTGACAGTGTGGAGTTGTCAATGTTGAGGTGGAAGTGTCTGGCTGTTTGGGTGAGGGAATTTGGACCAATTAGAATCATGTCTGATTTGTCATAGTTAAGTTTGAGGAAGTTTGCTTGCATCCAGCATTCGATGTCGGTCAGACAGTTTGACAGGGTGGAATGAGTTGAGGGGGTGATGGATTTGGTGGTGATGTATAACTGGATGTCATCAGCGTAGCAGTGGAGAGAGAGAAATGAAAGGCCAGGTGTGTTTGCATCTTAGAAAGTTATCACAATTACCAGAGAATAAGAGAGGCCTTCTCTTCAAACAGGGAGCAGAGACAGCCGTTTGTTTGTTTCTCAAAGTTGCTTTTACAACCACAAGAGTAAGCAGATACCAACATATTGTGTATATGTGACTAAGGATTCAAAGATTCAAAGATTTTTATTGTCATTTTCTCTCTCTCTCCCTGTGTTTGTGTTGTACACCTGCCTATGTGGGCACATGTTTCTCTCTTGACAATTTGCCCTTAAATTGATCATGAAATACTGCACCATTGACCCCAGACCAGGTTGCTGTGTGTCAATCACTTTGGGTTAACACCTTAGGTTAAACAACACATCTAAGTGTTCATCATAGTTGTGAAAATGACAACTGCATCAGTCTGAATGTAGCAACAAAAAAAAAAACACTTCTGTTGCACTCTGCGACTGCTGTGCACCAAGTGGAAGACTTAGTGAGAGGTTGTTCCTCCACGTGCAGCCAGAGTATAGGAAAGAAAATATAGATATAATAACACAATATACCAAGATTGATTTTACTCAACTGGAAACAAAAAACAGCCCCAACTTTTTCAAATATTATGACTGATGTTATGAAATATTTGGAGCTGGAGAAAGTAAGATTCTGGTTATAAAAACAGGAAGGAAACTTCTGTAGAATCTGGCAGCCATTTATTGACCATTTTTACCACAACACATAGTCTGATGGCAAGATTTAGGGGTGCTGTTTAGTCTTAGGAAAGATATTTGTTTGTTTAGTTGGTTTTTTATATCTGTTTTATGTTTATATATGTGTGTGTGTGTGTGTGTGTATGTGTATGTGTGTGTGTGTGTGTGTGTGTGAGTGTGTGTATGTGTAGATGTGTATATATTTTTTATCTTTTAAATGAATGCCTTTTATCATATTTAAGATACCTAATTTAACTCCAATGGTCTTAGTTTTATGTATAAATGTGTAAATATTGTCTTTGTATTACTGTCTGTTGTGTTATGTTCAAAATATGTGAAAAATCAATAAAGAGGGTTTGAATAAAAAAAAAAATATATATATATATATATATATATATATAAAATATAACAAAAATATAACAAAATAATCTAGACATCTAATGCAGTTCAGCAGCCCTAGGTACTGTATCCTCCAACACCTTTCTATAGCAATGCAAAAAAAACAAACAAACATAATGAAGATGAAGATTTATTGCAGGTCTAGTATTAGACTGATCTGAGTTTCATCTGGCTGTTCCTGACAGATAACATATATCTGAGTGATTACATCTTCCAAAGCAAACAAAGATTAAACAGCTGGAGCCGCTTTTGTTATCTGACCTCACTAATGACACATGCTCTCATCATCAGCTGATGAGATTACCATCTTCTAAATAAATGTGCTGCACAGATGCTGTTATTATAAAACCCTGGTGATAGATTACTCTTCACACCACACAACAAAACAAGTCAAGGCTTTTTTCAAAATGTCCTGTTTTACACTGGATTCAGCCAGACTGGTGTTTCCTATTTAATGTGTTTAAAATGTATGATGCAAGTGTGTGACATGTACCTGGGATTGACTTCTCTTGCTCCGCTTCTTCTGAATCATCCATCAGCCGCTGTCTCTCCTCTGAGCCCACTGCAGCATAATCTGTCCCCCTGCTTATCCACTGAGGTAATGCTGGTGGGGGAACCAGCAGGATGAAATAGCTGGTGGAAATGGACAACATGTTTGTGTAAGCAAAGAAATAAGAACCAGGAAGATTTCACTATTGTCAATAGTGATGCTGAGTCAGCTGACTGAAATATCTGTTCTATTGATTGCCATTAAATTTGCTACAGATGTTTTTGTTTCCATAACTGATGCTCTGACTCTTTATCCAGCACCATCATCAGATCAAATACTGTGGTTTCTGACAAAGCACTAACTACACATCTACTGCAGTGCACAGCCCCAGCTGCACCTTGTGTCTCATGTTTCAACAGTCTAAACTAAGATGGTGTAGAATATAAACATTATAATAACTGCAAACATCTGTATGTTAGCAATGTGGCTGTGAGCATGTTATGTTACTGTGGCATGTAGGTGCACATTTATGTCTAATGAACCAGGCTGGGATAGGTGCTTCAGGCTGGGTAATGTGTCCCTGCAGAGCTGCTAAACTAATAAAGGAGCTGCATGTGTTGCTAACACTGTACTCACATGCTCCTCCATTGAAAATACAACATGTTAGCATGCTGACATTAGCATTTAGATTAAAGGACAACAGTGTTTAAGACTTCGGCCTCACAGAGCCAGTTTCAGCCTGGCTCAACTGAGGACAGGAAATATCTGGAAGTTAAAAATCATCATATGTATGTTTAAAATCTTTTTAAGTCTCCATCCACAGCATCATAACACGTCATTACTCTCTCTCTTTCTCTCTGTCTCTCACCTAATTAACATGGTGAATGGGACCACCAGCATGATAAGCAGTGTGATCTGTGGTGACAGGCCAACCTGGGTGAGGCCTGAGTACAGGAAGGCTCCAGCAACACCAGCACCACCAGTGCCTGATCCCCAGCCTCCCAGGACATCCCTGCAGAAACAAAAGCAGTGCTCACAATCCAGGCTAAACATTGTCATATGGAACACCATCCAGTATATATTAACCAGTAATTTCAAACATGTGAGGAGACCACCCACACACATGCACACACACACAGCTTTTTGATATCACTGCTGACAGGTCTCCACTTGCGGTTAATGTTCACAAGAGAGAGAGATAATCAAATTATCTCTCAAGGACTTGAAGTGTCAGATAGAATCAGTTTCTGTGAAATACAATTTACTGGCACATTTCTGAAATCAAGAATGTCAAGCTGTTTTCTCAAGGTCCCATTACAGACCTTTGTTTTTATCTGGTTTGATGTCTCTGTGAAACATTTTGTCACAGAAACTCTGCTGCATAAATAAACTTCTGTTTATTATCATCATTATTTCTGAGATGAAAAGAAACAAATGGAGGAAAAGTTAGAAAACATAACCAGAAAAACCCCGAGAGCAAGACAAATTTAGAAGTCATAGTCATAATAATCAGATACTGAGTCAAACTTTAAATTTCTGTTATTTAAACTGTTGACACAGAACAGACGTCAAAGCAAACACATGCAGTTTTATAATGGATTCTACCATACAGACTGTTGTGCGGTGTTCAAACCTGACAGTCAGGTTACACTCACAGGTTACACTGTGTTACACTCTTTTTTTATTATCAAAAATTTCTGGAACAATGAAAAAAGATGAAGTATTTACCTGCTGAAGAAGACAGTGAGGGAGAGGAAGGACAGTTCTCCCAGTCCAGCACTGATACTGGCAAAGATAACTCCTACAGAGACAGAGACAATGTGAGTTTGTTTGCTTAAGAAGGAGAACTGCCCTCAGGTGTGTGATCTGATGAAATCACACCTCAGTCACTTTTCCTCAGAGGTGTCACTCTAAATGTTGTTTTGGCTGACTGGACTCCGATGTGCTAATGAAGACAAGGACCTCAGATGAGAACATTTGTTTTTACATGACTGTACAAGAAGGGCCTGTACTTGTTGAGGCAGCTGAGGTCCTTCAACATCTGCAGGACCATGCTCAGGATGTTCTATGAGTCTGTGGTAGCCAGTACTATCCTCTATGCTGTGGTTTGCTGGGGCAGCAAGCTGAGGGTAGCGGACGCCAACAGACTCAACAGACTGATCCGCAAGGCCAGTGACGTTGTGGGAGTGAAGCTAGACTCTCTGACAGTGGTGTCGCTCTAAATGTTCTTTTGGCTGACTGGACCCTGATGTCTGAGAGGAGAATGCCATCCTGGACAATGTGTCCAACCCGCTCCACGACGTACTGGTCAGACACAGGAGTTCTTTCAGCACCAGACTGATCGCACCACGATGCACCACAGAGCGACACAGGAAATCATTCCTGCCTGTGGCCATCAAACTTTACAACTCCTCACTCTGACACTCTGACACATTCTGACACTCTGAGACTGAGGGCTGGCCCCTAAACTGACTCCTTCACAATTCCCTCTGTGCAATAAGCAATATTGGGCAATAATATATATATATATATATATATATATATATATATATATATATATATATTATTGCCCAATATATATATATATATTGGGCAATAATATATATATATATATATTGGGCAATAATATATATATATATATATATATATATATATATATATATATATATATAGTTGATATAGTGCAATAATCCATATTTAATGTGAAACATAGTGCAATAATCCTGTTATAGTGCAATAATCCTGTTATACTGCAATAAATCCTGTTATAATGCAATAAATCCTGTCAGGTTTGTACTTATATATTTGTGCATATACTTTTCTTACATATTTTCTATATTCTATATTTTCTATATATATATATATATATATATATATATTTTTTTTTTTTTTTAGATTTATATTTCTTAGTATACCTTCTGGGCTTGAACTCTTTTATCTTGTACACTTGAGCTGGATGTTGTTGCAACAAAAAGCAATTTCCCCTTGGGGATTCATAAAGTATTCTGATTCTGATTCTGACTGTAAAATCCACACTCAAAACACACCCTGATGGAAATGCTGACATGAGCTGGCTCTGTGCATTTCCTGCAATAAGGAATTTTCATGCCATTTGATTTGATTTATTTACACATAAAACATTAGATCTGCGTTGTATACAGCAGGGGTCTTCAATGTTTTTCAGGCCAAGGACCCCCAGACTGATGGAGAGATGGAGGAGGGACCCCCTACTATATATAATGTATGAAACTGTGTTTTATATTAAACTGGGCCTAGAGCCATGTATAAATGTATGTTGTCATTGTGCATTCAATACTAAGCTATTCAAATAACACACAGGTTCATATATTCATGTTTTTATTTTAGACATGTATAGGTGCAGTGAGTTGGGAGCCTTGCTACTGCCATTTACAAACAGACCTTGTTAACTGATACCAATGCCAGTATCAACAATGGCCGTCAACTGCATGATAATCATGCATTTAAGCTACTCAGATTGATTTTTTTATTTTGAACATAAATGTGAAAATGAAAAAATATAAAAAATTGTCTGATCAACCAAAAATTTTGCGACCCCCCTTCTGTACTGCCGCGGACCAAAGACCTCTGGTATATAGTTTTTAAGTAAATGTGCTGTTGAGGTAAGAAACTGATTGAGGGCTTATGTTTAAACCTTACCACAGTTCTGGAGTAGATCAAATCTGAAATATTATCTCAACTCCACACAATTAGCATGCAGCTCAGTGAGTGAGTTCAGAGTAAATCTGTGTGTTCCACATGAACCAGCTCAAGAGTTAAAAAAGACTGCAGTCAGACCACGTCTCTCAGCCTCCAGCTGTTGCTCCAAGAGCAGGTTCAACTGAAGTAAAGGGGCTTTGAGTGAGGGCTTTATAGAGGCTCTGAGTGATGGGGTGATCAGCTCATGCAGAGCTCCCTACACAGCTGTCTGTCCAAGCTCACACACATCTGGCAGCCGCTGCCACCTCATGTTTCTCACTTGCTGGCAACACAGTTCAGAAGACGATGGTGCGGATGTGGTGCTGTTAAGCTCCACCACAGTTGATCAGTCAAACTGTTGTGGCTTCATGTTGCCACAGACGCTGCTTTGATTTTTGATGGTAAGATTTATTTAGTTATTTGTTGCTCATTGACTGTTTTAGATGCACAGTAGGTTCAATGACGGGGAAAATCATGCTCTGGATTTCATTTTTGTTTTCGAACATGAGAATAAAAGTAAACACAATGTCAGAAAAAGCACAAAGAAAATAGTCACATGCAGAAAACAAACAAACAACAACAAAATAAAGTATGTGTTCAAGAGGGGACAGAGGGAGGCAAAAAGCTTATTTAGCCCCACCCCTTCCTCACAATGTCATATCAAATGAAAATAAGAAGATACAAATTCCAAACTGCACTGTATGTTAAATGATAGGTTAACCCCTTCAAAACCTGAGTCTACATTGGCCTGAAAGATCCTGAAGAAATCTTTATAATACTGATTGTAATAAACTCAACACATACAGTATTACTCTTAGTCTAAGAAGCTTAATCTCTGTTTTGTGAATCTAGAATAAGACATAGTAAAATCATTACAATGTCAAGGTTAAAAAGAGAAACATTTTCCTCGCTGAAATATTTCAGATTGTTATTATTATTGTCATTGGATCATATATACAGATACTTTTGCATTTGAACAGTGGAACTGATTGAAATCAAGGAGATTTTGACCCTTAACTTCTCATAATAATTTCATATAAATAATTTATTCACTTTACCAAAATCGTTTTGATGTGAAATATCTTTAAATACTTCTCCAATACATCTGACCCATTCAGTGAGTTCATCATAAAGCATGTAATAAACACCCCAGAGGTACTACATTTATGTGAACTTTTTTTTTGAACATTCATGCTGATCAAGTGATAAAGCTTGATGATAAATGCGTCTAGCAGCCGCTCATGATAACACTGAAATAGTATCAGGTTTCTGAGGAGCAGCTGCTGTTCACCAGATAACATGGCAGGAAATGAACCCGAGGCAAAGCATCTCGAGCCGCAGCTAATCTGTCACTTTCACCACTAATTGTGATAACGGCTAGAAATAAAAACTGAAATTAATGATTGCTGCGTGCATAAGAAAATGCAATCTTTTACCCAGAATGCTGATCCAGACGGCCGTTGATAAGGACACGAGGAAGAAACTTGTAGCTGCCATGAGGACACAGAACAACACTCGAACGCTAGAATGAAAAACAGAAATTAGACACAAAATTTGAACAATGCAAAACATAGTGCAATGTTTAGGCAGAACATCAAACAATATTCAAGGGAGAGCAGGGGCCGCTGTATTTCTGTCAGTTACTTAGAGAGACTATCTGGACCTCTGTTCAGGACCCATACAATCTAAAGAGGACTACATATGACATGTACTTGAATAGAAGGGATCAGATGTTGCACCTGACAGGAACAGCTACAACATATTAAAAAAACATGACATTTCCCTTTAGGTGAACGTGTCTCTTTTTATTTCAATATAAGGAAAGTGCAATAAAAGTAGAGCATTATAAGTTTATGAGGTAAGTTGGTGAGTTTTGTTTAATATGGAACATCGAACCTACCTTGAGCCATGAGAGGAACCTTTTTTTTTTTTTTGTTGCTTATGATGAAATATAATTATATAATAATAGATACTTTAAGTCACTTGTTGCAGCCATCCCCTGTCTCCCCTTATAATGGTACAAGATTTCTCTTGTCATGTTAAAAATTATTGTCTGAATATTTAGAGTGACATTTCTGATAATCAATGAGTCTGTGTCACCTGTAAATAATGATGAAATAAAAGCCGACAGCATGGGCAGATAAAGGCCACCAACAGAGCTTGTGCCAATTAAAGTCCACACGTCCTCCACAGTTTTCAGAGTAAAAGCCCATCAGAAGAGTGGAGGATGCAATCATCTGCACGGTCAGTACCATGGAAGTGTGAGGTTTACTGACAACAGTGATACAAAACCAGTGGAAACAATTGGAAACTACTTGTTAATAAATGAATAAAGCCATCCATCAAGTCTTGCTGCTAGGATGGAGAGACAAGGAGCTGTCTGCACGCTGCATGTTTGGATACATACAACAGATTTGTCTCTGGTTTAAACCAACAGCCGTGCAGTGACATAGGCTGTTCCCAATTCAGTCAGGCAGTGTTACTTCCAATGAATACACAGCCTGAGAGAAAACACCATAACCACTGCCCAGGACTTTCATTAATCATCATGGTCTTACCCATAAGGCAGTTTGTGGATTACAAAAGGAGCAAAGAGCTTGATGACAAGTGTTGGTAGGATGTCAGCCAACAGCACAGCCTGAGAGAGTGAGAGGGAGAGAGAGACGCAGAGAGAGAGAGAAAGAGACAGATAGAGATAGAGATAGAGAGAGACTTTTTTACTTTTATTTCTAGATTTCCTGCCATTTGACTTTCAGTACCTGTTAAGTCATTCTTTCTCTTTACCTTCTTGTCTCTTTCAAAAAACATAACCAAGAGACAACACTGATTCTTTTATCGACAGAGACTGAGTTGTGCTGTGAATCTCTATTTACCGCAGTAGAGACAGGATTGCAGTCGTAACGGCTGCTGTTGCTGCTGTTGCTGCCCTGGATATCCACTGGCACTGCGGGTGGTGTCTAGAATGAAAAGAAGAAATTGGTCAAAAATCAATAATTTGCTTTACTTATTAACAGCCTTTAGAGTTTAGAATGTATATCTGTAAATTGCAATCACTGCTTATGCATCCATAAAATGTAATTTGCCGTCTTACAGGGGTTGTGGCATTTTCTGACTCTTGTTTTGTGAGGATGTCATGGGCAGCACTCAGCATTACAACATAGGCAAAATTGTTGCATAATCCCAGGAACCTGAAGAATTGGTCAACAGAAGGAACAGATCAATCAGACACACATGGATCAATAACTGTCAAATCACCAAATGAGAGATTTTACTTGGAGAAAACAGCAGATTTAAAATCAACATTCCAGAGAGTTGAGAGTTTTTTCTTTGTTTGTTTGTTTTTAACAAAGTTTAGGTTTTTGAGTATCTTTGTATCTGTGGATATTTATTTTATGTGGTTGATGACTCTTTGAAACATAAATGCACTGCAGACGAAATACAGATGTAATGATTAAATAACTGCAGACAATCCACAACAACATTAGTTTTTAGTGCATTTCACAATGTTGTGTCTCATTAGTTGTTATTGAATCGTTATAGTTTAGATGACATCACATGGTATTGATTATTTTTCTGATTGCTTCACACAAATGAACAGAATTCTTTTTTTTTTTTTTTTAAATCTTATGTTGCTAAATATTTCTTTGTATTATATTTAACTGATGGTGAGACAATTGTGACTCATGGTGTAAATTCACTTGACGCATATCAGTTTTTTGGGGAACATTCAATTTGCAGTTCAGTATTAGGCATTAGACAATATAATAATAATTTATCATCAGTGACCCTGACAGTAAGTCACAGAGATATTAGAAACAGTAGTCACAGAGTTGTTTAAAGTCCTCAGTCATAAAGCACAGCTTCTTCCTCAGGTCTGTGCTGTTTCCACATTCTGACATAAGAGCACGTGAGTTTGGTCAAAGATAACTTATGGGGGAAGATGTTCCACTCTGTCACACTACGGTAAAACCACATACAAGTGGAGTGCAACATGTTCTTTCTAATAAATTACTTACGAACATTCATATCATATAGATAATTATCATCTTTGAACATGAGCGTCTGATCGAGACACTCAGTATGAATGTGATGTATTCTACAGCTGTGTGATTTCGGTGTCAGATACAGAGTAATCAAAATCAGCCAACAGCAAGGAAACACTATAAGGAAGCTGGGGCGTCAGAAGTTTGATCTTCAGTTTCACAAACAGCATTTCTAATGTTTTTTACAAAATAAAATGCATTTTCACTGCAATACATATATATTACTTTGAAAGGTCGTAGTATTGTTTCGTCCTCAGAGGTTCTGAAAACTAAACTCTGGACTTGTTTCAAATACTGAGTGAGGACTCACCAAAATCCAGCCCAGTTGCGCCACTGTGTACGGCGACCTACAGAGAGAAGACGAACAACGTCTTTCACGACTCACACAACAATAATATATAGCTACAGTGACACGTATTCGTCCAGTACGACCTCAGACAGACCACAGACCCACCGTCAGTGTCGGAGCGATGAGCAGGATCTGCGTTGACGCTGGCTGTCTGCTCCATGTTCACGACCTAGCTCGAGCGCCCGGGCTGAAGTCAATAAAACCGCTGCACCCGGCTAAAAACAGCGGGAAGTAGCAGACATGGTACAGCAGTGGCTAACAGCTCAGCCACACTCCACTAACACCGACGGGAAACCAGTCAACTCACACAGGGTCAGCTGCAGTTTCAACGGCTTCGCCTTGTTTTTCTTTGCTATTCCGTAAACTCACGACACTGTGATGGTGTCCCAGACAAATAGAGTCCCACGGAAACAAAGCCGGACTGGCGTTCCTGTCCGGAGAGGCTGCTCAGGTTAAAAACTGGGAAGTCTCACGTTCATTTTTCGGATGCTAGCTTAATGAATAAACAGTAGTTATAAATAAACCTCTGTCTCACCCATTAGAGGCATCCAGCAGGAAGAAAGTGTCAGTGTCAGTTTACACTAGATAAAGATGTGCATTTTTCTTCTTCACGATTATTCAACACACAAACAATAAAATCTATAATTAGAGTAAAACAATATATAAAAAAAAAAAGTGAAATGTAAATGGAAGCAAATACAACGTTACTCTGTCAAATTAAATAAAGGATAATAGAATGCTTTAAATATGCGATCATCAATCATTTGAACATACTGTTACAAAGCCTCACTTGACGAGGTATAATTAAATGATACATTGGCTTGTTATGCAACAGAACAAGAAGGAGGTGTAGTTTCAGGCCATAGACTGTTTCCAACAGAACTATAATAACAATCATTCTTATGCAGTAATTCATAAAAATAGCAATATTTCAGGTTTATGTTTTCATGATTCACTTTGATAACTTTACATTAAAATATGCTGATTTGTATGATATAAGCTTTGCACTACTGTCATAACAGAAAACTGCACAACTTGGCACAATTACAGTTCAAAATTTTCTTTCAAAAGCTGCCATTTAAATTAGTGATGAGGAAAATTCTGTCACTTTGGACCAGAATATTTATATGAGTCAAGTTAAAACGTGGTGCATCTTTTTTAAAGAGTTAAAAACATGTTCTTCATATCATATCATATCATATCATACATTTTTTTGATTAAGATGCTATAACTGTGAGATTGTCATATGTACTGTAACATAATAAGTGTAATATCTGTCTATGACATGTTGGGCCTTAAAGTTAAAATTTTTTTTTTAAAAAGTAGTGTTTTACTTCAGGGTAAATTTGTGTTGCTTTGGTTTGATCTTCTGAGAAAGGGAGGACTCATAGAGCTGATTAGATCTCTCCTGGTGTGTACATAAAGCTGCAGCAGCTTCCTCAGATCCTGCAGAGCCACTGCTTCACCGTCACTGCCATGGCCTTCTGCAAACTTGTCACTGTGCTGGTGCTGGTCCACATCACTGGAGGTGAGAAAGACTGATACATGAGATTATTACTGTGAACTGATCCATCTGTATTCACTTTGTCAATCTAATTTGTTTATAGACCTTTGACTAAATGGCAATTAACAAAATTTCTCAAAATGTGAATCTGCTCCTGCAACCAATACAGTGTTTGAATTTGGACAAAATGTTCTAACACATGTTCAGTGCTCACTGCAGCCTTCATTAATTTCAGTATTGCTCATTTAGGTTTGGATGGAGCTGAGGTGAGGAGCTCCATTGTAGGGGGAAAGGATGCTCCAAAGGACAGGTGGCCGTGGATGGTCCACCTGAACATCACATCTGATGGCATCAAAAAGTGGCGCTGTGGTGGCACCATCCTCAACAGTGAATGGGTGCTGACTGCTGCACACTGCTGGGATCCGTAAGTGTGTGTTCAGCTGTGTATAATATGTACATACACCGGTGGTATATCACACTGATGTTAGAATAGCCATGTGTAGCGGATGGGTGTTGGGTTTACAGTTAATGTAGGGTTTGTCCATCAGTGCAGGAAAACTAATACATGTCTTGTTTTTCCAGGAGGCTCCAGCCTAACCCGTCTCGATCAATGGCTTGGGTCGGCACACACAGCCTGCAAAAGGAGTCCGCCCGTTACCTTGGTATACTTTATGTCATTCCTCATGCTAACTACGGAGCTGTTGGCAATGGCTATGTCAATGACATTGCTCTGATCAAGCTGAAGAAAAAGCTAAGGTTCTCACAGAGCGTTCGTCCAGTGAGTCTGCCCAGTGTCGATGACACCTTTGGCCCATCATCTGAGTGTTGGATCACTGGCTGGGGCTACACTGGCACTAGTGGTAAGCTGTACCTATAAGATAGATTGTGGCATACTGAGATGTAATAAAGTTGATACACTCTTTCTTTGTCCAAATCAAATTATTTTGAACCATCCAAGACATGAAACTTAACCTAATTAACACATTTACTGGTATGTTTTGTTCAGAAAAAGGTTAAATTACCAAATTTGCCAGATGATTTGCTGGAATGAAGATGCGAATAACTTCTTGTTTCCTGCACTCATTGTTCCACTACATTTTATTATGTTTTCACAATATCGCCTCCTCTTCACCTCTGTGTCCATGTAGCTCCCCTACAGGATCCAGAAACCCTTCAGGAGCTGAAGATTCCCATCGTCCCCAACACTGCGTGTGCGAGACAGTATCCTGAGCTGTCCTCTGACATGCTGTGTGCTGGGGAGGGAGGGAAGGACGCGTGCAAAGTAGAGTTTTTTGTTGTCGTTGTTGTTGTTTTTAAATTTCAGACAAAATTTGGTCATACCAAAAACCAATCAACTGTTTGCATTGAAAATGTAACAAGTGGCTCCTAGGCATTTTGGGTTGCAGCCCATTAAAAACAGAAGTGCTTAGTGGAGCCCCTTGTTGCATGTCAAATATTGCCAGTTTCCCTGTTTAATTTTAATTTTGTTTTAATTTATGGATTCGTCAACAGGTGGTACCATTCAAATATCTCTCTCTTTGTCCTGTTACTGAAAACATTTATCATTAATACTGAACATGCATTTTGCTGATAATATTGTACTCTACCTGCTCATTGTACTTTTACTGAAGTAGGATTTTGAATGTAAAAGTGTTGAATGTAATTAGTTCTATTGGTTATTTTCAGTAAACATTCTCTCCCACTGAATAACAACTGACCTATTCCTCCAAAACCACCATATCAATCTATACTGAAAGTCAACTTAGCAATTAAAAGAAATGGAAGGAACAATGCAACCTGCAAAGACTAAAACCATGAATGTGTATATGTGTGTGTTGTTTGGGCTCCACAGGGGGATTACGGTGGCCCACTGGTGTGTCATGGAGCCGGTGGTTTTGTGCAGGTTGGCATCATGAGTTTTGGGAGTCCTAATGGCTGTGCTGTCTCAGGCCGCCCTGGTGTCTACACTCAGGTGTCCAAGTATCTGCGCTTCATCAACGACTACATCCACCACGCTGAAGAAGCCTCGGTTGAGGTCTAAACCTGGACGTGTAAGCTGTCCAGTCTATTTACCTGATAAGCAACCTTCCTCTTTAAAGCCTCTCTCCTGCTCTGTACTGTCAGTCCAAATGGTCCTTGGTCCTGATTGTCTTCTACTCTGCTTTGTTCAACTAAATTCTTTGCATTAAAGCTTTGAAGCATTGATCTTAGTGTCTCTGTGCGTTGATGAATTCCTCTTCACAGACTTCAAGCACATTAGTAAAAACTGACATCTACCATTAACACAGAATATCAACAGCACATGTATACATTTACATTAATAATAGACTCAATTACATATTTGAGGTATTTCACCTGATTATACAAGTTCTTAAAAATGATTTAACAAACTGATTCCACCTCAACTAGCTACAGTGTAACACTTCAGGGTCCAAGAGTCACAATAATAAACAATAATTTTTTTTTATTGTTATGTCAGCACACAGTATGTAGATCATCATTCTCTAGCACCTCCAACAGGATGTGAGGAGGAGCTGCACAGTTTTTCTACTTTCATAGTGAACATATTTTTGTTTTAACAAACACAACAGGCTTTCTCTATTGGTCAACAGCAGCTATGAGACCATTCAATGCTATGGGCACAAGTGGTTCTAACACCAATAGTTAGGTGCTGAGAACACAGAGGTGACTGTCCAGGCCTTAAGTATTTTGATGGTGACACTTTTTTTTCACAAAGAACAAAGAAGCAACTGCCCACACTGTAAGTGTTCAACAGTATGTGGATACTTGCCTGCTACATGTTTCCTGAGCAGCTGTGTGTGTGTGTGGGGGGGGGGGGTCAACCATTTCTCTAATGTTTCTCTCAAGGAAACCTTAGCAGAATCTTCTTTGCGGACCTCAGCTCAGCTTTTGGGCTGAGGTGTGTGATGTATGTGGGCTTCACACTGGACGATAAGTTCAGCTTTGGACCGTACATAAAGGACATTCAATATAGGAGCCACCAAAGACTGTCAGTCATCTGCCAACTCAAAGGACTCTATGTCTCCCTCCATCTCCTCTTACTACTGCACCAAAATATCATCCAGCCCATACAGCTCTACTGTCCCATCTGTCTCTTTAACAAACTGACAAACATGCATAACTGTCATGGACCAGTCAGGTCTAGGGGGTCCTCAGTTCAGGTTTTAGGTCAGGCATCTCCAAACTCTTCCACAAAGGGCAGAGTGGCTGCAGGTGTTTGCTCCAAACAAGCAGCAGCACACCAGACTGGATTCAGTTAATCAACTGATCTCAGTCTTCAGACAGCTGATTGGCCAAACTCTGTGTTCTTGATTGGTTGGAACAAAAACCTGCAGCCACACGGCCCCTGTAATAGTTTGGAGATGCCTGTTTTAGGTTGATGGTGGATGCATCTTCATAATAGCACACAGTCCAGCTGCAGCTGCGCTCAGCACACAGGTGAGTCTCATCACCTCATTAACTCCAATGGATGCACACGCCTCTCACAGTGATGTCATCTCATTAACACAGCTTAACCACTCCTCTTTATTAGTTCTCAATGAAAACACTCCAGAGTGTTTGGGAAAAGGAGAAAGAAAGAAAAGCAGCTATAACCCCTCTACTCCTACAATAACCAGCACTGCTGCAAAGATAATAGAACTGTCACAATCACCAGAGACAGAGGACACAGAGTGCAGAGCAACACAAGGGGTAGAGCTTAATCACAGTCTGTTTATTATCGGTCAGGGTCGAAAACCAGGCACGCAGTCAGAGGTACAAAAATGCTAGACCAAAACCCTTCTGTCCGGCCTCCAGGATCTTCATGCCTGGCCAGCCTCTCAGACTTTTTGCCCCTTGCCCCCTCCCCCCTTCTGGGGGGTTTGAACTCTTGAAGTATAAAAGTTAAGGGTCTTTTGTGCAGCTGTTTTATTTCAAAGAAACCTTGAAGAAAATCTTATTAAATGTTGGCACCATGAACGAAGACTGATTAGATCTCTCCTGGTGTGTATATAAAACTGCAGCAGCTTCCTCAGATTCTGCAGAGCCACTGCTTCACCGTCACTGCCCTGGCCTTCTGCAAACTTGTCACTGTGCTGGTGCTGGTCCACATCACTGGAGGTGAGAAAGACTGATACATGAGATTATTATTGTGAACTGATCCATCTGTATTCACTTTGTCAAGGTTAACCTTGGTTTAATTTATTCTGCTTGGTTGACTTCATTAAGATCAAATCTAATATATCATATAGACAGATAGGAACTACTTGAAATGGTTATTATGATAGTAAATATAACGTCATTTGTGGTGCTGGTAGTTGTTTGACTAATGGTGTTGACCTGACAGCTTAGTTTGATCTTGCTATGTCCAAATGGTACATCCTGCCTGTAGTGTATTACAAATTTAAAGCAAACAGACTTTTTCAGAAAGGCAGATTTTGGTCTCTTGCTGTAGTGGCATGAAAAGGTAAATCTGCCTGTTAAATATAAAGCTACAAGCTTCAACCTGTGACCCCCCCAACAAAGACAAGAGAAAACAGCCAGTCTTACTCTGCTGTAAGGAAACAAACTCCACCTTCAGAGCTCACAGATCAACACATAATATCTCAGTCATGTCATCAGTACAGTTTCTTAGATGTGTGCATTTTATTTCTCACATCAGGGCTTTTCAAGTCTGAGACAGTAACTTCCCTTCAGACAAATCTTGGAAAAAGGTGCCCCCTCACCCAACCTTAGTTTACAGGCTTTGTTTCACTTTGGATGGTGTTATTTGATCCCTTAACACTCCACAGTTGAGCCAGGATAGTCCAGTGCTGCTGTTTGACACGACTAAAACAAAAACATAAAAACTTGTGTCTAAGGCCTTTATTGGCTTCTGGTGGAGAAAAACAGTACACATTTAGAAACTCTCACTGCTGCTCTGTTAAGTTTGGATGGAGTTGATGAGGAGCTTCATCTTTAGGGGGCAGGATGCTCCAAAGGACAGGTGGCCGTGGATGGTCCACCTGAACATCACATCTAATGGCATCAGCAGGTGGTGCTGTGGTGGCACCATCCTCAACAATGACTGGGTACTGACAGCTGCACACTGCTGGGATCCGTAAGTGTGTGTTTGTTTGTGTTTTCCAAATTCTTCTTTCTTCTTCTGGTTCTTTCACACGACCTCAACGATCCTCCACTGTACACCGCTCATTATGAAAACCGTAAACCAGACACTGCCTTTCTGGATTTTATGTTTGGTGTCATATGTTTTATTGTTTTGAGCCCAAACTGAAGATGATTTTCTGTCACTTGTGATGGACAGTAAAGTTTGAACTGAAATTCAAACTGAATGGAATTCTTAGAGCCACCCACGCCTCATGTGGTCATGTGTAAATGACTGTCAGCAACCAGTCAGCAGCTCCTGTTAACACATTGATTCATTCCAGTTTTATAGTAGTTAGTTTGATCAGTCACATGATAAAAAAGGCAGAACCCAACATTCATGTTAGAATAGCCATGTGTAGTGGAAGGGTGTTGGGTTTACAGTTAATGTAGGGTTTGTCCATCAGTGCAGGAAAACTAATACATGTCTAGTGTTTCCAGGAGCCTCCAGCCTGAGTGGTCTTGATCAATGGCTTGGATCGGCACACACAGCCTGCAGAAGGAGTCTGTCCATTACCATGGTATAGATTAAGTCATTTCTCACCTTAACTACAGAGCTGTTGCCAATGGCTGTGTCAATGACATTGCTCTGGTCAAGCTGAGTCACAGCCTGACGTTCTCACAGAGCGTTCATCCAGTGAGTCTGCCCAGTGTCAATGACACCTTTGGCCCATCATCTGAGTGTTGGATCACTGGCTGGGGCTACACTGGCACTAGTGGTAAGCTGTACCTATAAGATAGACTGTGATACTGCTAATAGACAAATGAGCAAGTCACAGATTTGTAAGGTTCATGTGCTGGACTGTTGCTACCTGCCTGAAACTTCCTCTCAATCATAATCAACACATTTACTGGTTCATAAAAAGGTTCAATTACCATAAATGATGAATGAATGATCAACATTTGTCAGAGGATTTGTTAGAATAAATTAATAAATAAAGAGTTTCTTGTTTCCCACACCGATTGTTATGCTACATTTGTGTCTTTCACAATAAAAGTCTGTCTATATAATATCACCTCCTCTTCACCTCTGTGTTCATTCAGTTCCCCTACAGGATCCAGAAACCCTTCAGGAGCTGAACATTCCCATTGTCCCCAACAGTGTGTGTGAGACAGAGTATCTGGAGCTGACCTCTGACATGATGTGTGCAGGGGACATGACCAGAAGAAAAGACATGTGCACAGTAAAACATTTTAATATTTACATTTGCTGAAACCTTATTCTAGATAATGTCAAAACATAAAAAATCCATTGCATGCAGTAGGCTGGCTGCACACCAAGAGGGTGAATTGTGGTGACATCACAAAGATACAGAAGTCCTGATGGTTTGTTTTAAGGCTTCACAGTATTAATACAGAACTTAGACCTGCTTTATAATCACAGAAGAGTCTGGGACCTTTCAAATGTCGGTTTGCAGAGGGGAAGTATTGCAGAGGCAGCACATACTGTTCTGTCACCCTGCTGCCGGCTGTGGTTTCCTGTACAGTTAAAGATTTTATGTATAAAAACTGTTGGAGCTTATAAAGTAAAATGCTTTCTGAAAATGTTTCTCAACTCAACAAGTTCAGATATGGAAGGAACAATGCAAACTGCACAGACTAACAGTGTGAATGTGTGTATATGTGTGTGTTGTTTGGGCTCCACAGGGGGATTATGGCGGACCACCGGTGTGCCGTGGAGCCAGTGGTTTTGTGCAGGTTGGCATCATAAGCTATGGGAGTCCTAATGGGTGTGCTGTTTCACCCCACCCTGGTGTCTTCACCAAGGTGTCCAAGTATCTGCGCTTCATCGACTACATCAACCCACTGGAACAATCCTAGAGGATGAATAAAGTATATTTCTATCACTCAACTGATGAGCAAGCCTCTCTCCTGTTTTGTACTGTCAGCCCATATGGTCCTTGGTCTTGATTGTCTTCTACTCTGGTTTTTCAACTAAATTCTTTGCATTAAAGCTTTGAAGCATTGATCTTAGTGTCTCTGTGTGTTGATGAATTCCTCTTCACAGACTTCAAGCACATTAGCATACACTCATATCTACAACCAATAGCATAAACCAGCAGCACATGATTCATTCATTCATTTTAGAACTGTTTAGTTTGGCAAATTAACATCTGTGTATGACCTGGTAGACTGGCGACCACAAGTCTTCTGGATGACTGTAAAAGCATGGTGAGAAGAAATCGGACCAACGACACCAAATTCAAACTCTATGAAAGGAGGGAAAGGCAGAGGTATGGTATGGATAAAATAAAAGGAATCCATTCTTGGGGTCCAAGTAAATGGATCTGTCAAAAGTGAAGAAATCCACTCAATTGGCTACTGAGACATGCTATTCTCAAGCTTGGGGTGTACAGATGACACAACATCCCAAAACACACTGAGAATAACTTTAGGCTTCTCTTATTACCAGGATTAGGATTCTCCTCACAAATGTGTTTAAATGTGTGTTAGTGAGCACTGCTTTACCGACACCCACCCATCCACCTGTCAGATGTGGCACATGAAGATGCTGATTACACAGACTGATTATTGACTGCTGACGACTGAACGGCCTCTTTAAACTGATCTGGTTGTTGTTTGTTGGCACACTTGTCTTCAGTGGCTTCTTAAGTTGCAGCAACTGGGTCATGCTGGGTGGGGGGGTGGAGCAGTGGTTAGCACTGTCACCTCTAGGCTCTGGGTTTCAGTCCCTGGCCTGGAGCCTTTCTTAATGTTGTCTGCATGTTCTCTCTGTGGCTGCCTGGGTTCTCCAGCTTCCTCCCAGTCCAAACACATGCACACTGTAGGTGTGTGGCTGTGAATGTGTGTGTTTGTGTATGTGGCCCTGTGATAGACTGGTGGCTGTACCCCACCCTTGCCCACTGTCTGCTGGGACTGCCTCCACACTCCTGAGACCCTGCACAGTAAAGACAGAGGAAGGATTGCGCCCATACATTCAGGCCCTGTTTACACATAGCAAAAACATTGTATTTCCAAGCATTTTGACCTTTTGTTTACACGAAACCAGAGCCTCAAGTCACTGAAAACAATTACATCTGAAAACCGCAGCCAAAAGCGAGATTTTACAAAACTCTGTTTTGACATTCGCATGTGCAGTAGACAGGGACAGGCCTCAGAATGTCACAGTAAAAGACAGATACTGCATCAGGATCATGTGTGACAGTTTGTTTGGCTACTGTGACCAAGGGGGTGGATCGGACTATGTGCAGACGTAACTCACAGGCAGCCATATTGGGTCAATCTACTTGTACTTACTCTTGCAGCAGTAAGGTGGATGATCCAGTCATCTGCACTAAAAAACTACTGATAACTCGGTGACAGCATTGACCATATACAGCTATTACTTTAACTATTTGCATAATGTCACTATAATGTTACTTTCATAGAAAAGTACATGATTAAAATGATTCGTGATTTTAAGTATGCAGTATCATGACTACCTTTCTGACATTCATAATCAACCAAACTGTTTGAAAATCGGTCAAAAACTGAGTAAGTTTTGGTTATTAGAGTAGGACACCATAGTCATAATGCTCTGAGGGTGCAAGTGGACTGATGCAAGCTTGCAGCTACTCATGCCATCTCAGAAGGAACAGGAACTAGCATATCTCTATGCTTCTTGTTACACTGCAACCTATAGGTTTGGTTTGCTGATAGTAGCTTTTAACAGCGTAATTTATGCATGTTTGTTTTTGTTTTGTTTTTTTAAACAATGGGGGGTGAACTATGTTATTTTTGAAAATGTAGAAGGGGAAATATCCATCTCTGCAAATACCTGGCTGTGTGTAAATGTGGCCTCAGATCCAGAGCCTCCCTCTGGACTTGTACTTCTGGACCTCAGTGCTGCATTTGATACCGTCGATCACAGCATCTTACTGCATAGACTAGAACACGAAATCGGGATCAAAGGATCTGCTCTAAAATGGTTTGCTTCATACTTATCTGACCGATTTCAATTCGTTAATGTTAATAATGTCCATTCGAAGTACAGCAGAGTTATGTATGGTGTGCCGCAGGGCTCAGTTTTAGGGCCAGTTCTCTTCACTCTTTACATGCTCCCATTAGGGGATATAATCCGTAAACACTCCATCAATTTCCACTGTTACGCTGATGATACTCAGCTCTACCTATCAATAGAGCCAGATGATAGAAGCCGCCTCATCAATCTGCAAGATTGCTTGAAAGACATCAAATCCTGGATGTCTTCTAACTTCCTTCTACTGAACTCTGACAAAACAGAGGTTATTGTGATTGGACCCAAGCATCTCAGGGACACATTCTCCAATCAGATTGCTACTCTAGGTGGCATCACCCTTAACTCCAGTCCAACAGCGAGGAACCTTGGAGTCATTTTTGACCAGGATCTTTCCTTCAGCTCTCACATAAAGCATGTGACTAGGACTGCCTTCTTTCACCTGCGCAATATGTCTAAAATCAGAAATATCCTCTCTCAGAGTGATGCTGAGAAACTGGTCCACGCATTTATTACTTCTAGGCTGGACTACTGTAACTCTCTCTTGTCAGGATGCCCAAAAACCTCTCTGAAGAGTCTCCAGCTGGTCCAGAACACTGCAGCGAGTTTACTGACAAGAGTTAGTAAGAGAGAGCACATCTCTCCCATTCTAGCTTCTCTCCATTGGCTTCCTGTAG
Organism: Caranx ignobilis; assembly: GCA_021432705.1. Lineage (NCBI taxonomy): Eukaryota > Metazoa > Chordata > Actinopteri > Carangiformes > Carangidae > Caranx > Caranx ignobilis. Next base: position 52,462,627 of record MU270012.1, read on the forward strand.
GATATAGAATAGACTTCAAGATCCTTCTACTTACTTACAAGGCTCTTGATAACAAAGCTCCAACTTATTTGAAAGACCTCGTCATTCCATACTGTCCTACCAGAGCACTTCGCTCCCAGAATGCAGGTCTGTTAGTGACCCCCAGTATCTCTAAAAACAGACTGGGAAGTAGAGCCTTCAGTTACCGGGCTCCTCTATTATGGAACCAGCTCTCTCCATGGGTCAGAGAGGCAGACACTCTTTCTACATTTAAGGCTAGGCTTAAGACCTTCCTCTATGAGAGAGCTTTTACTTAGGGCTGGGTCAGGTAGTCCTGATCCATTTTATAGCTACGCTGCTATAGGCTTAAACTGCTGGGGGACACATCAGGTTACATGGAGCCCTATCCCTCCTCTCCTCTCCTCTCCCCTCACATTTTGAACTGCCATTATTTGTTGCACTTTGTAGTCTGGCCTTGGTGTCTCGCACTCTCTCTGTATTTCCATAGATCTCTTCAGACCTCCATCCCCCTGCACCAACCAACCAACCGCCGCCTCCATCACCTCCTTTCTCCTGCTGTTAAACCGGCCTGCACTCCCTGCTCATGACCCAGTCTGCCGTCCAGTAGTCCCATTAAGCTGGCCTTCCCTCCCTGCCCACCAGGAGCTGCCTTCATCATTTTTCGTTTCTCGTTAACTGACTGATTCCATCTCCATGATTTCCATATTTCATGTTGTAAATTGTTTTCTTTGTCTGTATACAACATCTATTGCACGTCTGCCCGTCCTGGGTGAGGGATCCCTCCTCTGTTGCTCACCCTGAGGTTTCTCCATTTTTTTTCCCTGTTAAAGGGTTTTCTTGGGAGTTTTTCCTCAGTCGATGTGAGGGTCTAAGGGCAGAGGATGTTGTCATAATGCTGTGTAAAGCCCTTTGAAACAAACTGTTTGTAAAAACGGGCTATAAAAAAAAAAAAAGAAAAAAAAAAAAAAGAAAGAAGCCTTGAGGTGATGAAGTGACTTTCAGCTCACGGGGGACATTCAGCATGCCAAATGCACACTACCTCAAAGTGTGCAGTGTCTATGGAATTGTTCTGTGTGACAAAACTGCACATTCATATTTCTGTTAAGTGTGTATATATCCCTTTTGACAGAGCAGCGCAATGATTCAGCTCCAAAAGAATCTAAATTATCAGACAACTTGTTATTGATTTCCCAGTTCAGATAATGGTGCTGATTCATCATCAGATTACAGAATGCTGATTAAGATGCACTTTTTTATTTGTCTTATCAAAGCACCATTGCCAGTAAAGAGGAAGCTGAACATGATAAAGTTAGCAGTTGCTGAAGCTACGCACCCAGGAAGTAGTCTTTCTTCAAAACATACCATTAGTATGGTCAGATTTAGGAATGCTGAGTTTGAAAGCTACAATCAGCTTTAAATACTTCCTGAAATACAGATGGCAGTTTGGCCTATAAGTTTATTAAGACAATTATCCTGTAGGGAGAGAGTTTTGTTAGCATTTTTTGTTCTCCAAATTTTAGTTTAGTACCATTTGAGTCTGGCAACAACAACACAAACAACAGCAGCAGCAGTTTTCTCCTGGTTCAAGCTTCAGAGTAAAAGTGAGATCCACTTCCAAATATGTCACAGCAGCTAGCTAACTTGAGTCTTTAAATGAAATGAAGGTGATTGATTTGTTTTTCTCTCATGTTTGCAGTTGAGTTAGTCCATATAAATGTAACACTGACAACTCTCACAAGTATGGATGGCTCTTGCATGATGTACCTTTGAAATGCAAGCTTTTAGTTTGAAAGAGATGAAATTGTTCTAATGTATGTGGTATAGCGTGAGAGGAGTGGCACCACCCTCATGTCATGTGTGGAAAACATGAAGCTTAGAACAGTACATCCTGATGTTATTTGGCAAGCGTCCCTGGCCCTTAGATGTTTAGGACAGGTGCCATTACAAAAGTTGTCCTGATATGTAGCTTCTTGTTTTTGAGTCAAATGCACTATACATGTAAACAACATTTCTGAGCTGCTGGATTTCTTTTTTTCACTTTTGAAGGGGCTCTGCTAGCTGCTAATTCCTTGCTAAGCTACATTAGACACCTAGCATAATGAGCTTGTCTGGTTGTAAGATGAAGAAACATATGATTAAAAAAATGTCATAGTGTTCATTGTTAAAGGCCCACAGACCTTTAGACACTAGATGCAGCACCACATTGATCTTCCTGCATTCAGCTCAGATCTGGATTGGCAGTGGTGTTTCACATCTGAAGGCACATAGAGTCAATGCACAACAGGCACAACATAAAACCCCAAATAAATATGTTAAATCATCAAATAAAAATGCAGCCATGATCAAGACCTTGAATGGAAGCAATTCAATGTGTCAGGACAAAGTGTTTTCCCCATCAGTTGGACAATTACTGAATCTTCACACTGTGGTGTCTCAGTAACAACTTTGGCCAAAATTACGTCCTTAACTCATCTTCATACAGTCTCTCTCTTGAAAATAAAATGACAAACTAGTGGAGAACTAATTCATTTTCATGAGGAAAACTCACAACTTTCCAACCACAAGAAAAAAAGATGCCAAGTGAGTCCACATGAAATTAAAAATAGCTTTTAGAAGTTTGTTTTGGTCTGTGGAATAATGTCCACCATCAGTTCAGTGCAGACAGTCTCTTCCTGGAAAGTAACTGTCACTGAGGTTGTTCAGCAGCTGTGTTGTCTGATATAATGTCCTGAATAATCATTGGTTACCTCAACATGCACACACCTGGAGTCTTTATCCTCCTGTGATTACTGAGCTTTTACAGAACCACAGTAATAGCAGGTTGGTTTGTGCATGTAGGGAAAACCACAGTCCTGCTCATAGTGGCAGATGCGCCTGCTCCTGCACCTGCAGCTCTGGACCTGGGTATGCTGTAGGTTGAGGGGAGCTGCTGTCCTTCTCTGTCTGTGCTGCCAAGCCGTCCTTCCCGTCATCCTCCTCCGCTTTTCGTTTCTCTGCCTTGGTCTTGAACCTCAGCCCATGACCTGTCAATCACAGGCAGTAAATGTTAAAGCCAGTACTGGTTGGTCTCAAGTCTTTGACCAGCTGTCCAAAATCACAAAGTGTGTGAATTTACAATGAAACAGGAAAACACAGCACATCTTCACATCTGATGAGGAGCAAATGTCAGTTGATGCTGCTTAGTAATAATTGTGGTTTATTGATTGGTGATTCATTAGAGATCCACCGATGAATAAGAGTGAAAATTATTGGTGTACAGATGAACACTCTTTAAAAAGCAAAGGTTTTCTTCTGACCCTTCATGGCTAATGTTGGCATTAACACCTGTTTACTTAACCATCATTTCTTTATTCACCATCGGTGAAAGCACCCTCCATTTCTATCACTTCTTATCTTCTACTATAATTAGCATGCTAACCAGCTAGCTCTGGCCCAGCCATTAGTACCAATATTGTATTCTAAACACAGCATTTGCTCGGAATATTGGCAAGGTTGGTGAGTGAGCTGCTGTTAAAGAAAACCTCGGCTATTTAGAAACAAAGTAAGTTAAAATAGTATTTAACTTTCTCAAATAAATAAAACATGAAGATTTTAAGAAGGTGCTCTAAGTCAAATATTCAATATCCTAAGAATAGTTTTAAATTAACCAATAATCACATTAAAAGTGAGATTATCTGTAAATAAATTTTATTTATATATATATATATATATATGTATGTATATATATATATATATATATATATTTGCCAAACCCAGAACAGACACTCCACTTTCACTGACAGAGTTAACTGGACACAGACACCAGCTGTGCATCCTGAGGGGATGGAGCACCAAAATATTCTCACCCCCAACAGCAGGCGACTAAATATAGTCATCTGGCTGATCTGTCTGTCACAATTAAACCAATTCCATGTGTCGGAGTTACATAACAAGGTCAAGCTGTGTGTTTTAGAGCAGAATTTGTTTCCTCTAAACAGCTGAGCTAAAGACTGAACCACAACTGTATAAGCTGTTAACTAAATTATCCGTCACATATGTGAAAACCACTTTGTTGATGTAAATACTTTTTGTCCAAAATGTAAATCTGATAAGGAAAAAGCTGAGGTTAAATAGAAACACTCTGTGCTAAGAGAGGCATGTTCTCCTCCATAAAGAGAAAAAACACAACTTCTGTTCCCATCTTTCTTAATCATTATTTATTTTCTATATTATTTCAGGATCAGTCATGTTACTGTGACTCTAGGTCCTCTGACAAGGACCTAATAATTTACATTATAAAGACATGAGCATAAAATTTAAGTAGTAGTAGATATAAAACAACCAGACTTGTGTGTGTGTGTGTGTGTGTGTGTGTGTGTGTGTGTACTAACTTGGACAGTCTGCCACCTCCTTGAAGGCCTTTTTCTTACAGCAGCCTCGACACAGGTTAAACACACATTTATTTCCCTGCAGGGTGAAAACAATAAAACCACATCAACCAAACACAGCAGAAGCTGAAGTTACTGACTCTTTGCTAAAGTGAAAAAACAAAATGCAACACACTGCATTACTGCATTACTGCACAGGTGATTCTATGTCCCACATGTCTTACTGTTAAAACATTATCATTTACACTGCCATTACACTTCCATTTTCTTGAACTTGTTGTCATCTCTGACTCTGGGAACAAAAACTAAGCCGAACTCAGTTTGGGCTCGTCTGTCACAGTGAATCAAATGAAACACATGCAGTGTTTAAAGGGACAGCCTACCTTTGGGTTCCCACACTGTTCACATTTGATGTACTTGGCTGTGGAGAAAAAGGAGAGGCACTGTCAGACTGTGTGTGTTTGAAATCACGACCACAGCGTATTGATGTGTCAGACTCACGTTTCTGATCAGGACAGAAGTTCTTGTTGGGGTTGCGGGATCTCTTCTTCTGTTTGTTTTTGGAGAGGGTGTCAGCAGATCCATCAGAGTCCTCCAGCGCTCTCTTCTGACACACCGTCTTCTTCACTTCTGAACCCTGGCTGTAACCATTGGCAACTGGCTCCTTTGGCCTATAAGATATAGTTAGTCAGCAGAAACATCACCATGTGTTTATTTTACCATCTGTCAGGTCAGGGTGTCCTTTGATAGGTGTACTAATGTATGAAAATGCTTCAGTGACACTCTCATATACATATATAGACCAATAACAACAGAGTGGTGACTCACGCTGGTCTGACATACGGCTGACAGATCCAGTGGGGGAAGGGCAGACTGCTCTCCTTCTTCTCCTCCTCATCCTTTCCTCTGGCTATCTCCTCCTGTGCAGACACACCACACCAAGCATTGTTCATCCAGTTAGTCTGCTCAGATTAGACTCATTAAACAGCACTGTCACTCTGAAAAGTTGGATCTCAAACATGTGAGTCGACATTGACAGAGACCAGAGGTCACTTTCATGTACAACAAGTGTGACGTAGTTTATTTGCTGTGTGGTTTGTGAGATTGAAGCTACCATCCATGATCTGATTTACATTATTAATATATGTAGTCTGGACAAGGAAGATGTAAGCTAAAGCAAGATGTATTGTAAGGGCGCACAAAACCATGGGGCTGTATGACTGGAGCTGACCATCTATTTGGAAGCAACCGTCTCAGTCTCTCCCCCCATAAAGCAAGATCTCCTCAGGAGACTCAGAAAGTATGTGGACTGCAGTGGAGGGTGTGATAAGGGTCATGTGGCCTACACTGATTGCTTAACTAGCCGCCAAGCTTCTCCACCAGCTCCACTTAGCCTCTTACAGTGACGGATGTTAGCCGAGTTAGGAAAGATAAAGCAGAGCTTCCCACCACAGATTGCTTTGGCTCCATCTATGACACTGACTGCAGTAACAGTGGACAATGGTAACTGATATCATGTGTCTAGTGTGTGACTATCATTCAAACATTACAATGGTGTCTGAGTGGTAAACTTGAGCTCTCATGTCTGATCAGGTTGTGACCTTTGACCTGATGGAGTCAGCTCTTTCCTGACACACACAGCCTTTACTGTGTCAGCTAACACATCCACTTGTTTTCCTGATGTTTCTTCTGATGTGAAGAAGAGATACTTTATATTCTAAGTGCAATTTTATTGTGAAATGTTTTATCTGTAGTTCTGGTTACCTGGCAACGCAGTCTCAGCTTTTTGCTGACCTCAGCCAAACCCTCAATGTTCTTCACCTTGGCCAACTCCTCTCTGAGGTCTTGGTGGATCTGTAGCCTACACACACACACACACACACACATTATACACTATACTGGAGAAGATGTAAAATCTGAGCAATAAGATACTGTTACTGATTTTGTGTTAAAATCCTACCTTAATATGTATTTTAATTATATATGAATGAGGGAGTAATATTTTGAAATGGCTAAAATCCATATCACATAAAGATATAGATTGCCTTGATTTTTCAAAATTATCCACAGATAAATTAAATGAACATGTCTATTATGTGTTTATGATCATACTAAGATCTGATCATACAAGCATGACGTCCTGTTAAATACATGGCCACTGTGATGGAATCCATATGAAAAGTTAGAAACAAATTGGAACCAGTATTCAATTTGAATAGAGAAAATTACAGAGTAGGTCTATTACATTAAGCGCATTGCATTATGGGCTGTGTGTAGACTTTTAAGCAGGCTTTATACTACCAAACTTGGAGAGCTTCAGAGAACCCCTGCTCCCCACGCCTCTCTGACATAATGGTAACCAACTGTTGGTCATATCATATCAGAGTAAATGCATTTGTATGCAGACAGACATACGTGTGGTGCCACAGCTTGAAGAGGTGGGCTCGCACATAAGACAGAGTGCAGGGAGGATACTGCTTCACCACCTCTAGATACTCCTCCGCCATCTCCCAAACTGGGGGATTGCGGCCCTCAAACAGGGCTGGGTTATGGAGGTTCCCCTCTAAAAATAAGACATGATAACAAAGTAGTTTTGAAAGAATACACAACCACAACCAGAAAAGTATACAGATATCCTCTATGGCATTTATTAACACCAATAACTTAGGAAAAAATGTGTGTAGTGAGCAAAGGTAAACAGTTACCTGCACTCATGACTCCCTGAACTCCTGTCTCCTGAATACAGCGCTCCACATCACTCAGGTGCTGAATGTTCCCGTTGGCAAACACTGGAATATTGACTGCCTTCCTGTAGCAGAGACCAAACACTCAATGAAAAAAAAAAAGAAAAAGACTGGATCATAGGATGGGGATAGAAATGGTCAGCACTATGACTTTTTGATTTTGTTTCAATATTGGAAATATTGGAGAGCAAGGAAATAGGGGATTCAATATAAACACTTGGAAAAGCTGCAGATATGTTCAGTTACAGCATATTAAAGAGCGAAAACAAAGTGGCTGTAGCTCACCGCACTGCCTTGATGTGCTCCCAGCTAGCGATACCAGTCATGGCTCCTTTCTGGTCTTTGGTTCTGCCATGCACGGTCAGCAGCTGGGAGAGATTAGGAGGAGGAAAAAGCACATCAAGGACTTTTAAGACCTTTCCAACTACATTTAAGGGTAATATTTTAAATACTATCTACTCAGAATTATTCTGAAACTTACAATCGTCCAATATTTTAAATACTAAAAAGGTGGATACTACTATTACATTAATTTGTTTTTTTGTTTTTACTGATTCTGTACAGGTAAGTTATACATACATACATACATACATACATACAGGTAAGTTGATAGAACAGGTAAGTTGATAGAAACCAAGGCTAAACATTAAACAAGGACAGTAATGATATTATAATAATTACCTCTATAAACTAAGAATGGTGGTGCAAATCAGAAATGCAGAAAATGGGGGGAAAACCAAAAGAGCAAGGAGAAACTGTGGAAGTTCAGAGTTGAGGAGAGTGTGTGACTGTAGAGCTGGACTGACTAGAGTGAATAGGCAGTGTACTCATTACTCCCATCACTGTGATCATACCTGACATCCAGCTTTTTCCAGCATCTGGGCATAGCGGACTGTCTTTTCAATCTCCTTGAACACCCGGATCTTACATGTGATGGGGACCGAGAGCTTTTCATTGGCTAACCTGACTGTAAGATAACAGTGGCATTTTAGTTTGACTGTGGAACTGTGGTGCTTTGGAAAACAAAACAGAAAACAGTAGAGGAAGAGTGGTGCTAAACCTCTGATGTGTGCTTATAAGGAACCTGCTGGTTTCAGATGAAGCACTAACATTTCAGCTTTGCGCATATGTTTGGTTACTGAACACAAAGATGATTGGACTTACTCATTTTCTCTAACAGCTCCCATTCGTCTTGTAAAAAGACTCCATAGTGACCTGTGGACCAGGGCACAACATGTTAGTATTACCTTCATTATGTCATCTGTAGGGTGATTGGCATCGTTTCTGATGTGACCATGAGGTGATATTTTGTTTTTGTTCAAACAGTGCATACCTCTCTTAGCTATCATCTGTGGACAGCCGAGATTGAGGTCGATGGCGTCACAGTAGTCCTGGGCCAGAAGAGCAGCCTCCAGGAACACCTCTGGATCGTTGGCACAAAACTGAGCCACAGAAGAAGGAAAAGTGGTTAAAATATAACAAAACAATGTTAATCTACAAATCGTCACAAATCATGCTGTGTGACTTCATGGGTTTACCACATATTAACAAACAGCAGGTGGAAGGAGCCAATCCTCACCTGTGTGATGAGAGGTCTGTCTTCCTCACAAACCTCATTGTAGAGGTTTTCTCTCCTGTAGTTGGTGTCACGGACAAACACCTGAGCATGCAGCATGGGAGTGTAGCAGAGCTGGGCACCATGTCTGCGGCTCAGCAGGCGCCAGGCCAGCTCACTCTGGTCCACCATGGGTGCCACCACAAACCGTGATGATTTCAGGGTCTTATTCCAGAACTCAAAGCCCTGGAGCTTGGCCATCACAGCTGACCTTGGCACACAGGAGACCACAAGAACAGAAAGGTAATCTTTTTTCTTTTTTTTTTTTTTTTTAATAAAGACTTAATTCAAACACAAGAAACTAAAATTCACCCTGAAGTAGCACATCAAATCACATTCACAGTACCTGTATGTGCCAAAGCAAACAAAATGTTCATCATTGAACCTGTAAAATCCTGCAAAGCTGCATTTTTCTGCTTGTCAACAGAAACACTGAACACAGTAAATAAAACAGATGTGTGGAATCTGGTGCTGTAAACCCAATATGTCTAAGTCTATGGAGTTTGCATGGTGCTTCAGCTCCCTCTCAAACACACCTTCTATCCAGAAGAGTCTTCTTTAAGGCGTGGGCGGCGTGTTTAGCATCTAAACACACTGGACACATGTCACACATGGATTTTTCCGAGTTAACTCACAAGCAGCTAGCATTTCAACACTTCAGTCAAATAAATATTTATCATTTCACCACGTTCACTTGTGTACTAACACGTCACTTAAAGCAGACGGGGGATTAAAACAAAAACAACAACAAAAAAAAAACAAAACAAAACAAAACAAAAAAAATCTCCAACGTTAGGAGTGACGCTGACAGGGTGGTCTTTCCTGTGTGACTTTCTCCTGTCTGCCTCAACAGTTATTAGCATCTAACTAGTTAGCCGTATCTGTGCTCTGCTAACTAGCAAACACATGTAGCACGTGACAGAAAATGTGTCCCAGTTTTGTTTCTACAGTAGCAACACGCGCTGCTCAGGCCATGTACTAACTGTAATTAACCATATACACCTCGCCGGCTTGTTGTTTCACCTGGAGTGGTGTGAGGTTCGTAGAGAGTGGATGGATCCCAATGACCGGACTGAGCCGCACTCACGCTCTCGCAGCACTGCTCACTCTATGGGCGCATTCTCTGGAAGCTCGTGGGTGCGCCGAGGGAGGACTTCCTGCTGCTCTTCTTCTTCTTTGTTGAATTTTGAGGTCGCGTTGCTGCCACCTACAGGTTTCATCTTCCCTCACCGTCTAAACCAGTGCTTCTCAACCTTTTTTCAGTGATGTACCCCCTGGAAATATTTTTTTTTTTTGCCAAGTACCCCCTAACCAGCGCAAAGCATTTCTGGTTGAAAAAAAGGACGTAAAACACTGTGTCATGACTGTTATTGTTTTATTAAACTTTGTAAAACCTGTTGAAAATTAACTTAGTGATAAAGAGTTTTGCGCATAAAAATAATTATCAACTTAAAGTGCCCCCTTTTAGGATTACAATAAAGATCTGTTTTTAAACCAAATTCATGAACTCAATTAAGTTACTGTCAGAATTTTGCCTATGATTTTGCCTTCTTTGGCACTTGTTCTTCTGTGTTTTCAGCAGCATTTCAGGTACGCTTCAACCACGACTTCATTGTTTGAGTAGTCAAGGTGGCAGTGATTGACAGGTCATGCCATGTGGCATGTGCCAGGTTGGGTCAAACCATATGGAGAAGACTTTGGGTTTTTTAGGATAATGAATAGCCTAATGAATATAAAAATCTGTTTATGAACTTACACTTATATTTCATTGAAATACTTAATAAATAATATTTTAAAGGACTTTTGAATTCATGCTATTTTTAAAGTATATATATATATATTTTTTTAAATCTCACGTACCCTGGAGTGCCTTCAAGTACCCCCAGGGGTACCCATACCCCCATTTGAGAACCACTGGTCTAAACCACTTTTAAACAGTCTCAGTCCAGTGGATCTACAAAACTGCTGGTGTCATGTGCTGCTTTACAAGCAGCTATGCAATAATACAGCAGCTGCTGGGTCTCTCTGATTTGCGACAGCACATAGAGCTAGTCTATTTTACTTGATTATTAAAAATCTGGCTATGAGCTGGGCCTGCATGAGTGCTCCACTGTGTCTGTTGGCGTGTCCCAGCTGGCAGGTCTGACCTCTCTCTGTCTCTATCTAGTGGTCAAAAGTCCACACTACTACTTTAGTCATCAGAACAGGTCAAAAGAGTCATCTCAGGATCTCAGCAGCTGCAGGTGTGCATCCGGTTATGTGAGCGTGCACGTGTATGTCACTGACTGCTAATGTGGGTATTGCATTATCATTAATGAATTATATTTCTAAAGATATAAATGTTTTAATAAATTATGATAAATTAACAAAATCCAGCTTCAATGGCACTATTATTACAGCGGTTGTTCATTACCGAGTATAGAAAAGTAAATAAATAACATCTAAGATCCTTGATGTCACTAAAATTAATATTAAAGCACTTCTGAGACAGTCCCAGTAAACCAAAAGGGCTTAACATGGTCCTCATCAGTCAGTGGCAGGTGCGGGCTGTGGACTGCAGGCTTTAGGACCCAGCACCGCAACGCTTGCCCCACTCTGGGGGTCTGCAGGCAGACGTGCGGGGAGGAACGCGGCACCAGAGCCGAGGGAGGAGACTGAAGGAGGGACACCTCTCATCAGCATCACCGGTAAGAGACCCAGCTGTCACCGTGCGGACATCACAACTCATCAAATCTAATTTCTGCTATCATTATATTCACACTCACTGCTGTGGCGGACTAGTTAAGAACGCGTCAGGAAAGCGTCAGCAGTCATCGCGGTGACATAGCTACAGCCTAATTATTTATAGCCACAATTTTAAAAATGTATCTGAGATCGTTGATATTGGTTAAATCGCGCAAATGACCATTTTCAGCGCACGTACGATCACACGGTCCATCAGCGCCGATGTCATGACAGAGTTATATAAGGAATGCAGGGGCATCCAGACAGAGATCCCCATGATGCAGGTACGTGGAGTGAGTGACGTAAGTTCACCTATAACTAGCAACATTTACCCTTTTACTACTAAAACTCAAACGCTTTACCTTAAACCCCAGTAAAACCCAAACCCCAAATAAATTTAAAAAATGTGAGAAAAATTCTGAAATATTTGATGTGATGGACAGACTGGAAATGATCAAATAAACCGCATGTATTGATTTAGTTGCTGTTTTTCAAAGATCGGTTTCAACCGAATTGTTTTTTCCACTATAGAACTTACTGTGTATTCTCGTCTGGATCTGGTGGAGCTGTGATGCAGTAGGTCACATGGCTTTAAACATCTCAGTAAAGTGTCAGCTTCTCTACTGAACAGAATGTCTTTCGGTCACAGCTTCTATTTTCATGACTGCACTATAAAAACTTAAATCTATCTGCTACCCTTGGTAGTAGCCTACACTCTGAATGCTTTACACCGTTATCGTTGCTGAATGACTAATACATTGTGATACAAAGCATTATGATTCATCACTATACTTCTGTGTGAGTTCATCACTGTGAATGACTCACACATTCACAGACGCTGCTTTCAAGAAGAAACCAAACTTCTACCATATGTCCACATGAGGGCACTGTGTCAAGATACTGCATTATAAAGTTGTTTTAGCAAACTGTTGCTAACACCAAATAGGCTGAGGACAACAGTAGTCACTGGGAGTTGGGCTCCAGTCTTCACCTTCATTTTTGCCCTGTTCAGATCTTAATCTTTATTTATCTGCTGAAAACTCTATGACAATATGCTCACCAGCTTACTGCTAACTATGATGACTGATGCTGTGATCTGCTTTGACATGCAGTCATTTAATCCATTATTAGAATAAATGTATTATTACTAAGTATATTTATTAGTGTAGATGGAGCCCCCAACAGAGCACCCCAGCTTTTTTGATATAATACATGATATGTGCTTTTCTTTGTATTATGACTAATATCATGAGTGTCTTCATATGGGATGTGAAGTTACATAACACATATGTATCTCATTAGACCACTAACATTATGATGAACATTATGCTGGGAGAACATTTAAGGACTTTGCAGCACTGCTGTCTGCTAGGACAAAATCAGTATCTGAGTTGTTTATAGACTTTATCTGCTGTCCAGGGAGATTCAGAAGACATTATAAAAGACCAAAATACACTTCAGACAATGGTCCTAACAGTAGTACTGTCCAGTGCTATGACTGTGTAAGGTTGCAGCTTAGTCCCCAGGGAGGGGCTGACTGAAACACACAGAGTCTGACAGTCAGGCTCATCACTTGGCTTGAACGACCATCCTACCTGGAGACACTGGACCGTTGACCCAGCCTGCATTTCTACCACGCAGCTTGTTCCTTAAGAGCTTGGAAATGAACCGATAGAGTAACAAGCCATTTCCTGACTAACCAAACAAAGTTAAAAATCATACCAGAAAACACCCCCATCAACACACTCTCAGACACAATGTGCAGGACATGACCCTGTGGAGGTGTGTTAGTAGCTGTCTGCTGCCAAACGAACATCTATAATCAAAACCTCTGTAAATGAAAGTTCAGTTTTTCATTTTAACATATTTCCAAAAACATTTTCTTTCAACTTTGTCATAGAGTTATTATGAGTAGAGTGATGGGCAAGAAATGGCAGTTTCATCAATTTGAAAAATAAGTCTGCAACACAGTTAAATTTGCAATAATATATAGTTTAGAGCAGGCATGTCCAAACTGTTCCACAAAGGGCCGTGTGGCTGCAGGTTTTCTTTCCAACCAAGCAGCAGCACACCAGACTTGACTCATTGAATCAACTGATCTCAGTCTTCAGACAGCTGATTGGTCAAACTGTGTGCTCTTGATTGGTTGGAACAAAAACCTGCAGCCACATGGCCCTTTGTGGAACAGTTTGGACATGCCTGGTTTAGAGTGACAGTGGAGACCAAGAACAGCAACACAAACTAAAGAGGTTTCTGAACCCTTGCTCCCTAAAACTGCACATAAACAGTGATGTCACTTTTTTTGAGCTACTCTAAACATTGTAGTTTCTTTGTAGTTGACTGGTCCAACCTCATCAGGATCTGTGTAAGGCTATCCAGTCCATAATTAACATCACTTTTAATGCATGTGCATTTCTGCAGGATCACATTCCTGTTTTTGACATTTTCAACCAGGTGTCATTGTCACACATGATGATGGTCTGCACACAGTTAAAAGCTCCTAAAACTCATTTTGAGTACAGACAGAAGTGACAGACAGACAGACAGAAGCGGTGCCCCAGAACTATGTTACATTAGTTTACAGACGAACTCCATCCAGCTGCTTATTGTCATTGTCATTGTTTTTCCAGCTTCTCTATCTGCCTCCATTAAGACACTGCCCTAAGACATCACCATGGGAGGCGTGGTGGTGGACGTGGGTGCAGACAGGGTGAAGGCTCCTGATGGAGGGTGGGGCTGGGCAGTGCTGGCCGGCTGTTTTGTCATCACAGGCTTCTCTTACGCTTTCCCGAAAGCTGTCAGTGTCTTTTTCAAAGAGCTGATTCTGGAGTTTGGGGTGGGGTACAGTGACACTGCCTGGATCTCCTCCATACTGTTGGCCATGCTGTATGGCACAGGTACAGTAGGCTGCTGCTACACACCAGGTGGACACAGAGACAAAAAGAGAAGTGGTAGTTGTAATGCTGACTCTTTGTTATGACCTCCCTTGTTAAGCTTACATCATTTTTTGTTGAGGAACAGCATGTACATGTTGTAGTATTACTGAGTCCAATGCAACATAATCACATGATACAGAAGAGTGTTCTCTCTAGCATTATTCTTCTGAACACTTCTTGTTAACTATTTTACATCACTTTCCTATTTTTAATTTAAACTTTAAACATTTTAACAAACTAATATTCAGACAACAGCAGGACTTACAGGGACAGTTTGTGTTGTGTTGTGTTGTGTTGTGTTGTGATGTGGGGTTGTCAGGTAGTCATGCACTGGGCCTGTGGAGGAGTGGATAACTCTGCAGTTGGAAAAATGTAGTATTAAAGGAGAGTGTTCTTATCATGGTGAGCTCCTGCATAGAAACAGTTTTGTCTACCTTAACTAAGTCCAGCTCAGTTTAGCATAAAAAACTGAAAACAAAGTTAACACAACCCAGCTCCCTTATATCTTGTTTGTTTGTCTGTTCAAAAACAGTATAAAGTCTAACAACAAGTCTGGGCTTATTCTCTCTTAGTTGCCTGGCAACAGCTCATAAAACTGACGGGTTTCACACATTTGTAGTTAGTGAACAGCATAAAATGTGGTAATTAGATAACTGTAAAAGGATGGAAATGGAAAAAAAATAACCAGCTCAAACATACAAAAAAGAAGATAAATGTATTTATGTATGTATTTTATCCAAACATTAGCATAACATGAATCATTTATTAGCGTTTTCTGGAACTCCCACACACACCTTTCATAATCAGATGCAAAAACTGCTTTCTTTATTTCATTAAAAATATTGCTTCATTTACACAACAAACTCTAATGCCCACTAGATTGGAAGTTAGAGACATTTGAAAAACAATATCTAAAACCTTACATTGTAATTAATGGCCAGTAGCTTTGAAGGATCTGTGTGTGAGTCATTCCTTTGCTCTACACAGCAAATGTTAGCATGAACAGCTGTTAGCTTCAGTCATTGTTCCACAAAGGCTACAATACATCTCTGAGCAGCAGCACTAACTCCTCAGGACAGACTGGACCCCTCAGTAATTCAGTAGGCTAACATAGAGTGATAAGACGGCCCAGCTGGACTAGCTGGTTAGCAAAGATGCTGGTTAGCATGCTGGCTTTAAGTGGTAGATAAAGAAATGGAAAGTGTTGCTTTCCACCACCAGACACATATCCAGGTAGTAACGAAACACAGTTGATGCTGAACCTGTTTCTTCTATACTGGTAAATAACTGTTAATGCTAATGCTAATTGTTAGCAAAACTCAAAAATAGCTGAAAAGTAAAACATTTTAATTTATTATTTAGTTATGGTGACATTTTAGAATAAATGTCACTATAACTTTTGTCCTTGCGCCCCCCTCTATTCATAATGAAGCTGTTCCCATTTAAACCAGCTGAGAAATATGCAGATGTGCTTTTTGACCTGGTGAGAAAATCATAATCACCCTGTAAGAGTCTACACAGTCATATCAGTCTCATTTATGTACTGCATCTTTACACAGAGCTAACTAGGTTCACTGCTCTTTGTCCAGGTCCTCTGTGCAGCATGCTGGTGAACAGCTTTGGCTGTCGTCCAGTGATGATGGTGGGTGGTCTGTTCGCCTCTCTGGGGATGATACTTGCCTCCTTCTCCACCAGCATCATCCACATCTACCTCACTGTTGGGGTCATTACAGGTCTGCCAAAAGTAGAGTATTGGAACTTCTGACCTCTTCTAACAAGAATGAATGAACCCACCTGTGCTTCAGTCCTTGTGATGTACACTAGTAATGTTTTTCTTTGCTGCAGGTTTGGGATTAGCACTAAACTTCCAGCCATCGCTGATTATGTTAAACCACTACTTCAACAAGAAGCGCCCTCTGGCCAATGGGCTGTCAGCAGCAGGAAGCCCAGTAGCTTTGTGCTGCCTCTCACCGCTGGGTCAAATCCTCCAGTACCAGTATGGATGGAGGGGGGGATTCCTCATCTTAGGTGGCCTTCTACTCAACTGCTGTGTATGTGGGGCCCTAATGAAGCCTCTGGTGGCCCCCAAGACCTGCTCATCCAAAGACATGGAGCAGGACACAGAGGAGGCAGCAGGGAAGACAAAGAAGAAGCCCAAATCCAAACTGCTGGACTTCTCTGTCTTCAAAGACTGTGGTTTTGTCATCTACACTGTAGCAGCTTCCATCATGGTGCTGGGGCTGTTTGTGCCTCCAGTGTTTGTTGTGAGCTATGCTAAGGAGCTGGGGAATGAAGATACCAAATCAGCTCTGCTGCTCACCATCCTGGGCTTCATTGACATGTTTTCACGGCCCATGTGCGGAGTGATTGCTGGATTGGACTGGGTGCGGCCTCGTTGTGTCTACTTGTTCAGCTTTGCTTTGATCTTCAACGGAACCACTGACCTGATTGGGTCACAGGTACGTGAATTCTTGCTCCTGGTGAACAGGATAGAAAACCTAAACATGCTTGGTTTGCTCTTACTTCACATTTTTGTATTTGTTCCCAGGCCAATGACTATTCATCTCTGGTGGTCTACTGTGTCTTCTTTGGCATCTCCTACGGCATGGTGGGAGCTCTGCAGTTTGAGGTTCTCATGGCAATAGTTGGCACTGAGAAGTTCTCCAGTGCCATCGGCCTCGTCTTGCTCATGGAGGCTATTGCTGTGCTGGTGGGGCCACCTGGGGCAGGTCAGGATACACCCAACAACAAGACATTCACACACACTAATATTCCCATTTGAGAGTTGGACTGACAATAGTGTGCTGTGAGCTAGTCAGGTAGCACCAGACTCTTAAAGGGATAGTTCAGTTTTTTTGAAGTGGAGTTGTATCAGGTACAAATGACCACGGAGTATAATATCCGTGGTAGAAAGGTTACAATGCATCAGCTGGTCGGAAGTCAGTTTATCTGGAACTAACCAGCTCATTCAGTATTACTATTCGGTATGTATGTACTATGGTTACAGTATATAATATATACTTTAACAGATGCATCATGTATGTAGTTATTTATACATATAACGTGTGCTTTTCATAGATACATAATATACTGTATAAGTAACATGTAGAGCAAGTCTGTTATGAACATTTATGTGACATATGTCTCTAATATATAAAGTTCATATTGATAAGACCAGGTAGATGGACTCAGAAGGCAGAGAC
The DNA here is from genome assembly GCA_021432705.1 of Caranx ignobilis. Classification (NCBI taxonomy): domain Eukaryota; kingdom Metazoa; phylum Chordata; class Actinopteri; order Carangiformes; family Carangidae; genus Caranx; species Caranx ignobilis. The sequence goes on from MU270012.1 coordinate 52,480,216, forward strand.
AGAGGCAGATGACAGGTTATTGAGTGAGGGAGGGAAACAGATGGAGGTTGATGGAGCAGGGCAGACAGTTTGGAGTTAAACTGGCTGGTGATCTGAGTGGCTGAATCTATCATCCAGCGCTGACTGATTCTGGACCAGGAGCTTATGTAGGCAGAGGCTGATAGCCTGACGAGTGGTAGCTGTGTAGCTGAGGCCCCAACTCCAGAGCACACCAGAGGATGTTGTATGATACTATGTAAAGCCCTTTGAGACAAACTGTTTGTAAAAATGGGCTATACTAATAAAACTGCCTTGCCTTGCCACACACACACAGAAAGACTAGGGGCAGAGGGCATGACACATACAAACTTTACAAATAAAAGTGTCCTGTGTTTGTTGTTTATTCTTATATTGTACGCATACATGAGACATACACATATATCCATAACAAAGCCTATTGATATGTGTTGATATCACATACATATATATGTACAGACTTACATTTTTAAAACTAATAAGAAAAATGTGTAAGCATATATTATATGTATACACATGCGTATACAAATTTGACATATAGTGTTAACATGTATATATGTTTGTGTATGTATATGCAACATATAAACATTTGTTATATATATATTTTCAATACCTGTGCTTATACAAATTTCAAGATGGATATGTCATGTATCAAATTATATCTGCATATATGCAGTGGATATATGTATTTGATAATAATATTATGTGACATATATGGCAACATCTTCCTTGATACAGGACCATATATGTCATATATTACATTTCTGTATGGGCCTGAGTATGGTGTGATGGTTCTAAATCACTGTCTTTGTCCACCACCCAGTCTGATCAACACAAGGTGAATGGGAAGAGATTTCCAGGAGACAGGGTTGTAACAGAAGATGTGATCCACTCTGCATCTGCTTCCTTCAAAACCTATTTGCTGATGTAAATCAGTTATGTGTAAACACAGTTTCCATGCAGGAGGCAGACATGTTGTGACTGATCTACAGTGAGTGTGGCTGTTTGTGGAAACCTTGTCTTGATTGTGTCTGTGGCGGATTTTATCCTTTCATCTGTTTCCCTCTGTTCTTCTGACTCAGGCCGGCTGCTTGATGCCACCAAGAAGTACATGTATGTGTTCATGCTGGCAGGGAGCGAGGTGGTCCTCTCAGCTGTGGTTCTGGCCACCTGTAACTTCCTGTTTATTAAGAGGAAACCTTCAGCACTGGCAGACAAGCTAGAGAACGTCACAGCGACAGATGACAACGCCAAGACAGAGGAGTCAAGTAAACCTGCAGAAGGTGATGACGAAGAGGAGAAAGGAGCAGGAGAGGAGCAAGAGAAGGAGACTGTGAAAGAGGCGAAAGAGGAAATAAAGGAGAAGGAGGAGAGAAACACAGAGAAAGCAGAGGAGGTCAGGCCAGAGAATGAAATGGTAGACTCACAGGAAGTAGAAACGTTCTTGAAAGAGCCGCAGCAGAACGGCAACATGGCCGTCAGCGCTGAAACCTGAGCAGAGACAGAGAATGCTGGACTCACACAGTTACACGTGCAGGCTTTACACACCTTGTCTTTTCAATAATCCAGCAGCAGGATCAAGTGTGAAGTGTACTGTGGAATGTTCCTATGAATTCCCTGTTGGATCAGTTGTGCCGTCATACAGTGTGTGTGAGTCTGTGTATTCATGTGCCAGTGCTTGTTGTTTCAGGGAGGCCGGCATCAGTATCACTGCCACAGGAGTTAATGTGTGTTATCAATACCTGATCACTCGATGCTTTAAAGTGTGGTGTTTATTATGGGACCATAGAAGTTCTCAGTTGCAGCACTGCCTCGTGTGTACAATTTGTATCACATGTTTTATTTTGATGTAGCCACCAGCAAATAATGGCAATAGTCTGTACTGGTGTAAACACACCCCACAGAAAGACCATAAAAGGAAATGAGCTTTTAGCTATATATGGTGCAATAAGTGTATTATGCTTTATCTGTTTTAAATGAATGACTACAGGAAATAAATGAGTCATTTACACATTTATTACCTACAAAAGACATGTTCACATCAGACATGAACACAGTTCAGCTACATCCATGCACCTCCACAGATCAACTGGTTCATTGCAGAGCTGCCATCATGAAGCTCTGCAAGTGAGGTTTACACTCACTTCTCTGCGTTGTATCTGTAAACAGACCTTCACAAACGCAACACTCTTTTTGTATGTGACTTTGTGTAACGTTACAGGTTTTATCCTCTCGTTTTTCTTTTTTTACAAATACAAATTTTCTACTCAAGCACTATATTATTATTTTATTTTATTTTTTACAAATCTTTTTTTTTCTACAAACACAAATACTTTCTACACATGTGCAAACTTGAATTTCTCATGCAGATTTATTCGACAGGTTCACAGACACTGAACCACAGACTTTGGAATTATTTTTGAGCACTTTACACTTAACAAGCTCAAAATCTTTCATTTGAGCACATGAAAATAGTATTGTAAAAAAACTGCTGACCATCTGGCAGTGTGTGAGTGCAGGACAGGCGCCACAGTGCACTCTCCTGACGTGACTTTCGACATACGCACAGTACAACATTTTTACCTTCATCATGTGGGGGGAAGACATGTCCTGAGACTTACAGACCTTGTGCGTCTCCCTGGAGATGAAGTCAAAATGGTGACCCTGTAACGTGTTTTTTCTGAACTGTCCTTAAACCGCTGATAGTGGAAACTCATCCATGTAAGTGCAGGGGTGTTGCTTTACATAGTATCTGTCAGATGTGGTCAGAATGTCCAGTAAAACATTCCCTTTATATGAGCTGCCAAACATGATGTGATCATGATGAAGCCTCAGCTGAGGAAGGACAAAAACCAACCTGTGGTCCTGCAAAGATGAATCTGATTTCTTCAGCCTCCCCATGTGTTGTATGTGCAATATAAAGCCTTACTACATCAATAAAGTCAAACAACAAAAACAAACTGTGTTTGTGATGGTGGTTCATTTCCAGGTGAACTGTGGTGAAGTGTGTGGAATCTCTGGAAGACTGTCAGGTCTGCAATGCCTCTTGTTTCCGTCAGACAGCTCTGGGTCACTATAAACATATAGGTTTGTATGTGGACACTCCCTGTTCAGAGGTAACCCCCCCTCCCATGTCAGCTGACTCTGCCCCCCACAACCCTGCACAGACAAATTGTATAGACAATGAATGGTTTGATCACAGAAATGAAAATGACTTGACCAAAAAAGGAAATATAAAAGTCTTGGTTTCAAACTTAAGTTATGACCAGTTCTGAGTGGTGAAAATGTTCAAGTGAGTTAGAGAATAAAATCCACATCACACAAAAAATCCAAAGCATTGCCACAATTTTCTTTCATCCAAGTCAATAAAAACAACAACTACAAGTACTTATTAATTTATTTACACAATTTTAAAATACACAAATACAGTGGTATTACAAGTGAGGAGCAAAAGTCATAAGGTGGGAGTGGAAAGACAAAGATTTCCCATGAATCCACAGTGAAAAGATGCAATGTGGGACATGAGCAACCGCCTCCACTGCACAGTTAAAAGCAAATTGCACAGGTGGTGACGTATGTAAGAAATAACTGAGTAAAGCAGACTGAGAAAAAGTAAACTATAATCCCATGTAAAGTGTACTTGCAGTTATCATAGCCATCATCGGTGAGACAAATACGTTCATCGATATTTTTTTTTCCTTTTTGGTTTGTTTTTCAAGCCCACAGGTGAAGTTTATTTTCAAAAAGCTGCCTCAGCAGAAACCCTAATGGAGTGAAGCATCCCCCAGTCCCTCTATACACTGCCGTCACCATCCCGAACCCAACAGTTCAGTTCCTCACATGGACAGTGGTGAACAGAGGAGGCACATCTCATACACAACAGAACAAACATGTACAACTTAGCACTATGACCCCCCCCCCCCCCCCCCCCCCCAACTACAGACAACAGCCTACAACACTTTGGAACCAGTCTACCAGCTACTTCAAAACCTGCAGGGTTCATCGGTCACGTCCATCGGCTCCTAGTCGCAGTGGCGTTGTTGGGACTCGGCCGTGACCTCCTGACTTCACCTCAACCCTGTTAAAGCACACCAACACATCTTCTACCTGGGTTCTCAGAGCTCTTCTAACGTGGACTTGGTCTGAAGAACCAGCATCAGAGCTGACTCAGGTGTGATTTCTACATCTGTACATTAGATCGTTCCAGCAAATGTGACTGAACTGAAACATGAGAGCACTGGTGGTGGTGGCTCCAACTCCTTATGTGTGTTTTCAAAAAGGTGGCGACAGGTACAGCTAAGTATGATGCTGTTTATTCTGTTAAAATATCAGTTAAAAGGACGCTGGGACACAGGTTGGATATGCTGAGCTCCAGAATCATTAATTCACTGCTGATGCTGTGAAGCTCAACTTGTGGGTAAGGTACCAAATTCCAGGAGAGCATTTTTTCAACACCCCAGCTTTTAAATATTGTCTGATAATGAAGAGGGGCTCGCAACAGCAGACTCAATGAAAAATGAGGCAACTTAGACAAAGATACAATCCTCCTAACACGATCAAGCTGCAGAAACACTGAACCCTACAAAGACCATGATGCAACTCGGTACAGTTTGAAGTGAAAGCGCTTCCAGAGCACCGAATACTTTATACATTTGCTTTCACAGGCTGAGAAGTAATACAGAAGGAATGTGCCTTCCATTTGGACTTGTGTTTTCTGGAGTTGTAGCAAAGTTGTGCACTGTGCAACCATGTGGTTAAACCTTGTGTAATGGCACATACTCAATATGACGTCACCTCTCTCGGGATAAGGCTAGAAGAACCCATCGGGACGCCTGGACCCGATTCTGAACAAACTCGCCATCTGTCGTGTTCAATAAGACGCGATTCTCCAAAAACAATCATGCAAATCGACAAATAACAAAACGTTATGCTCCGTCCTACAGTTGTAAAGCTGTAAACTGCAGCATAGTTATCGTTACATTGGAAAGAGACAACACACACATACCCCCTTTGAGCTTGTATAAGCCTAAGACAGAACCACACAAACACACACTAAAAACCACGGTCACTATGCACAAAAAAAACCCTGACATCTCATCCGTTCAAAGCGTGGACACATCAACGTCCCGACTGTCTCTCGCCATTCACAGCTTTCCCCAGCAGCACGCTGGCGTCACCACCTGGAGACAGAGGGACAACGTTGCTGCGTGTTTTTGTAAGATTCACTATGACATCCTGGTTCCGATGCACCTGAGGAGGACAAACACACTCATACTGTGGGATCAGCTTGGAAAATTAATAGGATTCTTCCCTGTCCCGTTTTAAAAACATTAGGGTTTTTTTCCCCTGCCTTTATATCTAAACTTCGAACACCTAAAAAAAAAAAAAAAGAAACTGACTTGTGGTATTTAAAGAGTCTTTCAGGACAGAAAATAGAGCTTAGGCACTGTCTGTTAACACTGCCGTGATGGATCATACGTTGTCTTGATTTGATAATTTTTTGTCCCACACACTATTTTCAACAACTAAGAGACTCCTCATTCTCCATTTTCAAATCCTCGTGAGGACCAGTGGAGCTGGTGAGAGAGGAAGTGTAATGCCGAAGGATAAAAAGAAGTAAAACCAAAGTTTAAAAAAAAAAAAAAAACCTAACAAAAACAAGATGCTGGAGAAAAGTGAGTCCATGGCTTCATCAACAGTGAGGAGGAGGGGGAGTGTGTCCATGTCTTCCATGGGAGGAGGAGGAGGAGGAGAAGGAGAAGAAGGAGGAAGGCTGTGGCTGCTACTTTGCCGAGGTGGTTAAGGCAACCAGACTGTGCTCCACCCGCCCATCTCTCTCTCTCTCTCTCACACACACACAAACACACTCCTGGTTGTGCGACTCTTCCTCCGTCATGTGAACAAGAGCGCAGCCAGACTTCTGCGCGTTGGGTCAGTCATCCTCAGCATCAATCAAGAGTCCGGTCTATGTGTCTATGTGTGTATGTATGTGTGTGTGTGTGTGTGTGTGTGTGTGTGTGCTGCATGTTGAGGCCTCCATGGTGCATGGGTGGATGGGAGGACTTTCACCGTGGAGCTGCAGACTGGAGGCCACTGGGTGTGACCCGGGACAGAGCCTGAGGAGGAGACATGACACATGATGGCACTTAATGATGATGTCATCAACAGTCAGTACAAACTCTCAGTGAAAATCAGATGACTGTTTAACATGACTTAAAGGCTTTAAGCATAGGTTACACTGGGGTTTAGGATTAGGCCTAGTGAAGGTGATGTTACTACTGGTGATGTTTAAGGTTGGGATGTATGTGTGGGGGTGTTGCCGTAGTTACCGCTGACTACTGGCGGCTCTTTATGGTGGCTTTATGTTTGACTTTCCATGTGTCTCTAATGATTTTACAACCTTACTCTCTGATTTCTGAGTTTTCTTTCAACAGGTTCACTGAGCCTCACACTCTCCCTCCCCTTCATCCCCCCTCACACTAGCCTCACACTATGTTATAACACACACATGCTGACCATGCAGCAGAGAACTTTGGTTCCATGTTGGTTTGAGTGTGTTCGACACAAAAATGTCACCTCAAAATAATCTGAAGAATGTCTTCAATGACAAACTGAAACAAGGATTTGGTCACTATTTATTTTCTCGAAAATAATATACAGATTGAATACAAACTTGAGAATTACAAGTAGTGCTGGGTGGGGGATGGGGCTGGGTGAGCCGGGTGCCATCTCTCTACCTCCCCTTTTTTTCTTTCTTTACATCTGTATTGAGCTCTGTCTACATGTTACTGTAAAATCTGAAGCCACTGCATATTCTGGACAACTGTACTTTATGTGCACCACTGCTTCAAATAAAAACATTTGAAACAAAGGAAAGGCTGACGTTAATTTTACTTTGAGAACACAACACTGACATCACATCACAGAACAGAAGAGATTTTAAAGCTTATAACTTGTTTTTGTTTGATTGTTTTTACTACTTTTCCCCCAGTTTTTCTTACATAAACAAAATCCACTGCACTGTTACAGTGTTATTATCCACACTGTCAATTTTGAATACTATAAAGAAATATATAATATGTTAGAGAAAAAAAATGACCTAAATACATAAAGTATAAAAGTAATTATAAAAAGATAAAATTACAAAAGGAGGGGGCGCATCACTCTGTTTACAGCTTGGCATTGAAGACATTTTTAAAGATCCACAGAAACCTAGTTAGTTCAGCTCAGCACAAAAGAAACACCAGCAGTAACATCCTCTGGTGTTAAAGAGTCATGTCCAGAGAGTTGCTTGCCTCGCTAACTGATGACATGTGAGCAGGGGCGAGGTGGTATGTCTGATTGGAATGAATTATTTAAATATATAAAGTGCATATTACACAGTGGAGTGGTTACCAATGAAAACCATTATGTTACAGTTACAGTCACCTTTACTGCAAATCACCATCCACTTCCTCTCACCGTGTTGCCATCACATGTCTGCACTGTTATCGTCACATTAAGCTCATCATTCATTTTTGTAAATGCACTGAACTTACTCATCAAGAATTAAACTGACTCGTTTTACAAAGACAACAGTGCTACCGAGTGTCTGGGTTAACAAAAGAAATATTCACAGTCCTGCATATTAATACATGCAAATGATAATGATGATTCATTATTCAGCAGGATCTGCATTATTCATGAGCAGAGATTACACACACACAAAACACAGACCTCACTGGTTCAGTGCCATTAGATATTTTAAATAAATGACTCTTATCTAAGTAACTATTAGCTCAAACAAGTATTCCTTCATTCTTGAAATGTAAAATCACATCCCTGATCATTGACTTCAGTGGACACGAGATTTTTTTTTTCTCATTTTTAGTGTTAACTGTGCTGTTCCACTCTTCACCTCATGGGGGAACATTTGTGCTACAGGATTGTCCTTGACAACACACCACTCCTCTAAACAGCCAGCTTCAGGCCTGTGACAAGGAAAAGAGGAGAGGGCCAAGTGAAACCATCCTAGTGAAGAGTGCTGCTAGGACTGCTGGGACTGCTGGGACCACTGGGACCACTGGTGGGTCCGTTTCAGGCAGTCTGGTAGAAGCAGAGGCATTTAACCCCCAAAGGCTGTGTGTAAAGGTCTGACCACCCCTCCGTCTGTCAGGAGGTGTGTGTAGGATCAATCTGCCTGAGTTCAGACGTTACAGCTCTTATTGGCTGCTTCCTGTCACTGATTCACTGTGAACTGTAAAATGGAAAAAAGGGGAACAAACTTTTGGTTTGAGTAAAAAGAGGAAATGTTTCAACCTTAAACGCTGTTTCAGGAGGATGTGTCTGCGCTGATACACACTGCTTGTTCTGTTGTAACATACACTTCCTCTTTTGGGAGCTGCGTCAATCTTTATTAGGCAACTGAGCACTCATCATTTACCTCATAATGTTTAGTGCATTTATTGTCCCTTTATTCTTTTTATCTGCTGAGGACCGTGGCCTTACAGAGACAGTTGTAGATTTCTTACACTGTTATACACAGTTATGTATGTATGTGTTTGTGTGGTACCTGTGAGGTGGACATGCGGGACGTGTCCTGGCGTCCTGTCAGGTCTGAGGAGGAGATGTTGACAGGTGCTCCACGATGAAGTCGCATACTCACTTTCCTCTCTTTCTCCATACCTGACAGACCAGAGACCATGAAAACTAATTATTAGTGGATGGAAAAGCTGAGAGTGTTGTTTTGTTTTCACATATAGAATAAAACCAGCCATATGTGGACAGTTGGACCAGAGGAGGAGAGGAAATGATCACGAGGCTGTAAGAAATGCATTTTCAGCAGAAGTCGTCAAGTAGAACAAGAGGCTGTGTATCTTAAAGCTGTGGTGTGTAACTTCTCCCTGTCTGTTAACATAACCGTTATGTTAGGGTTACAGCAGCCGGCTGGTGATTATCCTTCACCTGCTGGTGCCTGCATTCATGTCTGTGTGACTGCAGCCTTTACTGCCTGACACGACATGGAAGCATCAGCAGTGTTTTTTTAATCACGTAGAATTCCTCTACGTGTCAACAGAAGTTACACACTACAGCTTTAAGTCACACACAGCACAATGATGTCACACTGCCCAAGTCTTTGCAAAATGGCCTCATGCAATATCCAAATGAGAGGAGCTGCAGTTCTTGGCATCATGAGCACTGTGGTGCTACAGAGAAGCCTCAGACGATATTATTCAGACATAAGGAATTATGTTACTTTTGTACAAGCTCCAGCAGTCTAGTCTATTTCTGCGTGTGTGTTCTGACCTGTGTGTGAGGCAGGGTTTAGCGGGGAGGGGGCTGTGACTTCCTGAGCTGCCCTGGCTCTTCCTGAGGCTGAGGCCATACCCCTGGCTCCGGGGTTCCTGCTGTGCCTCAGCCTCTCCTCCCGCTCCCGCCGCTCTCGCTCTGCGTCCTCCACAGCCCTGTTGGCACCCTGAAGCACACACACACACACACACAACCTAAATACACAAGTAAATACATGCTGCAGATGTTGCCTGATAACTGAATGCCTTCTGAAATGAATGTTATCAACCTAACAAACAAACTCTGGAAGCGAAGTGGCTGCTGTGCAGCATCTCAGCTGGGAGACAGGAAGTTACCACACTGCATTCAGCAGAAAGCTCAGAGGATTGAGATTATTTTGTCATATAAAAAGTTTATGGTGATGTTCATAAAAGCAAGACAGGATGTTTTCAGTCTGTATTGTAAAAGGTGAAAGTGACTGATATGGGAGGGAGTGGGACATCCCTTGAATGTGGTAATCCAACTTACAAACTTGAGCATATTCCAGTCAAAGACATAGTCATAGGAGAAGCCCTGTCTGTGGAAGAGGTTCCTGAAGAGCTGGCGGAGGTACGAGTAGTCAGGTTTGTCATCGAACCGCAGAGAGCGGCAGAAGTTCAAGTAGGTGGCAAACTCAGCTGTGGAGACAGAACAGACACGAGTGTTCATTCTTTATAATTCAGTGGGTATATGTATAATAACAACAACAACACTAAGAAGAAGAAGAAAGAGAACATAATCCTTAAACCATGAACACAATTCATGAAAGATGGACGGCTGGTCAAACATACATGGGTAGCCTTTGCAGAGGACCTCTATGGGTGTGGACATCTTCTTCTCACTGATGCGTTCGTACTTCTGCCTCTTGGTTGCTGCCTTCAGGCCCTGCCAGGGCAGAGAGCCCAGGTTGAAGTACATGAGGACGTATCCCAGTGACTCCAGGTCGTCCCGTCTGGACTGTTCTGTAGGCAGAGACAAGACAAAGTCACATTCTGGTTTCATTTCGAAGGATTTATCCATTCAGATCAAGTGTTTGTTTTTAACTCTGTGTCATACCGATGCCCAGATGTGTGTTTATGGAGGCATAGCGGGCGGTGCCAGTCAGGTTCTTGTTCTCACGGTAGGGGATGTGCTGGTGTGTTCGGGCATCACGGTATTTCTTGGCCAAGCCAAAGTCGATGATGTAGACCAGGTTTCCTTTCTTCCCCAGTCCCATCAGGAAGTTGTCGGGCTTCACGTCTCTGTGGATGAAGTTCTTGGAGTGGATGTATTCGATGCGGCTGATCTGAGTGGGAGAGCAGGAGAGGGTTTAACATCAGTGCCGACTGTCCCAGAGGTCTGTGGTGACAGACAGTCAGTGAAGTGATCCTGATCATGTTTGGATTAGCGCTGTGGTCAGACACTGAAATCTTCACCTACAGCTTTGTCACTCTGAAGGAACAGGTCAACACTTTGCAACACTGCTGCCAGACAACAAGCCAACTCAACATCTTAAGTTGTTTTCAATTAACTAACAGTCAAAGTCATCATCCCGTTCTGTCTCCAACACTCCATGTTCTTGTCTTACAGCAACATTTCAACTGTCATGGTGCATTCCATTTACACTGGAAGTCAGAACTCCAAGTTGAGCACTTTCCAGTTGAAAAACTAACACAGAATAATGGACGATAATAAAACAAAATGAAAATACAGCATTTATATACTGTAGATGTTTTGTGAAGATGTCAATCCAAACAATTTATGATGTATTTAAAAAGCATTACAAATTTATAATAACAACATGTAATGAGTGATGATAGCCACTGCTAGCCACTGTTAGCAAACTTTTTTGATAACAACATTCTAAGCTGTTTTTACACATACAGTAGGAAAATGTCCAGGATAAGAACTGAACAGTGCTATGCACATGGCTGACTTTAATGTGGGACAATTGCAACAGAGAGAAAAACAAACACACAATACATTTGCCTCATGTTCACCACTGTTTATGTGACTAGCAGCCATCAGGGATTCTTATGTCAGGCCTGGTGGGACTTGTCCAAGTTGGACTGGGACTGTTCCTGATTAAAATTCTGACTGGGAGGTCAGAAATTCTGACTTCCGCATACAACTGGAACACACCATCACTCACATATCTCACATAAATAAGTGAGTGAGCCCACACCATACAAAGACTTCTGGTTTAGCCTTGCTCAGGGCTTTTGCTGCTCTGGTTCTCCCCCTGGAGAACACAACACTAAACTGACTGCCCTCTGACCCTGTGACCTTCATTGAGCCAGACCAGCTGTGTCAAACTACATGTTTTCTCCATTTTCCCTGTGTCAGCACTGCAGTGCTGACTGTACATACACCAGACAAGAAAACCTGCAGCCTGTTTGAAGCATTGTACATCTGTGCTGTTTATTTCTGCTGCTTTTTCATGTTGTTCATCTGTTCTCGCTGTCTGGAGGTCACCATCATGTCTTCATGTTGTCATCATGCAGTGTACTGGGGTAGAACATGTCTGTGTGCGCATAACCCTGAATGTAGTGTGAGCAGTAGTAGTGTGTCTGTACACTGCTGGGTGAAAACCTTGAACTGGTCTTCACTGGGTCTCTAGCAATTACACTAAGTCAAGCTACTGGTGGTAGCTTCATATTTATCACAGTATCATTTAACTTTTGTGTCAATCTGGACATAAAAACAAAGTGAGTCTATGTGCAGAAACTATTCCTTTTCTCCTCTTGTGATGCATCTCCTGGTTCTCACCATCTGGTCAGCCAAAAGCAGCACCGTCTTAAGGCTGAACTTCCTGGAGCAGAAGTTGAACAGGTCCTCCAGACTGGGTCCCAGTAGTTCCATCACCATCACATTATAGTCGCCCTCCGCGCCACACCACTTTATCGTTGGAATACCCACTGGAGAGCAGGAGGGAGCAGAGGGTGAAAACAGGTACACACACACAGAAATGCTTCTTCAGGTCCCAAAAGACACTCAGCTGATATTTCTGTCATTCATCATCTGATCAGTTTATAAATTAGAAGTGATTAGAAACTGTGGTCACTTTGATTGTTTCTTCATTTCCAGTAAATGGTTCCTCCTGTGGAAAGTGCTTCTTAGTTGTACTGTCATTAGTGTTCACATCCTAAAGTAAAACAAACAAGAGGATAATACTTCCTCCCTTATAAGGACAACACTGACCTTAATAACAAGGCAGGATTTTCCAGATTTTCAGGGACTGAGTCTGACACTCCTGTTGCTCCCACACAGCTCTGACCTCTGATATTTAAAATAATAACAGAGCTGAGAAGTGAAGTAGGTCACCAGGTGACTCAGCTCAGAGGCACCAACAGATGACCAGGAGACGCAACACTACACGTCATGACCTGATGACACAGACCTGGACTTACTGCTCCTGTGATCTAAGGCCACGCCCAACACTTACAGACTGAGTGATGGTGCATCATCATATCTTATAATGTACGTTTCAAGCTCTTCCCAAAGTCAGTAGGTGTAGCCACAACACACCTTCCTCATATTACTATCTTGAACAGTGTATTTCAGTTGCTACGATTTTATCAACTAAAAAAAAAAAAAAAAAAAATCATATTGCAATTCTTTGGCAGAAATTGATTATGATTTCACTTTTTGTATTTCATTTTCACTAATAAAAATATTAAAATGATGATGTGACTTTTGGTGGAAACCAACATATTTCCTTATGTCTGAGCACTACAGTACTCATGAGGCCAAGAACTGCAGCTCCTGTTCTTTGTACATTGCATGTGGCCATTTTTCAGTTTTGGTTATTTTGAAATTAATAATTCTACTCTTCTCACGTATTGTTGTCTTTGTTTAATGGAGCTTTTATGGATGGAGCCTGTCTGGTAATCAGAGGGCCTCTGATTGGACCCCTGATATTTCCAGACCACAGCTCAAAGTGTCCTTGAGCATCATAGCAAAGCCCTGATTGTTCCTGGTACTGACCCATCAATGTGTGTGAGACATATACTCCTCTGTGTATGTGAGAGGTTGAATGACTGCTATATAAATGTTGCTTGTTTCATGTTAGTCACTACAGGTCAGTAACAAACGTGAGAACCTACAAACCAACTTGTCATGTAACCTAAAAAGAGAGTAGCTTGCTAACAGAAATCTTAATGAATGAGAGAAAGATATTTACCCTCCCCCACCCATGGGGGGGGGTTAGGGCAGAGGCCAGCTGGTTTTGTAGTAGCTGGTAATTAGCTGACGTTGCCGTGGTGAGGAGGCCACATGGCATTTCCTTCTACAGGCAAACCGCAACAAAATGCTGCTGCTCAGCACCTGGCACTGCACTCACACATATATACACCAGCATCAGCTATTTATATACATACTAACTCAAATATATCCCACAGTCTGGGTCAGCCACCAGGCCTCAATATATCCCAGCTACCATGCTAGAGCAGATCTACAGATGAATGTGTTGTCCTGACAGAGACAACCCAGCCCTTCCACACTTCCTGCTCAGTCAAGCAGAGATAATAATAATAATAATAATAATAATAATAATGATACATTTTATTTATAAAGCACTTTTCAAGGTACTCAAAGTAGCTTTACAGAAATAAACAACAATGGAAAGAACAATATCGGATTTCGAAACACTTAAAAACACAAACACAATACACAGATTTATCAAAACATAAGATATCAAAACATTCAGAACAAAGAAAACACAATTGGATAAAGATTTGGGTGAAGTGGAGAGGCCATAACAGTGCAAGTAGAGGTAAGAATCAGGAAATGCTAAATGTTAAAAGCAGAGCGGAACAGGTGCGTTTTGAGAAGTGACTTTAAAGTTTTGAGGTCTGTGGTTTCTCGGATATGTTTGGGAAGGGAGTTCCAGAGGGTGGGGGCAGCAACAGAGAAGGCTCTATCCCCCCAGGTTCTGTGTTTGGTCTTGGGGACAGTGAGGAGAATGGCATCAGAAGAACGCAGGGTGCGGGAAGGGATGTAAGGGTGGAGAAGGTGGAGAAGGTGATGGCTGCTGTGAAGAGGAGGGGAGCTTGTTTTACTCACTTAGTACTTATTCTGTACAGAACGTACACAATCAAATCTACAGGAACAAGTCCATTAACCATGTAACTGGCGTAGTGTCCAAATCAATGCTACTCCACCCGTATCACATGAGAGCTACTTTTCATATGGTAAAAGACAATAATCTCAAAATTCACACAGTGAGAAAACAAGCAAGAACATTAAACATTACAGACTGTATTACTGTAAAACTGTTACTATTACTTTAACTAGGAGCTGTTGGGCCTCTGTTAACAAGCCTAGATCAGGGGTGGGACAACTTTTACTCAGGGGCCACAATGAGTTTTAAAATTTGACAGACAGGCTGGGCCTGGTCTAGATTCTGTTTGCAATGTTCCTTGACATAACCTCTGTTGTGAACTAGTGCTATATAAATAAAACTGACTTGGCTTTAAAAATCAAATATGTAGTTGAGACTTGTTTTCTCTCTCTAGTTTCTTTAATGTCATGCTTCCACACAAGTCACTTGCAACAGTCTATTATTTATCTGTAGGATATCCATGATGACACATCTGCCCAATGCAACCTGGATGTTGCCATACCAACCAAGGTCATTAGGCAGACCCTTCAGAGATAGGTGAGAGACATGACAAACGGCCGGTGTCTCTGGGTCAATAAGTTATGAGAGTGTTCTCTGACGAGTACACAGTTTGAGGAACATACCGCACGATTTAGGTGAAACATGGTTTAATGTTTAGGTTCCACTGATCTTCACATTCAGAGCAAACTCAGGACGTGTGTTCAGATGCACCTCTCCACCTGTTTTAATTGGCCACTCACTTTTCAGAAAGGCTTCTTTCAAACGACCAATCAGCTGTGACAGAACTTGTCACCCTGGTAACCAATAGAATGGGGGTTAACACTTATTCTGGCTGCATCTGTCTATCCTGAGCTGCATGAATGTTTATCATTATGTCATATAGGGCTGGGCGATAAAACGATAACGATATGTATCTCAATAGACACGTACTCGATATCAATAGAAAATGCGTTCGATAGAACGTTTCGATAGAATGTTTTTTTTCCTCAAGAAACCGGCGTAAGTTTAGCTCCGCTTGAATCTTTGTTGCGAAGCAATCTTGGTTGCATGAGCAAAGGCACTCGTCCTCTATCTGGTGCCTAGCAACGACGTGAGTGACAGGCTAATAGCCAATCATGTAACAGTATCAGTTTGGTTGCGCCATCTTGTTGTCTCGTGGTCGCAAACGGAAGAAACGAAAGATGAGTGCTGCAACGAGCGAGGAGGAAATTGTGGATAAGAACGGAATGGTCAGCTCACCAGTATGGGAGTTTTTTGGATTTTACAAATCTGATTGTAGTCAAACAAATGTTATTTTTTTACCGTATTTTCCGGACTATAAGGCGCACTTAAAAGCCTTTAATTTTCTCTCGATACTGGTTGTACACGGCGCTCAACTATCGACTATCCGCCGGATTAGCTATAAAAGGCTAACGATCCTCATATTCCCGTTTAAGACACGAAGTCTCATTCACACTTGGTGAATCTCTAATCTCACCAACAAGTACGACTGGTAAACTACAAGGCCGCACCGCTTGCAGCATTACGGCTACCGTAGTCAGTAAACACCGGTACTGTGCTTACTCACAGTCCCACACCCACAGCACAGCTCCATCTAGTGGATGCATAGCGCAACCCCAGTCAAACGTTTGACTGCAGTATCTTCTATTCTATACGCCTTATAATCCGGTGCGCCCTATATATGAAAAAAGTTCTAAAATAGGCCATTCATTGAAGGTGCGCTTTATAATCCGGTGCGCCTTATAGTGCGGAAAATACGGTAAATGTTATTCACCAGAGGGTGAACTTTTTTGCACAACTTGCAGTAAAAATATATATATGATGATTCTTCTCTGTGACAGGTTTTGCTATGTTTACATTTAACACTTTGCACATGTTTTTATAACACTTTAGACTCGTTAAGCACTTTATTATTGATAATTGTACAGTTTTCATTGTGATTGTAACATTGAACAGAAGGTTAAGTTTAAAATAAAAATGTTTAAATTCAGTATTTTTCCCTCTGGACCTTATTTTAAATAGGTCATACAATTTCAGTTTCAATACTTATCGATATCGACCAATATGAAACACTTAGATCGTGATACAGATTTCAGCCATATCGCCCAGCCCTAATGTCATATAAGGGCTATGGGGATATGTTGTCACGGAAACAAAAGACACTCTCAGTGCTTACTGATGAAGAGCTCCACAAGAGGACAACAGTATATGGTCATGTGTCCTAATGTGGACATGCAGCGAGTGTGACGTGGCCTGGGGTTAAATATGGTTCACTGGGGAGGAGACCTTCAGACCTTAGGGGTCTCACTGTGTCAGTGTTTCTCTTCGCTGTTCACTGCATCATGCTTTAATAAATACTTGACCAGTTCACACATTCAAAATTTTTATGACATTTTGTCTCAGTGTTTGATTCTACGTGTGGCAAAGGGGGAGAAAATGGGGGCAGTCCAAGAAGCTCACAGTGGGAAGTGGTCAGTGAGGACATAAGGGCAATCAGATCAGTTGTGTTTAAGATGAGCTGGATGTGCTCACACTACCAACCTGAAGTTAGTTCCTCAGTATCACCACCACACTGGGTTCATATATGATGATGCACAGGGATCAATGGATGTGGGCTTTTATTTTTTCAGTGCTTGTAAGTGACTATGGAGAACTTAGATCATAAAAGCAGCAACAAGACTCATGCATGGCAGGAGGTGTGTGTGTGTATGTGCATGGTGTGTGAGAGTGTAACGTACCTCCACCCTGCATCATCTTGTAGATTTTGCTCTCTATGTGGAGCTGTGGGTGTTTGGTCTTCACACATTCCAATTTGATGGCGACCTCCTCTCCAACTGAGATATCAGTGCCTAGACAGAGACAGACAGATGGAGCCGTTAGCTCCAAGGTAACACAACCAGTTTTACAAACCATCACAATCATACACCTCTGAGAGAATGAACAGCACCACTGACACTTCATCATCTGTGCGTCTTTGGAAAGGTTCCATCTACTCTACATAATTATGCGAGTCAGTCATAGAGATGTTGTAACTGATGGTCATGTTTCAGAAATATGGTCTGTGAGGTTTAATAACTGAGCTGATCCAGAACATGTTGTATGCTGGTTAATACTGTGGAGCCATAATGGAGGAGAAGCCGTAAGACCTGCTGAAAAAAGGGGAGGAGAACCAGGTCTGTACACTGTCTGGAGTGGCTGGATCACACATGCAGGAGTTTCTGGTAAAATTTAAGAGGCAGGAAGGAACGTCTGGAGAAACGTTTAGAGGAACGTCTGTAGGACTTGTATTAGACCCACTACACTGTTGAGGCAACGTAATTAACATGCAATGGTTTTGGTCGTTGTGTAATTGTTGTATGGCAGTTTTTTTTTGGTTTGTTTTTTTACAGCTGTTGTTTGTTGTTTTTTCTGACCGTGTAGTCGCTTCCTTATAATGCTGGGTTATAAAAAAGCCTCTTATTTTATTTCACATCCCACTCCGAGTACACCCAATCAGGAGGAGGTTTTCGAGGCAGGGCCACATTTAGCCCCTGCAAATGTCCCAGGAAATTTATTTATGTATTACATGGATCCACATTAGCTGATGCCTAAACAGCCAGCTAGCTGTCGGGGTCCATAACTTAAGAACTGTTACGTAATACAATGAAGAATGAAGAATATTATAATAGGAAAAAAACCCATTCAGATAAAGTCATTCTTTTCTCTGGCCTTGGCCCCATAAAAGTACCCTAAAGTTCCTGCTGTGGAAACGGGGCTGACTCAGACCCACTCTCACCTAGTGCAAATACACGGTTTTCTCCAGGCTGAGGGTGAAGGCGTGCAGGAGAAATGATCGAAACACTGTCAACACACCCACTCACTCCACTCCTGAATGTCTTCATGTGGGGTCACTCACACACACACAGACACAGGTTAGTCCAGGTAGAAAACCCTCTGTGTTGTGTGCGTGTGTAAAAACGTCTCAAAAACCCACACACTGTGTGCCCTGCTCTTCCTTCATGTATTTACTTGCACGCACAGCCCACATTCCTCACAGCTATCATTACATTTCCATCTAACTCCAACAGTCTCTCTCTCTCTGTCTCTGTCTCTCTCTCTCTCTCTCACCCAGTGCTTCAGCTGCTTTCTTCCTAAATATGGCCATGGGGTCCAGTTCCCTCCACATCAACAGAGCAACTGGACACCAGGTTACATAATCACACTTCACACACAAGTGATCTCATGTGAGCAGATCACAGAGGCCCACGCCAGAGCATCGTGGGTTTCTTGGAATGATGTCATCGAGGTGGGCTGCTCCCACCAGGGCGGGGCAGTTAGGAATCAGTCATATCAACTTTAAAAGGTTTTATGTGCACATGACGCACATGATGTATGACAGGTTAGAGCATCTCATCTATGTGTAGTGTTTGGGTTGATAGACAAGAGTCATTGCATTTTTATTATTCAACTACCATGAATTCTGCAATACAAGCCCGGGCTGCTTATATTTGAGACAGGCGTCTATATGGGACTGGCTTTTATTTCATTTTGAACAAATCTTATGCTCAGCAAAGATGGGAAACACTATCACACTGTTCTATTCTCACTGATAAAAGCTCCAGCTCTTTCCTTGGGTCAGTTGGAGTTCTCAATGGTCCGGGCCAGGCCAGGCCGAACAACACGACTGGACTCGCTGGGTTTGGGTCAAAAACTCAGGACAGGTCAGACTATGGACTTTTTTTTAGCCGCGTTCAGGACAAGTATTAATGCTGGTGAGTCCGGCAGCACTGGGCCCAGGCCTCAACACCCTCGGGTCAGAGCGGGTTGCGTTTCAATTTTCAGGCCCATTGAGAACTCTGGCACAAATTAAGCAGCTTAGAAATTGCTCAGACAGGTGATCATGAGCTTTGAGAGGTTTTGTACATTCACGAGAACCCATCTTCTGATTTTATTTGCTCAACCCCGTAGCCAGACGTGGCCAGTATAGGAGACCAATTTGAAACTTTTATTTGAGAATTTACAGTATTATTATTTTTGGCTTCATTTTGTTGAAGTAATTCATCAAGTTAACACTGACACTCACTCTTACTCTTACCTGTTTAGTCTGTTTCACATCACTGCAGTCTGTCTATCAAACAACAGTCAAATCATTCAGGAAGGATTTCAATGCATAATTCCCGCTCTGACAATAACCAATCCAGTCATATTCATTGTATGATTTTATAGACTGATTTGTGGAAAATAATAAGTGACAGATTATCTAACAATGCCAGTAGCATGATAATATGTAAGCTTCCATTGCCTGTAACTGACAACAGAACAGTCAGAGTCTAACAGACTGAAATGTACCAAAAGGGTGTTGCTCTAATTTGTGCCGGGCCAATCAATATGTCAATCAATTAATTAACAATCAGTGATGGTGAAAGTGTCTAAAGGCTCTTCGCAGTCAACATGTTCCATTGTGCTCTGTGTTGTCTTGCACAATAGGAATGTGATTTGCCTGGGCAGATTTTTCTGGGGAATGCACCCCCACCACCACACCCTGCACCCACTGGTCTTCTCAGAGCGGGGTAGTTGTCTGTGTGTGTGTGTGTGTGTGAGTGTGAGCACATTATAGCCATTTTTAATGAAGTTAACTATGACTATGACTAAGTGTATTCCACCAACTACCTTTTTTTCCATGACTAAGACAACACAGCTCTGACGTCATCAAACGCCAACTGTGACTCTCACTCTAAGATGTAACATCAGTGGAAAAAAACACGAGTGAAATAAAGATTAGAAGATAAAAGCTGAACCAAAAGCTCTCTCTATGTTTCTTAATGGAATTACAAATGATTTTTCTAAAAGCCCTTCATCACAACAGCACATAACCTCTTTTATTCAAATACTAATGTTCAACCTAGAAACCTTTCAGTACAACCTTCAAAATAAAATCAGCACTTTCCGCCACAGCCTGAACATTATTACCGTGGGATTTACTGCAGGGCTGTTGCACAATGTGTTGACTGTGAGGAGTTTTCTGTTCTCTGGGCACTTTCTGATTGACTCATATTGTAAGTGTTATGAAGCATGAACCTGGTTATGTTGTTACAAACCCACCTGTTAAAACCAGTCTGGTTAGAGTACAGATTTGTCTAAAATGCTCATGCTCAAATATTTTATCCATCTTTATTCCTCTGATAAGAGATTCCTCAATTCTTTTAAGTCTTTTTTTTCTTAGGTTTTTGCAAATTTCCAACATGACAAACAATTGTATATGAGTCCCCCCTCCCCGTTCTCATAGCAGAAACAAACAGGGAAGACTAAACAGGAAGTGGGTAAGTTGAGTTCAGAGTACAAAAACAAAAGAAACAACAGCTGTAGCTGCGAGCAGCAATATGTAGGATAACTATATATCACATGTCAGATCAAAGACACAGTTGTGTAACAATGAAGTCCACATGGTGACGACACCATTAGAGTAAAGATGAATTTGACAGCAGGTCAGTTTGACGTGCTGCTGACAGGATTTGAACCCTGGTAAAAGTTCATTCTTGGTCCTGACTACAAATAAACTTTAATGTTTTTTTTTAAATCAAAAATAAAGAGTTCAAAGTTTTAGTCAAGTAAAGAATAAAAAGGACGAGGCCAGACAAATGTCACTATAAAATTCTATCAATAAAATGAGTACTAGTGTTCCAGGGAAGACGGTGCGTGCACAAGTGTGGTGTGTCTGAGTGGTGCAGCTGGCAAAACATGTTCAGACACATCCTTGTACTCTGCACAAAGAGTACACATGCAAAGTAGTAAGTGTCAAATCTTAAAAATGTGAACAGATATTAATGGTACCTGAAATACACACAGAGAACTCACTGGGCCAAAACCAGCCAAGACAAATCCAGCTGAGGAGTTCAGCTGGATACTGTAGGTCCAGTTGGCAATCTTATCAGAACTCTGTCCCTGTCCCAGTTTACATGCAACAGGCAAAATCGAATAATTGATGGAAACATGTTCGCCTCCTCAACACTAGGACTATGGTTAATATGGACCCCTTTCTGGTTGACCCATTCTGTCACCTAGTAAACAACTGCATTAGAGTTCTCAACGACCAACAAACCAGAGTGGACGTGCTGGTTCAGACCGAAAATATATACACAAATGACTCTGGTCTGGCCGGGTCTCAGGCTTTTTGTTCAAAAAAAAAAAATCTTCTTGCTGGTTGTAGTGTGTTGTTTATTGTGAAATGCAATCTGATCAATCCGTCATATTGACATACTGTACGCATTACTTATAGTACAGATGAGATGCACGCTACCCCACTTGGTTATGGTGATTTCACAAGGCAGACAAGAACACAGAAGAAGATCAGATGAAAAAAATCGCTTTCCAATCGCATCATCTGGGTGTTTTAGTCACATCTGGAGAAGTCCAGTCCACTAATGCATTTACATGCATTTTAGTTGTTCAGTTAAAGACAAATTAAGGCCATAATTTGTTTTTTTCAAGTGCCATGAAAAGTCACTGAGTGACAGTCTGGATATCTGTAGCTCTTCCAGTTGTGCTGTTCCAGCCACATGACTGACTGCCTGTGCACTGTCTTGTCAAACCTGCACACAGATTACCAGCTATTCTACCAGTTCTGAATATTTGACGGTCCACATTTGAACCCAGTCACAGAACAGAGAGTACAAGGATTGGTTCCAAGAGCTGACCTCATCTCCTCCTCCTGCTGCCAACAACAAACAGCCTCTCACACCAATACAGGCAGAATCCACCACTCAGACACACCAAGCTGCTCACACACTGGCAGTGTTATTGAAACGCGGTAACACGCTGTGTGGGTGTATTCATGTGGGACTTACTGTGAAACACTGTCACGTTTGGTGTCAGGTCACACACACATGTATCAAACTTCAAACTATCCTTTTTGTTGCCTTTGAGACTGATCTTGTGTGCATTAAGTTACATACAAAAAAATACTTCAAGCACGCAATGATGCCAGCAGACCTAACAAACTTGAAGCACTGGGTGGGTGAGGCACTTTGATTTTAAATAAACATGCACTGTTCTGGCTTGTTAACAATGTTGCGTCACATTAGTCACCAGCTACACAGTAGGGAGACCAGGGAGCGCCGAGGAAAGACAAAAACACAAAGTGATTATGTAAGCAGCTGGCAGCTCTCACTGTCAGTCCAAACTGCAGCTCATGTGGAACATAAACTGGATCCAATTAATGCATTAATTAACCTTCCCTCTCCTGAACACTGACAGGCCAACTAGTTGGTCAGGTTATACAGCTGATACCAAGAACAACTTCAAACCTTTATTTATGCTCCGATTAGCCATACAAATGGATGCACTTTAATACACAGTACTGGGTGGAAAAATGAAATATATATACCTTATGGTGCAGAGGTCATCCAAGCAAGACTGTTGAAAACCAGAGTTCACAGCAACTATGGATGACTTGAAATGTTTTTTTCAACTATCTGATTTATTATCTTGTACTTTGCTTAGGGTGAAAGAACAAAAAACAGTGAAACTGAGGCTGAGGCCTCATCAAGTAACACTGATCAATAATGCTGACAATGAAGATATGTGCAAAGAAGCCAAATCTTGTTCACTGATAACCTTCTCTGAACGCTCACTTTCACCTTTTATGAGGATCAAAAGTATGAGCCGATCATTCAGCAACGCAGCAGCTACAAGACGCTAACACACCTGAAAGCACAAATTGCAGGACCAGTCACACACGCACTGGACATGTGCGAGCTGGTGTAAACAGGAAGCAGGTCGTCTGCTTGCTTGGTTGATTAACCGCTGAAAATAGAACCAATGCGGAACACAGAGGGAGTTTAGCATTAAAAAGGAGAATTTAACTGAACAGCAGCTGCTAGCAAACACATTGAGGTCGGTAACTCTTGTTAGTCACTGTCCATGTTATGTTCACCACTGTTAGTCGTGACCAACAGGAGCGGCCGTGGGCTGTTTCTGCCAGTCCAGACTACAACACAACTGCTAGAGTTTTCAATGTAAAACAGCGTCCAGTGATGTTTCAGAAAGTTTGTTTGAGGTGCTCAAATGCTGCATCAGTTGTGGACTCCAGGTGCTAAATGAGACTAAAATGTAGGAGTATGGATGATGCCTGAGGCTTTTATACAGTGTTTGCTGTGGAGGTGGCCCACCTCTCATCACAACCATCATCAAAATGAGCAACTTAGTTGACTTCTGTTGAATAACATATTAACCGGCAGAGGAAAAAATAATCTACACATTCAAGATATTTAAAGGGTACATCTCAAATTTGCCCTCTGTTGAACATATGCTGGGAGGAATCTAAATCTACATTCATGTTTTTCAGTGTGACGCTCCATCATTGCACTGAGTTAACTGCAGTCCTCACTGCATCATCCCATTATGCAATCAAGTCTCATGAAACTGTACAACAAACAACAAAATTAGGGCTGAAACGATTACTCGAGTTATTCGAATAATTTGATTACATAAAATGATTGAGGCATTTTTTCCTGAATCAAAGCTTCGTTTAATTAAATACACTCGCAATATAAGGCATACACCTCTTATGTTTCACATGGACTTTTATTACTGACACGCAGCATTGTTAAGACTTCAGCGGAGCGATCTAAAAAGAGACAGAAAATAAGGGAAGAAAGACGATATCAAAGGTGTAGGACCGCTCCAAGTTGTGTTCACTGTGAGACTGAAGTTTCATACTGTGTCAGCTCTTCCTCAGTGATGCCGCAGCAAAACCGAAAGCATCCAGTCAAGTCCACTGAGCGTATCCGACACAATGTAAGGCAACGCAATGTAAACATGTGCATTTAATGTGTTCGCTAATCGAGATGAACACTGGTGAGAACATACAGTGATTAGTTATTCGTAACGACTAGTTAAGGACGTGAGTTTTGGCCCGTGGCGTGAGTTTTTATTTACGGCTGGTTATGACGTCGCTGACATTAAGATGCATAAATATTATACAGATATTATATTTAGTAAGCATATCAGTACATCACAATTATTGATTGTACATTAGCAAACACGTCCTTTTAAAGGGATAGTTCAGTTTTTCTGAAGTGGGGTTGTATGAGGTACAAATGGCCACTGTATAATATCTGCAGAAGAGAGGTCTCTGCCCCTCCACTGAGAAGCACTAGTGCATCGCGCTGCTGCCAGACATGGGCAGTGAAAGGTTGTGAACGGGAGGTTGTTAATCAGCGCATTTTCGCCGCCTACAACAAGTCCCATCTCAAAATAATGCACCAGTTCAAGAGTACAATAAAGTTTAAATTTACAATGCATCAGCTGGTCGGAAAAAGGTTTATCTGGAACTAACCAACTCACTCAGTATTCCTCCGCGACGCGCTGGACCAATTAATCTATCAGCTGTTTTGGTATTCCTCTGCGCAGGCAGGTGGAGGAATACTTAATATAGCAATTTAGTAAGGCAAAACACTGTATTAGATTACTCGATTAATCGATGAAATAATTGATAGGATAATCGATTACAAAAATAATCGATAGCTGCAGCCCTAAACAAAATTCATTCATATTTCTATAAACTGTCAGCATTGGTTGCACAATGTTAAAATCTGTTTAACATTGGTGATTTTTTAAAATAGTTACTAAAAATCCACAAAACCATGTGAATGAGAAGGAAACCAAAACACACTCTCAACAGATAATACCACTGTACTGCCTTTAAATACTTCACTAATGTGTATACACTGCACTCTCACATGATGCAAAAACAAGTTGGTCAATAGAAAATTAATACCTATTGATAACTACTTAAATAATAAAATACTTATAAGTGAGAAATGTATCAGGAACAAACACTGGTTGGTGTTCAGTTTCTAGACTTCATCATTTTCATAATGTACTCTGAACAATCTGTTGCTATGGTTGGTAAAAACATCAAGGGCTCTGATATTAGATTTAACATATCCATGTTACTGTGTCTGTGTGCCGACAGCAAGACCAGAGTATTGTTCTGGAGCAGCTGATGTGGTGTCAGTGATGAAGTGTCTGAGCAGCCTGTAAATGTGGCTCATCAATTAACAATGTCTCCTCTCTTCTGAAATATGATCAGCTCTTCTTGACCTCCGTTGCCAAGAGCAGTGGACCTTCAGAGGATGCACTGAGTAAAGGTGCTCTGGGGGAGGGGGAGGTGACTCTGATGTCCACTACATTAGCTAGCTTCAGGCTTTTAGCAGATTTATGTTTTCCAAGCTTTTGTACCTCACAGAGCTCAGTAATGGTGAACTTCACGTTATCTCCAATTTCTCCCCTCAGCCCAAACTGCTGCTGCAGGTTGGTTAAATCTCTTTTAAGCTTTGTTCTCAATTAGAGGTAACATAGCTAATGTTTCATTACAAAGAACTGTAACACGAACAGCCTCCTTACACAAGCAGCTGGACATGTTCACTGCTTCATATATTCAAATTAAGTCCCTGTCTGAGAACTGGGGATATCGACACACTTTTAACACTCCGTGTTATCTTAACTCGAGATACTGAGATTAACCCGTGGAAACATCGCAGGCTAACACTCACTGTTTGATTTAGCTTTACCTCTGGTACAACAGAGGGGGGACGGAATCGACCCCGTGTTATTTGAAGGTGGCTATTTGACATCAGCAGTTACACGCCATTTAGCACCTCAGGCACCAAAGAGCAGAACCTATGGCCTTGTCAGTTACTCTGTTCCCGGACAACTGACGCTTCCCTTCAAGGTAAAGAGCAAACTCAAATATTAGCTAGTAGATTTGTGATAAAGGGCTTAGCTACACAGCAGCCGTCAGTGTCCCTTTTAGGTCGTTAGCACGGCTCATTTTAGACGCTGATATCACACCATGACAGGAAAAGTGGTCCCCAGCTCAAGCCCAATGTACAGATACATTTGATTTACAACAACATAGTAGACCTTTAGTTAATGCTACCTGTGTAGCTCCACAGACTGCTAGCTTAGTGGCTAACGCTGCAAGCTCTAAACACCGAACAGCTGATCGCTCGTATCTGAGACCCCGGAAAGGAAACTAGTCGACAAACTCTTCAGGTTGTTGCTGTGAAAGGACAGAAATAGAAAGGCATATCAAGTTCCTCTGACTACAACTTACCCAGGTAGATGTCTCCAAATGATCCACTTCCAATTTTCCTGCCCAGTCTGTATCGGTTTCCTACTCTCAACTCCATAGCTGTGTTCAGCTAGCAAGCACGCTCGCTAGCTCCGAAATGTTAAAAATGAAATGTTCAGGTTTACAGTCCCAGTCTGTTCAGAAGCAGGGCACGAAGAGCATCCAGCTCAGAGGACCTCTTCAAGCAACGAACCGTCTTCCGTTTGTTGTCTCCGGATGAAGTCGGCTCTCACAATCTTTCGCCACTTGTTTTAAAATACTGCTAATATCGTACAGTGGTAATACGGTGTTTGTCAAAAAGGTTTAAGAGTGGACTTTATGCTCTCACGGTTTTTGCCGTGATTTGGCTTTAGTTCTCCACGGATGAAGACGGATTATGAGGAGCTACCGTTGAGGATTTTGGACCGGATCCTCTCCCTGTAGCCGCTGTCTCTGTACTCCCTGTTAGGATCCTGTTCAGTGATCTGCTTCCTCTGTCTGACGACACTTCCGTGCTGCCTCCAGAGAGCCTTTCACAACAGAGCCACCAACACACACCACGATGAGCAACACACATGTTCGTCCTGCTTTCTTTCTTTCTTTCTTTCTTTCTTTCTTTCTTTCTTTCTTTCTTCATAGATAGATAGATAGATAAACTTTATTACAATATGGTAAGATTACCTTTATTTATTTATCTCACAATGGGAACATTTGCAAGTAAATAGTCCAGTATGGTTTATATCTTTCAAAATGTATTTTGAAAAGCATAACTATATAATATTACGTGATTTTTTTTCTCACATGCAAGTAAAATGTTAGATTAGATGTGACGATGAATAATACCAGAGACGTTCATAAGGACTTTGATAATACTCATGTCTGTAAGGTAAGTATAAAGATACAACAGCTGACAGAAGCTTAAAAAAGACCCAGGCTGCAACAAATTGCATCTATCTATATATATATGTGTGTGTGTGTGTGTGTGTGTGTGTGTGTGCTACCTAACTATCTGCTCATACTGAGAAATCCTCTAATCCTTCACTAATGTACTGTAGCCTGTTATAATTTCATTTGGATTTGGTCTCAGGTGTGAAATGTTTAGTTACTGATACTTATTTAGACTTGCACTTTGTGATGGTTTTAAACTCAACATTTTTTTGCTTTTAAAGAATGGAATAAAGTCTCATGCTCATACTACTGCCTATAGAAAAAAAAATTATAGCCGCCATCTTTACCCTCCCCACCCGTGCTGTTGTTCAGTGATTTACTGCTAGGGGCCACTCTCCTCCGAGTGAATGTGTCTGGTCCTGCACAACAACAAAAGAGTGGTTTCTTTGTCCAGCTGGCCTCAGTCCATTCTCCTACGTACAGGTGACTGCCTGGATTTTGTAAAATAAACAGTGAATATAAACAGTCGTGAGTTACATAACGTGGTGAAATTTCGCTCCATCTGAAATAGTTCCGTTAAAAAAGAGGGTATAAAAAAAAAGCTAAGTATGATTTTATGATACTTACAGAATATATTACGGAGCAATAGGAGTGTTTTCATGTTATTTTAGCATTTCTTGCCCCAGTCTGCTCTGATCCCCACTACAGCTCAGCAGGGGGCGGTAATGCGCCTGAAAGCTGTTTGACAGCCGCCATCAAACAAAAAGGAAGAAGAAAAGGACCCTGCTCTGTTTCCTTGTTCTTGCTCAGTTTTTCACTTCCATGTCTTTACGGCTAAGTGCAATAATATGGACCTGACTGCGGATGGAAACCAAGTGTCTCTGCGAAGGAAAAGAGAAGACGGAGAGGAAGAGGAGGATGCCGGTGTGAAGAAGAACAGAAGAGACGCCACCCGGTACTGTACTCAGCTGAATGCTCTTCACTTAGGCTACTTCAGCTGTCATGTCAGTCATCACACCCTGTTGAATTAAACCTGACCCACAATGACTGGGGTCGCTGAGTGCACACGAATAAAGTTTGCACTGTACTTTTTGTACTGTACTGTTGTTCCTCTAATTTCATCAGTGTGTATGTTATGTTAAATCCATACAGAAACCTAATGTATGAGTATGACCACAAATCAGGAGTGAAGTTTTCTATAAAGTTATCTATAAACGGATTTATTGTCATCACATATACACATGCTCTGGAGTAATGAAGATATAAATCAATTACATGTATGAAAAAACCTTAGTATAACCTAAGTATACTGTACTAACATATATAACTCTACCTGCTTGTATCTTTTCCTATTCATTTCTCAATGTATAACTTCCTTTCAGACCTTTGCACCCGACTCGATTTATGTTAATGTAACATATGTCTACAATATAAACATAGCCTTCATATATACACACATATTTGTGTTGGTCTATGATACTATATATTAATGTATGTAATCATGCAAGTTCCTAATAAGTTTCATATGTGTATATATATTTGTTTGTGTGTGCTGCTTGTACATATTGAAATATTGCATGGGTGATTTACTACCCCTATATGCCTCTGTCTTTACATTTTTTAAACAGGATTTGACCTGTGTTATGGCAGAATTGTCATGTAAAAGGATCACTGAGGAGTCAAACCCTTCTGTGGTTTGCATAGTGCATTAGTTCCTAGTTTAGTTTAAGCACTAATTCATTGCACACGATACATCCCACATTTCCCAAAAGAAGCTTGAGAGTTCTGTTTTTCTAACATCAGAGATTATAATGCAGGCTTCCTGTTATAAATCACCAGGGTCCTTTTGCCAAACATGTTGGTCCTTATTCACAGTAGTTTTCTGGTAGAGATTTATGTTAAACAGTCCAGATAAATGGTTCACTCCACAGGCTGCCATGTGCAGTTAGATCAGTATTTAACATGCTGTCTTTTACTTTCACCAGGTTGGAGTCTTGTTTGGATCAACCCATGGATTCAAGCAGTATCCACGAGGTCATCAGTTACTCACCCTCACTGCTTCCAGGTAAGGTGACAACATCATCAGTATAGTAGTTCCTCTGTAGGACATGATCTGATTTTACATTTTCCCCCAGCCAAACACTATGATGTAGACACCACTGAACCAATAAGCTGCGGTCTTCAGACATTGGACGAGCTGCTGTCATGGAAACGAAGTGAGGCAAGCCCTTTTAATGTAGCAGCAGTCCCCCTGGCACCTAGGGAACCTGCTCTGGCCAGTTCTCCATGTCGGACATTGGTGTCTCATGACATGATGGGTGGTTACCTAGACGACAGGTATGAACACGTATCAAGAAGTTCAATGCCTGTGTTTACAGGAGGATGTTTTCTGACCTATAGAGCCTATCATAAATTGAAATTTCCTATGTACACTGCTTTACTGTGAGCTAAAACAATATGTCAGGGTTTAGGGGCAATGTATATACTAAACTGCCTAAATTATGGGGACACCTGAACATAATATTCATATTTAACTACAGCACATCATTCTTAAACTATATTATGGCCCTCATTTCTCTGGTAAAACTTTCTACGAGATCAAGGAAACTGGCTGCACGGATTAATTCTCGGAATGTAGTGAAAGTATGTGTAATGTCATATCAAAGTGAAAATATATATAATAATTTCCGTAAATTCAATTAAGAAATTATTTAAAATAACAGTAACACACACTTCACACAACAGATGTTGCACCAGTATTGTAACAAAGAGAAAACTGGAAGGATTATAAGTAAGAATTTCTTTAATAAGAATTCAGTGTTGTCTCATTTTAAGGAAAAAAAGCTTGTAATTCAAATTAATGCACATTGGCATTTTGAATAAACAATAAAGTGTTTAATTTTACATAAATAAAATGAAACAGGTTGCTTGAGTTTTCCTTTTGTAGACTCAGTTTCACATCAACACTCACAATCCTTTTTTCCTTTCTTTTCAAATTTAAGGTATGCTCAAACCCAAATGATGTGAACTACAGTTCCCATTTTGCTCTTAGTGATGTAAACTGGTAGAATGACAAAATACGCTCACTTAGGTATTAGCTGTTCCTGCTCACTTAGTGTATTAGCTGCCTTCCTGCTGCTGTAATGCCTAATGATCCTTGTAGAGTAAACACATGGGATATTTCACATAGAGCACACATGAGAGTGTGTCATCATCACATCATCCATAAAGCAAAATACAACCTCCAATGAAGACTGTAAATACAGTAGTTTAGGATGTCATAAGCCCTAGTTTAAATTATGTAGGTACAGAATGACTTGAATTTAGTCCTGATGGAGATTCCTGATTTGCTATGTGTCATACAGGCCTGTCATGTTTCCCTCTGTTGTTAAGGTTCATCCAGGGGACCAGTGCAGAAGCACCGTATGCCTTCTACCACTGGCAGTACATTGATATTTTCAACTACTTCACACACAACCTGCTGACCATTCCTCCAGCTGTGTGGACCAATGCTGCTCATAAACATGGAGTTGTGATGATTGGTGAGTGAAAAGTCACAAAATAACAGAAGCAGGTTTGAGCATGAAGATGTGAGAGGACAGTTGAGTCCTGTCTGAACCAGGCTTTCTGTTTCACATCTGCTCTGAGGTGTAACATGTCCTGCTTCGACTGTCCTGCTCTCCAGGGACGTTCATCACAGAGTGGACCGATGGCGCCACAATGTGTGAGGCCTTCCTGAAGGACGAGGAGTCGTACCGGGCAGTAGCTGATAAACTGGTCCAGATCAGCCATTATTATGGCTTCGATGGCTGGCTCGTTAATGTGGAGAACGTTCTCAGTGTAAGTCGAAGAAGATGTCGAGCTGTCCAAAACATGATGTTCTTCACCCAACATTACATACATTACTCACAAAAAGTTAGGGATACTGGGCTTTAGGATGAAAGCAAAGCAAGTCAGAATGCACTTAAAATGCACTCTAATCTTTACAGGTGACCTTACTCTGACCTTCTCTAAACTTTTGAATGCACATGTCTAACTGTTGAGTGTTTCAGTTCTTATAACATAACATGCTGTTCTCTGACAAGGTGATTAACCACAAAAATCACAGCAAGCGTGTGATCCATGAATCCACCACTAAATGTTCTGCTTCAATGACAGTTTGAATTGAAACAGTCCTCTTCATCATGCTGTTCACATTCTGACACCATGAGACCAAGACCACACCTAACAGTCCATCAACAGTACCTGGACATGTTGATGTTTTCAGAGGGAAGTGTCCACTGAGCAGAGTGTCACAGAGTGTCTTCAGCAGGTTGAACAGAGACAAAGAGACTGGAAGAGTCACAGAAAGGCAGAGAAGTGGACGTCCTTTGGTCACATGACAACTTATTAACACATTGACATGTTTTTGTTGTGGTGTACCCACCACTGTTGTTAGCTTTTGTTTCAATACATTGTTTGAGATGAAGAAATGATCATTCCATAAATGCCCTACTTTCATGATATAATATTGCTGTAGCATGAACTTTTTTACATTTCCCATAAATTTCACCCCAAAGTTGAATATCTCTAACTTTTCCTGAGTAGTATAGTAATACTGTATATTCAGTAATGTGATTAACTCTGTGAGACGACTATTTCAGCATCATGCAAATAAGTTCTTGATTGTAAGTCTTAACAAGGCATGCTTCACATCACAGCCTCTAACCAGTGGCCAGTGTTAGCATAATGTTCCTCTGTTCAGCCTCACAGAGACTCTAGGATACCTGCAGGCGTTAGGTCTTGTTAGTTCTTCCAAAGAAAACAATAATAATGCTTAAAAAACCCATAGCTAATACAAAAATAACCAAAGAGGAGGGGTACATGTTGAGACTGGCTGCTGGCTTGTGGTAGGTATACACTCACTCACCTGTCAGTCAAAGTAGCCTCACCCTAAATTTGTGAGAACTTTGAGCCTTCATGAAATAGTGTGAGTGACTTGTAGAAACCAAAACAGTTTTTTTTATACCAGGCTGTAAACATGATATTTTAACACTGGAGTCTATGGGGACTGGGAGACACACTCTAGTGGTCAGTAGAGGAACTGCACTTATTGGTTCTTCTTGTATTAGTTTCATTTTTTAGAGGTTGATGCTTGGCCTCCTCATATTGTTTTGACTCATAGACATACTGTACACATATAAAATATATAGTTATTTATTCCATGACTATAGCACACATGTAGCCTCCACTTTGTTCTGTGATAACAGGCAATGAAATAATCAATTGAACTTGTCTCTCATGTATTTACCAGTGTTTATAATCTGAATTTATAACTGCATCAACAACTGGGGTTAGCATTCATTGTTTCTCAGTTCACTCCAGCTAATCGTTTTGTGAGTGGTCTTTTCTGCCACACCTTGACCTTCACCATGCTGACTGTTGCAGCCTATATAATGTGCTGTAACACAAACAGAGTGTGTACTGTCCTCTGCCTGCAGGAGACTGCGGTGAAGAATACGCCTCTGTTCCTGCGCTACCTCTCAGACCAGATGCATGAGCGAGTCCCCAGCAGCCTGGTGCTGTGGTACGACAGCGTGACTGAAAATGGACAACTGAACTGGCAGAATGAGCTCAACCAGAACAACAGGTAGAAAACGTTTTTAGGAACAGAACTCCAAGAACTTAGATGACTGGAGAGATTAGTAACATACTAATCAAACACATGATCTAATTGTGTCTATCATAGGGTGTTTTTCGATGCCTGCGATGGTTTCTTCACCAACTACAACTGGACGGAGCAGAACCTGGAGTGGATGAAGGACTACAGTGGGATCCAAGGCCGCATGGCTGATGTCTACGTCGGGGTAGATGTGTTTGCCCGGGGCAAGGTGGTGGGAGGAATGTTGGAAACAAATAAGGTATTCATTGTGGATAATGTGTATCTTTTTTTATGAATAACATTAATCACCAGCAGACCATTGAGACTCTGCATCTTGTTTGTTTGTCTGCAGGCTCTGGAGGTCATTAGGAGGCACGGCTTCTCCACAGCCATCTTTGCTCCAGGCTGGGTGTACGAGACCCACGAGGATAAGACAGAGTTCCGCAAGAATCAGGACATGTGAGCCAAATGTCCAGTATTTCCACTGACTTTAACACATCCATGAATCACCCGTTGACAGACAGAGATTGAGATGCTCCTGAACTTCCTGCAGGTTCTGGGCTCTTCTGTCAGACTACTTGTACATCCACCGCCTGGCCTCGCCTCTCCCCTTCATCTCCTCTTTCTGCCAGGGCTTTGGGAAGGCTGTCTACCGGAGAGGGAAGGTACTGACCGAGGTGTAGGATCACATCACCAGTGCTGCTGGTTAAAGCCAGTGCTCATCAGCACCTTATGACCCTTTTTTCTTGCCATGCTCATCATTAGATATTCATAGTGAAAGTACTGTGGGACTTCTAACAAAAGGTTGGATAAACAATATGCATCCGTTGTCTCTAGTCAATAAATATATAAAAATAACATCCGAGCCTTGATCAGAAAGTCAGTAATAAAAAATATAGTGTGTATAGATGTTCTGTATATGTTCTGTATTAATGCTCTCCTGTCTGAGCCCTGGTTTAATGTGTTTTCAGCAGGAGATAAGAAGGAGCTGGTTCAACCTGTCTGCCCAGGAGATCCAGCCTCTGTACTACCACACAGAGCTGGGGGACCATGGCTGGCTGAAGAGCCGGGGCTGCCCAGAGGACGCCTGGAACGGATGCTGCTCACTGCTACTCGAGGGCCTCATCCCTGCCTCTCACACATCTCCAATTTGTGCCAAGTGTGTGTTTCGTGTGTGTTTTCTGTTCATCTTTTCATCTCCCCAAACACACAAATCTCATATGATGTTCTTTGTCTCTCAGGGTCTTCTCACTCCACATGACCTTGCCATCCAAGACGCTAGTGAGCTTCATCTGTAAGCCGTCTACTGGGATCACAGTCTCCCTGGAGCTGAAGACAACAGATATTTACACACCAACAAATGATGTCAGACGTAAGTTCCCTATCCATTGTCCAATGGCTGCTTGAACTCTGCAGGGTGGTCATGAGAGAGGAGCTTATGGGACAGAGAGGGAATCAATGAACTGCACAGCTCTGCAATGAGATAAGGTTGTGAAATAGTAAAACAACAGAAAATAAACATGCGGTGCTTGATGTTGATTCTGTGGTAAGGCAAATCTAAATCGGTGTATGTGACATGACTAAAATTAAAGTGGCACACAAATAGAGACACGACTGTGGGGTCAGCTGTGGCTCAGGAGGTAGCCACTACTCAGAGTCAGTGGTTTGATCCTGACTTTTCCAGTCTGCATGTTGACGTGTCCTCACATTGCACATCAACTGTGGTGCTATTACATAGTGGGTGAATGTGTCTTCCATTGTAAAGAGCTTTGAGTGGCCTCCAATAGTAGACAAGCATGACGTGTTTTCCTCTTGTCCTTACAATGTTAGGTTTTTGTATTTATCTGAAATCAGTTGGCAGTGATTGTGAAAAAAGCCTTTAGGTGATTTTCAACCAAAAGTTCCTGGAACTTTCTTTTCAGGAACTAAAAGGTTCCTGTGGCCCATTGTTGTCTGCAGTGCAGTCCCAGGATGATTATTGCTGCTGAGCCAGAGAAGCAAGCAAGTCCGAGCAAGGCATCTAGCTGGTCGTACCATTTGCTTGTGTGTCTGTCAGACCTGCTCCAGCTGTTGTGGTCTTTGATCTTTTCATAGTCCTGTTTAAGTTTCTTTAATTTCTCCCAGACCTGTTTCACGGTATGGTCTATGTTTAATTGGTTTAGACCTTATCATTTTGGGTTGCTGATTCAAATTCTCGCTGGATATCTTCCTCAGTGTTTACGCTGAGGAAGATATCCTCCACTGCACCTCCACTGCATCAGTTCATCATCTCTAAAAACAACAAGAACAGCAGCAACAGTCTCAAATCCACATAAAAAACTAAACAGTGGGCTTGGATATATCAGGTAAAATAAAATGCTGCAAATACTCATCCAATCAGAGATGTTCCAAATGATCCAAAGTTCCTGAAATCTTTTACCCCAGAACTAAATGTAGTTTGTGGTTCCTGTGGTCAAAGCGCTCATAGTTCCTTTAAGGGTTCCTGGTTCCTGGGGAAAGTTCCTGTGGTGGAAATCTACCTTTTTACTGTGACAGAGCTGAAGAGCTGAACTGTAGGAGGGTGTGGAGTTGATGACATGATGAGCTGCTGACACACACATACTGGCATAGAGAGCAAACAGGGGACAAATGAACACAACAGAGACGGGAACAGCAGAGAAACAGGCCCAACAGGAACAGACCCTAAACACACTATATTCATATACTGGAAATATTACATGAACCGCTACTATGTCCAATTCTATAAAAGTTGTTTGGATCTTTATAAATGGTTAATGATTGTTCTGGATGTGCATTCAAGATCATCAGAGTTCATTTAAGAACAACTCACACAAACAGTGTGACACATGAGGGTTAAAGTTGTGATTTGTAAGACTTGTGTGCAGGTATCCTTTACTGAAGGAGGAGAAACAATTAAAGCTCATTTCAGGGGCTTTTAATGTGATACTGGACCCCAGTGGGGCACTATTGAAAGTTTCGATCACATACAAGCTGTCTGTGTACTCCTCCATTCTGGCTCTTTCCTGCTTCACTCTGAAACGCTGATTCAGCACTCTCTCCCCACCGACCGTGCCAACTCTGCTGTAATTGGTCTGCATATCGAGGGGCTGCTGCATAGTGACACACCCCCTCTCACATTACCACAGGGCACTGAGGCCAGAGCCAACTTGCCATATAGGATCTTCTGCTGAAGTTGTGATGTCACAACATGAGACTTTGGAAAAAAAACTCTCCAAACCTGAGCATTTGCAGCGGCTCAGCTGCCTGAAACTGCCCCCCGGGCATTACTTCAGCACATACCTACCTCATGATATGACACTTCCACATCCTCTAAAGCAAGTATCCAACATTTTAAACATATTTATAAGTCTGAAAACCTGGGAAAGCATAATAGGTAGATTAACTATTTTAGGTTGATATCACAGGTTATTGTGTAACACCTGTAAAATCAGAGCATACTGTCACTGAGTGGCTCAGTGTTGTTACTGCACTGACAGCTGTATTAATACGTTCTCATTTCCAGGTTCTAATACAAATGCAGACTCTGCAAAATGTGTTCTGTTCACATCCACTGGTTTCTGTGTGACTTGTCTTTACATCAGCAGGACATGGTTGATGTTTTGTGAATATAAATTGAAGCCTGACACTATAGTTCATGGCAAAGATCAAACCTCATGAATGCTCAGTGAACAGGCAGCCCTCATCAATTCAGTTAACATCAGGTTTGTGCAGTTTTGAGGGTTCGGCTTGTAACACACCAAACAACAGGCACAACAACATTAGAGAGATAAAGAGTAAGAATGAAAGTGGTCCTGGTCTTAATCCAGCCTCTCAGATGATGATGATGTGTCACACACTAGGATGTTTGTTTACTAAGTATGTTCCATAAGCTCTTGTATGAATCCAAACAGCTCCACCTCCATGGCTTCAGTATTCACTCAGTGGCACTAACTCTGTGTGTTTGACTGTGTGTAGTTACCAGTGTGAATCCTGAGGTATTGGATGAGAGGCACGAGTTGGTGAGACAGTTCTTTCGTCTGTGTGGAGACTTGAATCCAGGCGGTTGGACTGTCAGGTAAGACACAGTCACAACAACAGCTTAGTTGATGCAGTTTGTCACCAAGAAGAGGTGTAGATGCCTGCATTACGTCAGTCATGATGCTACAACATAAAAACATCGACCAAAGACCTGTTTACAGTTCCACTATGCATCCAAGAAGTTTTCTCCTGCCACGGAGTTCAAACTGGATTTGATTACAGAAAAACTAACCCCGTGGTCATCTTGTCCCTGTGTGCAGATGTTCACAGCTGGACCTCGGTGGTTTTGCTCTCAGAGAAGTTTGTGTGAGAATCCAGCAGAGTGGAGATCCTCAGGACACACCGTTCAGCTGCAGGCTGGGAGAGATCATGGTGAGACGCAGAGAGCCCACTGTGTTCAATCTGTTCTAATGTTCATTATAAGAGACACAGGTATAATCTGTACACATGGAACAACATTAGGGCTGAAAATTTGATCATCATCTCACAATCACAGTCTCCAGATGTAAAAAAAAAAAAAAAAAAACCTGCTTGTTTGGCACAAACTTTCCAAAAATCACATCAACATCATTTTCATATTCTCTCATGTAGATAAAGAGACCAGCTCAATGAAACTGATTTAACACAGATGAGGCAAGCAGTGCAGATAAGATGCAGTACACCTGTGTATCATTAACAAGCAGCTGGTCTTCACAGAGGATGGATACCACAACACAAGAAACACCATCCAGATCAAGCTTGTTTAAATAAGAGTCCTTAATAGTTAAGAGACAATAGATCTGCTATTAAATACAAACTGTGCTCAGCATGCTGCATTAATATTAAGAAGGTAATACGAGCAAGTCAGAAGAGGTCACAGATAAACAAAATGCAAAACCAGTAGTCACAAGGGAAATAAATCATCCACTGTAAAAACACACCTACGTATAAATATGTCAATATATTAAATAACATACATTAGGGGGGTATCGACATAAATAAACCCTAACTGTATAGAAAAAAAGTAGATAAATGAATAAATTCATATCCTCTTACATGAAAATAAAATGCATAAATGACTCATGTCATTCAGATATCCTGAATGGGCTGGTGTGGCTGAACTTTTATCAGAGAAGCTCTGGAATCCTGTTTTCTTTTTCTGATTGTTTTATTCTTTGTCTCCATCGAAGGTTTTTGTGCAGAAGAAAATATACGACCTAAAAGTTCATGAAATTTTAGGCCAAATTTTCTACAAATAAATAAATTATATTCCTATGGTATACACTGCTCAATGCAGAATAGTAGTCAGTGTTCACACTTAAATTAATCCTACTTTCAGTATTTGCATTTTACTTTCACTCAATGTTTGTATTTCTACTTCCACTTTGACCTGCAAATAGCACAAAAGCACCAACGTTCATTTGGTTCCTGATAGTTACTCTGTCTAATCATTTCTATCTGCCTCTGTTTTACTCTACTAGTTCCTCGATGTATCCAGTCTGCAGGATCCCTCGGAGCCACTTCAGGGCTTGTGCATTTATGACGTGGTGTGGTTCCGTGGTGCTGGTACCTCACCAGACTCCACCACTCCCTGCCTGCGCTTCAATGCCACCCTGCGCTGGGACCATCAGACCAAGCACGTACGCCACTTCAGGGTGTACTGGCGGCGGCTGAGAGGACCTGATCCCAGAATCCCCCCGGGTCAGCTGATTCTGGTGGGACGCGCATATTCTAATCTGTTCAGGGTGACAGAGCTGGCGGTGTCGGAACCCCCCAGCTTACTGGAGCTGGTGGTGGAACCAGTGATGAAGAATGGCTTCTCAGTCCCAGAGAGCCACTGGGGAAGAAGAAGCCTCAGCTACACAGAGGTCATCACACAGTGACCGGCAGACTAATGTTGTTGTGTTATCAGGCTGCTTCTTCTTCTTCTCTCTTTATATGGTGCAGACTGTATGAATGATGTAAACCTCAACATGTCCGAGATGAAACACTGCAAGAGTTCCTCCTGTATTAAAGCGTCCATGTAGAGTTTTTCTCTGGCAGGTCGGGGGTGTATCATCCCTGTTTGTTTCTATGACAACAGTATCTTGACCACATGTCACCGGAAGCCATTGTATTGTCTAGCATTGCCGTCTTTATGAGGCACTAATTCTATGGTGCGCAGGGTGACCAGTCCAAGTCTCAGCTGATTGGTTGCCTGAAAAGGAGCCCAAGTGACATCACCGAAGTCTTTCTGAAAAGTTCAGAAAACAATTATTTTGGAAAACAAAGTTGATGGTGCTTAGATAAAAACACTACATGGACACAGACTTTATTTGTTTTTAGCTCAAAGAGTCAGAGACATTTTTAGATAGATAGATAGATAGATTACTTTATTCATCCCAGAAGGGAAATTAGGTTGTCGAAGTAGATCGGTGTATTGAATACAATAAGATACAATAAAATAAATACAATAGAACTAATAGTTCAACATCTCTAAATTTTGGATTTGAGGGGCAAAGTCTGACTTTTAATCAAACAACGGGGTGCTAATGTGCTTGAACTGTTTTGTATCTTGCTTTAACTGCTTTAATCAGCTCAGTCTCCACTTTCTTGATTCTTCTTGAGTTTTCAGACACATCATACAGTTTTTTTTATCAGCATCTGAGTTTCTTTCTCCACAAGAACTGAGCAATCTCCATTCACAGGTGAAGGACTTGTAAGGTGGCTAAAAGCTCCAGAACATCAAATAGATCTTAAAAGAACAGTTGGGAAATAGCCATCCATTTAATGTCTTATCAAGAGTTAGATGAAAAACAGTAAATCTGAAGCTATAGGAATCACCTGGGTGGATTAGATTATCAGGTCTGCTATCAGAGCTCAGCTCTGCTCTGCGGTCACAAAATCTGTGTATCACCATCTTTCAAAAATGTACACAAATGAACCTCATAATGATGACAAGACTCTGGGACATATGGTTCTTGCACTTTGGTGTCTGTAGACATTAAGGTAATGGAATATGACATAAGTGAGACTTACAGAATCAGGCTAACGGTTTCCCTCTGTTTCCATCATTTCTGCTAAGCTAAGATAATTAACTGCTGCCAGCACAGATGTGACTGTGATTCATCCTCTCATCTAAATCTGTTGTACTTGTATGTGCTTAAGCAAAAATGTACTTCTGCAGATAATGTTATATTACATGGTTATGCTTTTTAAAGAGGAAATATCAAGATAAACCATACTTGACCTTTTTTTTTTGAGTCTATTTGTGTTATGCAAAATAGTAAAAGCAGTAAGTTGGTCCAGAGACTTGCACTGTAATGTTGTACAATTTCATAGTAATGTGCAGGGCAGCCCGTGGTTGGAAACTAAATTATAGGTCAGGTGATCACACTTCTTAGTTTAAGTTTCAAGCAGCATGCGATTATTGAACTGTTTCAGTGTGTCTAAAATCCAGCATGGGTTGTATCCAAGCAACATGTGGAAGTGGGTAAAAAAAAATCATGCTGGACAGACTTCGTAGTAGAACCCCATGACTTTTAGAGTCATCACTGACATGAGTACAGAGGGATGGCGTCACGTCATCATAATAAAACACACTGCAACATGTGATCATCAGTTTATTTCACATCAGTGTGTGTTCAGATACAAGCGATAACACATTCTAGATCATGTTACAACAGTCAGCCACACCAGGTGGATGATGGGAAAGAGAGTTAACAACAGGTCAGTTCCATATAAACAATCTTCCTTTTATTTGCTGTTAAAAAAACACAAATTTAACTTGTTGTGACTAGAAAAGCAGTGAAATCAGCCAGGTGAGGGTGTAAGATGATATTTTTTTGGCACCATAAGCCAAGTTATCATACTTTACTCAAATTAGAGCAGAGAGTTTAATTCAGAATCCATTATATAATATAAAAAGTGTAACTGTTCTGAAGCTCAAAGGCTGAACAACAAAAGATGTGCTACTACTTTAATACAAAACTGTACATGCAGGATTTGCAGTCTTACAGATTTGTCATACACAGCTTCAGAATAATAATAAAAAAAACATCTTTGAAAAGTTGAACACTGTCCCAGAGAGGAAGTCAAAAAGAGAAAAGCAGTCTTTATTGGTGTTATGGCTGAGATTGACACACGACATCATCACTGTTGTAATTACAGACTGAGATTTTTGATTTGGTTTAGCAGAGAGTAAGTTATATTAAAGGTCTTGTGATCATTGTGATTGTCAGAGCCATTCCAGCTGGCGTCAGAGCAGGTGTATCAGGGCTGCTGGGTGATCATCTTCATCATCTCTAAGGCCATAGGGCCCTGGTCTGAGGGGATCTGTCAAACAGAAAAGATAAGACCAGACTTTTATGTTGACATAACACTTTTGAAATCTGATTTTTATAAATCATGATCATTTTGTGGGGTTGTTGTCACTAAGAAAAACTTCTCAATCTGCTGATCAGTTAACGCATAATCACTTTTACTTAAAATTACTCCACTTTGATTTCCACTGCTTTATTGCATCATTATAGTCATAAGCATTTGCTATTTTATGTAATTCCTTCAAACTTCAGTTGTTTCATGTTTAGGTAAGATCCTTATCCACCAGGTGGCACTATATTACAGTCATACATTTTGATCACTTGTTAAATTATAAAAAGAGGGCCTGTGATTTCAATTGCAAGAATGAAATTAATCTAGAAATCAAACACACACTGGAAGTCTGGTATTTGTGTTCCACACTGCAGATATTTTAAAACTCAGTGTCTTACCATGTGACCCGCCCTGAGGATCCAATAAAAGGCAAAGTTCTTATGGGTTTTGTAAAAAGCGCCGGTAACACCCGGGGAGGCGGGGTCATCCAGAGCAGTCCATCTCAGCTTGTTAAATCCAGGTAAACCCTCCCACT
Organism: Caranx ignobilis; assembly: GCA_021432705.1. NCBI lineage: Eukaryota > Metazoa > Chordata > Actinopteri > Carangiformes > Carangidae > Caranx > Caranx ignobilis. The sequence continues at coordinate 52,522,166 of MU270012.1, forward strand.
TCAGCTGCTTCACCCACTGCTCCTGACCTGTGACAAAAAGTACTGGCTCATGTGGCACAGCTGGAATTTCACAGCTGGATGGTTCACGCCCAAGCAACACTGATCACTGGTAACTTACCCATGGTGTCCACTATGAGGTCCAGCTGTCCGTTGTAGATGGTGACGTTGACTCCTGCACTCAGCAGCTGGTCCACTACGTCAACCACTGGCTTCATGAAGTCTCCTGACATGTAGCTGAAGACATCCTCTGCCTGGCCTGGAGTGGAGAGGATGGAGCAGCAGAGCACAGATGGAGACATTTCTACAGAGGCAGGAAAATCTGATACAAGATTCAAAACTGAGCAGAGAGAGAAGCTTCACCTCCCCAGGTGACATTCTGGGGTATGATGCCAAGTTTCTTCCTGATTGGTCCGTTCATCAGCTCACTCAGCGATTGGCTGTGGAGGGGACGAATGTGGCGACGGGTCTGCAGAGCTGTGTATGATAACTGAGTTACAGTTCGACTTCAAATGACACACAAACTGCTCTCATGTTTCAGAACATACTGACACAACATCTTACCAATGAAGTCCTCTCCTGCAGAGTGGACTCCCTCATCTGGCTCCTGGGTCAGGATGTTGTAAAAGTTGACTCCATTGGTGTTCTGAAAATAAACCACAACAAGCCAACATCAAACCTCCGGCACACAAACTGTGCACACTCTGTGATGTCAGAGCAGCACAGATGTCACACGTGGATCACCTGCTGCTTGTTGACAGTGCCAGACTGAAATTTCTTTGTCGATCCAAAATGACATAAACTTCATTATGTCCTTATGTAAAAAGAGCGATATAGATAAATGTGAACTGATCTGAGTGACAGGGTTGGATTATATACAAAATTCTATACAGTCCAGTCCTAATATTGTGATATGATATTTTTTCAGGAGGATTATTACATTCTTTTATGTTCCTGTTCTTTTAATAATACATACTTGTAATACAGCAGATGCTGCCATCAAACAACAGTTCAAAATGCAGATAGCAGATATTTAAAAAAAAAAACTGCAAGTGACAGGAAATATTGCAATATTAATACATATTAATGCAGCTGTGGATGATGGGGGATGTTTGTTGTGTACTGTGAGGCTCTGGAGTTTGATTGTGAGCACAGTGCTACTGAGCACAGTCTGGGTCAGTTGTAAATGGACATTCATTAACACTGAGAAAATGTGTGAAACTGACAGAAACTCAGAGTGAGTGCCATCATTTTTCCATCAGATCTTGTAATGTGAATGATTTACAAGTGAAAACTCAGCTTCACTTTTTCATGTACATTGTGGAGGACAGAGTTTGACTGCATGTGCTGGCTCATGGTTTGGAAACAAAGACGGAGCTCTGATGAGTCTAAGTGTTCAGTGAAGCATCTGTGCACCAACCTGCTCCACCACAGTCTCAGTCATGGACCAGAGCTCAGTGGCCTTCTTAAACTGCTGCTGCTCCACAGCTTTCTTCACCTCTGCGGCTGCACTGTTGACATCTGCCAGGCCAAAGTCATCCAGCAGGGACTGCACACACACATACACACAGATGAAAACTAAGACCTTATAACTCCCCCCAGTAAAGAAAATCTGTCTTTAACAGACATCTTTAAGCTGAAAATCTGGCCTGTTGTGTGTTACTCACAGTGGTGTAGAGGTACGGTCCCCATGTCATGACAGAGTCTGTGGATGAAGACCCAATTTGAAAGTGATTTTAACTTTCTGGTCATTGTCACTAAAATGTTCAGCTGTTACACATCCTGTCCATTTAATACAGTTTGAGTGGTTTTTAACCAAACTCCAAGAAGAAAGAAGCTGATTCATCTGGTAAACTGAAATGTTTGATAAATTTAACTATAATGAGCGACAGTTTTGTAAAATGACAAAAAAGCCAAATATTTGGAAAGAAATGCAACACCTGCCCATCCCACTTTTACACTATTTTTGTAAAATCAAATTCAAACCATCATATCTCCAGTTTTACATGGCCTATCAACATCAAACAGAAACTGGGAGAGAATTTCAAATCTAGAAATTCAAGTGAAGTTGACAGCAGTGCTCCAGGTGACTGAGCTTTTTTTGTTACGGGACTTTGAAAATGACATGTGATCTGATCATGCCGGCTTTAAAACTCCTGTGTGATTGCTGCTCTGTGTAGAGTCACTGTCATGCTGGATTTCTCTTCTCTACATTCAGTATTTGGGTGAACCAGCATCATTGGTGTGGTCCTATGGGTCTGACTCCATGGTCCAAATAAAAGAAAATCTTGATGTCATCTAACCAAAGAATGTGCTGCTAACATTCATCTGGCCTCTGTCCATGTTCTGCAAAGTTTAATCTTGGAGAAGAATATTACTTGTACCAGGTCATAGCACTGGCCCCAAGGTCTAAATATATCACATTTAATTAAAACATCTGTTCCAAAAGCCAGATGTGCAACAGTCCAGCAGGTTGTTGAATAACAAGATGTTGTTCTGGGTGTAAAGTCTGATGATACTGACCCAGTGGGGAAATCCACGAGTCTCCAAGAGCCACGCCAGCAAATCTGCATTTCACTGTTCCCTGCTCGACGGCCTGGCCCAACAAAACACGTCACATACGAAACTTAACACCAAATGAAAAATAGGAAGGTTTCGAGTCAATTTGCTGAACAGATGGTTTTATGTTGAAGTGAGAGTTAATCAAAAAGCACTAACTTCACAACCTGAACTTCAGTGTAGTTATTCTAACTGATGGGCGATCAGTGAAGAGTGGCTGAAGTGGAATTACACTCAAGGAAATCCATGGAATCTGTCGTATTCCTACTTATTTTCAGACAAGTTAAATGTTTTTACAGTGTATTTATATCAGTAAACCATAGTATAACAGATGTGTTGCTGTAAGAGAAATTTAGCTGTTCTTATCAAATGGAAATGAAAAGGAAAGTAAGGCAAGAAATTCCTTTTCTTTTTAAGCTTCCACTTAAAATTCACATAAAACTGTTGTTTATTTTATTTCATCACAAATACTTCCTGTGTATCATTCTGTCTGTAACCTGAGTCACACCAACACTGAAATGTATTACCTCATAAAAGAACAACAACAACAACAACAACTTCAAGCCTTTTAACTGTCTGGCAGCTGTTTGACAGTGGGGACTTTCCATTATCAGTGAGCTCACATGAACCTGAGGAGAGGTTGTAAAGCAGCAGTGAACGCACCTTTACCAGTTCCATGGAGATCGCAGCTGCCATCTTCCCTCCATAAGACTCAGAGAAGATGTAGAATGGGATGATCTGCAGAAAATAAAACAACCATCAGTGGCCTCTACAGCACGAGTTGTTATGGTGAACTTCTTCTGTCTGATCTGCTGTTGGTTGGTCGGTATCAACTAATATTATATATCAATACTAATATTATACAATGCAACTCTCCTAACTGTAACTTAGGAAGTACCTGGAAATCAGGCTTCTCTGTGAAGAACTGTTTGAGCAGCACCAGCATGTCTGAGGCTACAGTGGCCACGTCGGTCGCATAGACATCAGGCCTGTCAGTGTAGCTGAAGCCGGTGCCCACAGGATTGTCTACAAACAACACACTGGCTGCCTGAACCTGAAAGAACGCATATATATATATATATATATATATATATATATATATATATATATATATATATATATATATATATATATATATATATATATATATATATATATATATATATATATATATATATATAACATCCAAGTTATGAAAAAGGAATAATGTGTTTTTTGAGAATGTGTTTTTGAGAACTTTGGTGTTCCAGGTGTTCCAGGATCTGCATGGTCACTGAACAGCATCGTACCCAGCTGGTCTCTCTGGGCTTCAGGTCCCTGTTCAAGGGTCCAATCTCCTCAAAGTTCCCAAATCCACTTCCTGACCCTCCTGGTCCACCCTAAAGACACAAAGAGACAGCCTCGGTTCAAACATCACGAGCACAGGTGCTGGTGGAAAAACTGTAGAGGTGTTGAGGAGACTAAATCAGAAGTTCAAAGTGCTGTGACCTCATGACAATAAAATAAAACACAACAAAAGAGAATTTTGCATTTATTCTTCTCTGTCCTACAAATATACAATATGTAACCCACAAACATTAAAAAAAAAAACTTAATCAAAATCCTTCATCAATATTACCTGAAAAAAATCGATTATTTGCCATTTGGTGTCATGATAATGAGATATGTTATGTGATGTGTTTTTAACATCCACTGTGATGCTGCGGTTGCATTTACTTCTGTTCACTTTAACTTACTATGCAACTTTCTAAGGGGTCAAAATTGTACATAACACTCTATTATCTAAAATTATGGGAGAAATTAGAGAGTTTTATTTGTACTAATTATAACTTTTCAGCTGGTTACATTTTAAAAAACTAAGGCTGGCTCTGAACCACTTAGTTCCTCCTCTGCAGTTAAAAGCAGCAACAAACCCATTACTCATTCAGTGTCTTAACTGAAAGCTATTTGTGACTGAACTGCTGGATGTGAATCAGCATCCTGACAGTTACAAACCAATTTGTTTGAATAGATAATGTTTCTGTAGGTACATTTAAAAAGCTGTGTTTGTTTCCAATCACCAATTTTCCAATGATTTGCGGACATAGCGATTGCCATACCTGGTAAACTGACAAGAACACAAGCAGATATGCGTTTCCTAACACACGCAATCTCTGCTGGGAAAACAACTTGAGAAACACAGGACACAGAGCATGTATGGAAACACTGATGTGCTCCTGCATTGTTCAAGTCGTCAGCTGAAGTCAGTGGACCTAATCCTGTCCTACCTGCAGCCACATGACCAGAGGCAGGTCCATGTATCCAGAAGACGGGCTGTCAGCATAATAAAGCCACCAGAACATGTGGGCCCCGTCCCTCACGTCCACATAGTTCCAGGCTTCTTTGCCTGCCAGGGGAGTGGGCAGCCCTGCAGAGGATTTAATACATTTTCTGTTTTAATGATCTGAATCACTGGATAACAACTATTCAAATTAGGTAAGTAGGGTTAACAGTCTCGTTGAATGAAAAAAGAACATAGTAGGCAGGTGTATGCAGGCCAGATTGATATTGCTCTAAAACCATCATTAGGTTTTAGACCACTACATTTCATTCAGTGCAGTCCTCTTGTTCATTATGTTGCAGACTTGAATCCTCTTCATGTGTGATACAGCTGGAATCCTATTTTTGTTACTTAAAAAGATTTTGAATTCAGTGATTTCGGTAAATATTCAAACCCCCTCACTAATTGTTGCATTGGAAACAAGTCACGAGGGGGCACTGACAGTAGTGACGTGCACAGTCAGACTCGGTGGGTGTTATAAAGGCAGCCAGCGTGTAGCTTCGACTCGGTACTACGGTGTGTAATATTTCAGTGTTATGATCATTGACTGGCTAATAAATGCGGAAACGTTTGAAAAACGTAATTGATTACAAAACTAATAATTGGGGTTGTGTTCTCCTTCCTGACATACAACTGTGCAGTAGGCACTTCGGTATGGACTATATATATGAATGCGGAACTAACACGTTGCGTCGGGCAGAGGGGGCGAAACTCAGACCTGCACAGACTGAGCCACAGCTGCAACTGAAAACTCAATGTTTTCCTCAGTGTCTCACCTTATCTTAACCTGATCCTAATCTTATCCTGACCCCAACACCTTCTGTTTCCAGGCACACACCAGATTTAGGTAAAGCTGTAAATCAACAGCGTAAACAAAGTGTGGTTTCGTTTTGCAGTCAAGAAAGAAAACATTTGTTTACTTTTTGTGTGTGCCCTGGCTACAATATGACAGTAAACAGGTGTAAAGATTCCTTACACTCACACATCTTACCTCTTCTGGCGAGGACGCTGAGTAGAAGCAACAAACTGCTTGTTTCAGACAGGCCCATTGTTGAAGCACAGATTTGGGGATGAGTCTGTGCTGTACCGCTTTATTGCTCCGAGGGATCACATGACCACACCCGGAATCAGCTGACCAACGTCATGTTTCAGTTTTAAAATAAACTTTGCAAGTGATTTTGTGTCGATAATTACAACCATCACTATTTTAAGCGGAAAAGGGCGAAATATACAACTCAAAATGTAAATCAAAGTAAAACGAATAAACGTGCGAATAAAATGTATATTCAAACTCGTTTCAATTAATTATCAGTTAATTAAATAATACGAGTAATCATAGTAGCCAAATAACTAATAGGGTAATACAGGGATTTTTTTCCTGTTTGTTCGTTTTTTTTTTTTTTTTTTTTTTTCTTTGCTTGCTTTATGAGAAATGAACACCAGCAGAGCAGCAGAGGGCAGTGTTGTCAGTGAGTTGACAGTAAAGAGGACACTGGCCACATGAAATGAAGACTTCCTGTAGGGTAACGCAATTTTCTTTCAAAATAAAGGGAAAAAACAATCAAACTTTAAAATAAATCGACAGTATTATTTTCTCATTGCGTAAAATGGCCATAATCATCAATCCTTGAGAGCGTTAATGTTATATATTTGAAAACTATACAAAAATAAAATTAAAAATCACCTTTTTAAGGCATAGCACTCTTGTTCTGAAAACGTGATCGGAAATGGCTGGCGGAACACCGGCAGTGTGTTTGGTGTATGGTTTGAGTCTCTCACTGTCATGGCTGCTAACAGCAACAGTTTTATCCGCGTGCGCTTGTACTTTGACTACCCGCCGCCTGCTGTCATTGACTGTCGCATGTGCTGGCTGCTCGTGGACCTGAACAAATGTCGCGTGGTGGCGGATCTGGAGAGCATTATCAAAGAGAAGTTTGAATTCAGCCACAGGAGCATCCTGAACCTCTTCATAGAGGACTGTTACCTGCCGCACACCGAGTGCATCTTCGTGGTACGGGACAACGACAGCGTCAGGTGCGCGTGCTGTGACCGTTTTTTGACAGTCTACCCCGTCGCCTATTCTTGGCTACACCTGTGAGGGAATGGGGTGAATGTGGGCACTCCAACTCACCCGGTCATGTGTGGGGATCCCAGCCAGGCACGGAGCAGTGTGGGGCTGTGTGACTCTCAGTCCTCTCTGTGGTCCATGGAACCAGGACATGACATCATAAAGATGCTGTTGGAGGCCAAAATTTTCAATTAGAAACTGCCAGGAAGCCCATGTAGAGAGGCCTGTGTCAGGGAGTGTTAAGGCCTTTATTGATTTACTTTCCACTATCAGTCTCTCCCCTTTAGACTGGTTATTAGAAATGGTGACTGTGGCTGTCTGTTGATACAGATCTCCCTATAGCTCAGTCCAAATCTAACCTTGAATCATTTACTAACATATCATGTGCTGTGTGAACAGGAGCCTGCTGGGTTTTCCTATTATTGTTTCTAATGTTAATGCAGATGGTCTGTAATTTAGGTGAGGCAGTCTGACTCTACTACTGCTGCAGGAATCATATAATGTGCTTATGCACTGTACTTGATGGGATCTTATATGTTCCATAGTGTGCTCATACACAACAATCTATTGTTAACTCATGATCGTAAGAGGTATAAAAGTTGTCTGGACACAAGCTGTCAATCATTTCTCGGGCGGCCAATTGTGGGGGTGGGATGCACTAAACCCATGACTCATGAGCTAGGACAATTTAAGAATCCAGAACTATCACAGATTAGATCACTAACCCTCATTGGATAAGTCTCTAACCTGATACAAAGCTTTTTTCAAGATGTTTTACTACAGAACGTGTTTGACAATATCTCTCTGTGTTACTAATCAAGGAAATTGAATATTTCCCTTTTTGGGGGAAACCTCCTAAAAGACCACTGGAGGTTGCTGGGCTCCACTTTCATACATTTACAGCATTTATTATTTACATTTGTAGTGTGTTTTTTACATTTGCATTAAACGTAATTGCTTTAAAGCTCCTTAATCCAGAATGTCAGTAAAACTTTTCAAGATACTTCATCAAAAACTACCGTTAGGAATCAGGTTTGATACTCATATGTCCTGCTGTTTTCCAGGGTGAAGGTGGACTCTGAGGCTCAGGTGAATGGGCACAGCAGCTGTTCAGGTACACCAAGTAAAAACTGTAGAAAGAGACAGAGACCCACAGAGGAGGATGGGCCAGGAGGAGATGGAGTGAGTGTGGAATGGAAGGAAAAGAAGAGGAAAAAACAGAGCAAGGAGAACTTGGAGGAGGTCGCCAAGCTGATATCATATGACGAGAGGAATAAGAAGTCACAGGAGAAGCAAACAAAGAAGGAGAAGAAGAAGAAGGTGGAGGAACCCCCAACACCAGCTGCGCCTACCAAAAAAACAACAACTACTGTCGACCAGCCAGTCAAAAACATCAAGAAGGTGTCAGCAGCACCAGCTAAAACACAAGGTGTCTCCTCTTCAGAGTTCAGTAGCAGCAGCAGTGATGAAGATGTTGCCCCCAAAAAGCCACCTGCCCAAAGACCAGCACCCAAAACACCCGTGTCCACCCCTGCTGCTTCCAAGGCACCTCCAAAGACCAAACCCACCCAGACACTATCACACCCTACCTCCTCATCCTCCTCAGAAACAGACTCCTCCTCTGATGAAGCCCCCACTGTGAAAAATACACAGAAAAACAAACCTTTAACCTCCACATCTCCTAAAAGTACAATAAACAGTAAGACAAATTCTCAGCAGCCTCCTTCTGTTCAGCACGCCACAAACTGTGGCAAGAAACAGGCGACCAGCACGGCCACATCCCCTGATGACAAATCAGTGGAGCCTCATGACTCAGACAGTGAAGAGATCAAGCTAGTTATCCATAAACCACTGCAGCAACCAAATTTTGGTATGAGTAGGCAGCCATCTTGGAGAGGGGGCAGCATGAGAGGACCCAAGCATGGTGGTCCCAGAGAGAAGGGAAGAGGGGGAGGGAGGGGGCTCATCAGATGGCAAGCTGATGGCACTGAGTTCAGCAGTAATGGAGCCAAGGAACCCAGGTACCAGACTGACTCACTGACCAACACATCGGTGGTCATCCAGGTCAGTCTGCATGTGTCTACACCTACTTTTGCTATACGACACAAGTTCAACTTGAATGCATCATGTTAGTTCAGTAATTAATCATCCAGTGGTATCCTCGAGATTCTGCTTTAAGAACAACCAATGGATTAAAAGAATTAAACCAGTAGTAGTCATGAGAGATGTAGTATAGTAACAGTGTTACTACAGTGTAGCTGATAAGCATTGTTAAGCACAGCTTCCCTTAGTTACCATTGTTACACCCCATCAAGTTTTCTGTTCTGGTAAAATGTATAGTTTTGTATCACTGGGGCAAATTTATCATTCTTACCAACAGCATAGCTCCTGTTGTTTTAATGTAAATGAAAACATTGCATACTTAAATATGCAAATGATTTTACACTATATTGTGCTAAAATAGGTGCAAACTACATCATGCAAAATGTCAGTATCCTCCCCAGTTTATCATCCATGTAGAAATTGTATTGTTCTGTAATAATGGAGTATACAGTAGTTTGTAACATATGAAAATTAGAAATTAGAAAGGTTAAAGATTAGAAATTGATTTGATTGATTAACTCTATAATTAATAATTAACTATTTAAATATGAAGCATTGCTCATATGACCACAGCTTAACAGGCTGGAAGTAGTATTTACCTCTAACACATTATTACATTATTGACACTACAGTTACATTGATATTCATTACTATTTGTTGTGTCCAGTTGAAATACAGTGAATGGGAAACCAGGTGTGATAGACTCTGGGGTTGTTGCATGTGTCTCTCAATGTAGAATGGAGCGGAAAGTGCCCCAGAAAAGGACTACAGCACAATGCCCCTGCTCGCTGCCCCTCCACAGCTGGGGCAGAGGATTGCCTTCAAGGTGAGTCTAGCTGGCTGTTTTGCGCTATAGTGTGTCTGCTCTGTTTTCGTCCCTGTTCATCCATGGTAACCAGTTTAGCTTTATGGCTGCACTCACCTGTTTTAAACTAAAAAGGAAAGTAGCTTTGGCGGGAATGTAAAGGACTTGGAGCTATTTATGCTGTCCTGCTCCAATACAGTACAGTGTGCAACACCAGCTAACAGCTAACATTATCTTAGAGAGAGAGTCCACTAATGTCAACAAAGGACCAGATTACAGCAATACAAAACAATACAAAACATCTGTTCTTTAGAACCTTCAAATCTTTAACTCATTACCTCCTGTCTAACACTACTCATTACTCTCATATCATCTGTTAATAACTGACATTCATATTCCTCTTGTCTCAGCTCACTGGCAGGCCCATCCTCTACTCTGACATTACATGACAATGTCAAAGCTCTACTCTGTTATACTGAAATATAAGCACATTGATTTTGTGAAATGAGAGTTGTGATGTCAACAGCGAAATGTGGCAACACATCATATTTCTACTATGCTGTCTAGTCCACTAACCATTAATCATCATCATTTAGCAAGTACTGCTCCTGCTGACACTGAATCTGATGGTGAAGACTAGATAAACAGTGGTTTGAGACAGATCTGTCATCAATAAAGGAAAAGTAGTTGTATTAATTTATTCAGTGCCCAGTAAGACACTGGACTTGGAGGTTTGTTTCCTGATGTAGTGCTGTATGTGTGTGTTCACAGCTGCTGGAGCTTGGTGAGAACTACACACCAGAGATCTCAGATTATAAGGTGAGTGGACTCATTTCTGCCGCTGTCCTCATGTTGTAAGGAAACATTTTGGAGAGATCATCTCCAAGTCTTCTGTCTTCTTAACTGTTCATCCATACTGGAGTCACTATACTACTATGTTACCATCTGCTTTAGGAGGGGAAGATTGTGAGCTTCGACCCAACAACCAAACAGATTGAGCTGGAACTGCTTCATGTCTCTCAAGGTAGGGATCATTTGTCTGCTTCAAGATTCAAGATTCAAAAAACTTTATTGTCCATCACATACTGACAGAGAATTGCCTTCAGTTAAGGTTCAAAACATAAAAACACCACATTCAAACCCATTAGATGCATGGAGTCACATAAAAGATTACAAATATGTACTACAAATAATATGATGTGCTTCTTTTTCAAGAATTCACCAACTTCTCACATTTCTCTTAGCTCCTGTTGAGCCTGGGAAGTTTGACCTGGTCTATCAGAACCCTGATGGCTCAGAGAGAGTAGAGTACGCTGTGTCTAGAGGTGCCTGGGTAAGTTATTTTATGTAGCTGCTTCCTTCACGATGACATGAAATTGAAATCCCCCAAAACAACATGCTCTTATTTCTGTGACTTAAAGCTTCTTTTGGTCTGCAGAGGGCAGCAGAGAAACAGTATCTGATTGACATTATCACCCAGTAAAGTTGCTGTAGCAGACATGTCCTCCAACAGTTTACTCAGTGAGCAGACAAGGAGCAGTTAGCTTCATTTGGAGCCAGGCTTCTGTCCACCTGACACATGTTACTGTGGCACTCACAAGCTCTGCTCTAGCTTCTGAGAACCTGCGGTGGGTAGAGCAGGCACCCCATATACTGAGGCTACAGTCCTCGCTGCAGTCAGCTCCAGTTCAAATCCCGCATCCGGTGGCCCTTTACTGCATGTCATTCCCCCCTCTCTCTGCCTCCCTGTCTCTCTCATTGTGCTATCAAATAAAGGCAAAAAACCCCAAAAATATACTTTAAAAAAGAAAAGAATTGTTACTCTGTTTTTATTCAGATGAAACTAGTCTGGAAAGATGCAATGACTTTAAAAAAATCATTGCATTCCAACTCTTGCATTATGAGGTAGACTAAAAATGCTATAAATAAGATAAAATGAAACATCTGACTCATAAAAACAAAGTAAATTGAACGTATTTGAGTGGTGTTGACTGTATCCTGTTATTTTGTTGGACTGCATGATTCTATAAGTAATAGGTTGTACACAACATCTAAATGGATTAGGGATTAAAGTAATTTTTACCTACTTGTACACAAACAAGCAAACCAACACCACAAAACAATCTTCTATGTTATGTGCTGTGCATTAATAACCAGTAGATATCACAAATAGACTACATGAAGCTGTCATGGACCCACTCATACTCACAAGACCTGATTACACGAGTTCAGTTCAGCATGTTTTACCATGGATAGCATTTAATAAACTAAAGCAAACAGTAAGCTATGATTAGCCGGCGTGGCTAACTGGGCTAATGGCTTTCAGTAATACTAAAGTAATGACACAGTTTTGGATATTAAAATCAACACTTCTCATCACCTCTTCTCCACACTTGGCTTGTTTTCTTTTGTTTTGTATATTCATAGTTGACTTTCCCTCCCCAGGTGACGGAGCGGTGGGACTCCCTGCTGGAGCCAAGGCTGCTCATTTGAATCTGACAGTTTGTTACATCCACCTGCTTTGTCAAGATGCGTTTTCCCCTTTTGTTCTTACTGGCTTCATGTCTTTATGCCATTCCACTTGTACTCCAGTGCCTATGTAAAATGGGAATGATACAGTGACAAAGGGATAAGATCATGGTGGATTATATACTCTGAACTTTGGAAGAAGTCATCATTTTCCACAGAATTCCTGCATAGCAGAGTAGAGTGTCAGCATTGAGTGTGGATTTTAAATGGGCTAGATAGGAAATACTGGTATTTTTTATGTCGATGATATTACTGATTGTTTCCAGGCCCGGAACATAATATGAAAAACGGTCTTAAAATAAACGTTTCTAAAAAAAAAAAAAAAGAGACAAAAGACTTGTCTGTCCTTTTTGCAGTTGCTATTAGGAATTGACAGTCTTTCCTTTTTTATTTCCTCCAATAAAAAAGGAAAGACTGTCAATTCCTATCAATAACTACGGTAATAATATAGGCTGCTTTTTTCTTTTTTTTTTTTATTTTACATTTTTGCTTTTGAGTGACCATTTTCATTTTCAACTGTTTGTGTGTGACCATGCTAATGATTGGCTACTGACATAATTTTAATTCACCATGAGCATTTTATTGTCATTACTAACAATATTGTGAGTATTGCATTATTTTATTTCATTTTATCTTATTTATTTATTTTTATCTTATCTTATATATTTATTTTAGCCCGTGCCATTCGAAGACAGGTATCCGATATTATTTTGATGGCGCGTGGAAACAGAGCAGTTTTGATGATTGGCGGTTGGTCTGTGACGCAGCGCCTCTTCTCCAAATCATCTCCCCCCTCCTCCTCCTCCTCCTCCACCTCCTGCCGCTGCTGCTGCTGCTGCTTATGTCACAGCGGCAGCGCCGCTCCGTGTCTGAGCCCAGAAGGAGGATGAAGGTGGCTGCCGTCACACGAATTCTCTCTTAGGCCATTTAATCAAGAAAAAAACGGGTCCTCCACCGACGAAGCCGGCGGCGAAATGGAGGGACATGTTTTCCCGGACCAGGAGCAGCTTCTGCAGTTTCTGAGGAGGCTCAAGGAGGTTTTCGACGTGTGTGACGAGGATGCAGACGGCTTCATCCGGGTGGAGCACTTGGTGGACCTCGGTCTTCAGTTCGGTCAAGGAGAGGAGGTGAGAGCCATTAAAGGGCTAAATAACTGCACACACCTCATTAACATACGTGTCCGTAATTTTACAGACTGTGGTCGGTCAACCGACTTTTTTTTTCTTCGGTTAATTAGTAACAGGAGGCGACTTAGAGGCTCGTGGCAGCAGCAGACAACCTGTCTGACGTGACGTATTTAATGTCAGGTGTGCTCCAGATGCTAGCGGAGGGGCTCATCACTCAGACATTAGCCAGTAGCATGTGTGTGGGGCTGCTGGGCTGTTACAGACACCAGGAGCCTCCAGTTTTCACTGCATGTGTTTACTGTTGGTTTTCAGGGTTTTTTAAACGGATGCTGCTTATTAAGCCAGAGGAGATGAGGTTGAACATATCAAGCTCACAACTGTAGGAAACCATTTTTTTGGTTCAACCACTGCTATTTACATTTAAATCACTGTTTTTTTTTTGTTTGCACCCCTTGGTGATGTGTTTCCTTTTACCCCCAGACTGGCCTGTCTTTTTGACATATCTAATATGTAACAGTAAAGAGAATCATGGTGACAGTCTCAGTATGTAATAAGAAAGGTGTCTTTTTTACATTGCCACTGTCACATTAATGGTCAACAGCCATACAAGAGTATTCTGTGTTTTCAGTGGTGTCAAAGAATAAACAATATTAATTTTTTTTTTTATGATGGCTCCATCACACAAAAACCACACACTCAACATGATTTTCCATAGAATGTATATGATACATGTTGATATCATCTTTTACCATTGGCAGCTTAGTTATTGCCACATCTCTGCTCTCAATTTACAAACACATGTGAAAAACATGTGGGGTCATGTCTTGCATTTTCCATTGTGTGATGTTGACATGTAGTCTTCTCTGCATTCTCTGGGGATTTGACTTTTGTATCTAGTGTAGTTGAGCCCTCTGAAGATATCTCAAGAGCAATCGTCGTCTCATCAGAGTTCAATCACATCAAATGCCAACAAGTAAAATGATGTCACTGTCCGTTTGTGTATTCCACTGACTGAGTTTTAAATAGATAAAATCTTTGTTCACCCCCCCCCCCCACAATGTATACCAATTCTGTGAACCCATGTGGACACACCTGAAGATGGCAGTTCATAAACACTTATGATTCTCTGCCCAAATCCAGGTGTCCAGAGTTTATACAGATTTAGCTGAATTCTCAATGGTCTTTCAGTGTATTGGGATATCTCAGTGCTGAATCTGATGAGCTGCACTTGGAAGGGTGTGATACCTGGTGTGAGTCTTAGGTTCAGTACCATGGAGAGCGTGCTACCAGCCCCAGGCTTATCACCAGCACCATCAAGGCACTTCCTGTGGTACTGAACCTTTTGCTAGCATGAGTGCCAGTGTTGCTTTAGCCCAGGTTATCAGACTGCTCAAATCAATGAATTCTCCACAGAGTGAGAGTTCTTGTTATTGGCATGTAGGTGCTTATGGTGCTAATTGTCAGGGACGACTGCACATTTTGATAGGCCTGATTCACTGTGTGTGTTGTAAATGTGATAGTGTGTATGGCGCCGTTGTCTTCAGATTGGATGTTGTGAAGCCCAACTATCAGAGGCTTTTCTATAAAAGTAAACAACACATTGCTTTGGCTGTGACAGCCAAGGTTTTAAAGGATGCAGGTTTGACCAACAGTTTTAACATTACTCATCTTACTAAACCAACAGTGTGTAAAAATAATGATAAGTACATACTTGAGCAGAGTTTTTGTAGTCAATAGAAACAATTGTTCACTTAGAGTTTTTTTCTACCTGTTGTGTTTGGCTGTACCAGGTTATTTGGAGGCTGCTGTGCTGAAACACAAACTGAGCACACTGGACAAATGGCAGGCAGTAGTACAAGAGGCGGATTAAATCCTGGATGCACTGATCATTCCTGACATAAATGATATCTAACAGTGGGAGTGGATTTTCTTTGAAGCTGTCATGGCGGCTGAGCACCAGCGCAACATCACTAAAAATAACTCACCCATGCTAAGAGGAAGCTGCTGCTTCATCTTCCTCCTCTCCTCTTCTCTCATCTGAGTTCTTTGTCACCATGGCGATGAAGCTTCATGGGGAGCGAAGGAGCTGATTGGAGGGGTATTAAGAAATAAAATGATCCGCCTAGCATCCACCTGTGCATAACCTCATTATTCTCCATGTGTATCTTAAAACCACACACTTCTCCTACAGTGTTTGCACGCACACAAACACACACTGGGGATTACAGTAGAAATGCAATATTTATGAGAGCACGCATAAAGCATTTTATATAGAAGCTTGTTCTTTTTGTATTTGTTCAGTGTTATTTGTGCTGGGAAAACACAGTTTTGTTTATCAACCATCATTTGTTTTTCACAAAGGAACAACCAATGTTATGCTCCTTTTAGCCTTATAATGTGTGTTCTTGTATGATATGCTATTATATGGGGGGCAAGAATGAAGGAGCAAGAAGGTTCTGGATTCCAATCCCAGGTCTGGGGCCTTTCTCTGTGGGGATGGTATGTTCTCCCTGTGCCTGCATGGGTCTTATCTGGGGTCTTTCTGGGTTCTCTCGTTTTCACTTGCAGTCCAACAATGTGTACCTCTCCCTCACCCAATGTCAAAGTATATATTGCTGTTTTGTGTTATGTTGTGATTTTTTTGTGACTTCGGTGTCCTGCAGGTGAAGGCATTGACCAGGCACCTGGATCCTAATGGCCATGGGAAAATCAACTTTAAAGACTTTTGTCATGGAGTGTTTGCAATCAAGGGTGAGAAAAGTAGATGTTTACTAAATACCAGACTTTATCCATGTGAGCAATGAGCATTTGAAGACCTGTAACTTTAGGTAAATTTACACAGAGACAGCCAAGCTATTTCCATCTCTTTTCACTGTTTGTATGAAGCCAAGTTACTGGTTTCTGGCTGTTCTCTGTAGTCTTCTCATGTCTGTAACCCCGTCAATAAAGCAATAAGCATATTTGGTAACTGCAGATAATCTCCCTCTGCACTTCTCTGAAAGGTCACAGTCTTCATCAAACACAGATAAAGGAGTCCTTGATAAAGTGAAACATGAATTCAAGCTGATTTCATCCCCCTCCTTCCAGTCAAAGTGAGAGCAGACCTTTGGACTACTGAATGGGAACTGTTATGGATGGATGTGACAAGCGATAAATCTTTTTCTCTCCAGGCTGTGAGGAGATATTGAAGATGGGCATAGGTTCTCGCAGCGCTCCCTCCAACCAGCCCTCTGTTACTGACAATGGTTACTTTTACCAGGTACAATCTTTTCACTGTCCCCTGCTTTTCGGGGGTGAAGTTAATTAGCATGCAAAAGGCAAGTCATTAGTACAGACACAAGTCTCATCATAGTAAGTAAAACTGAGAGTCTGAGTGTGACATACTGAATTATGTCATTTTTGACGGCCCATTTCAAAATTGTTTCCCACTTTGCCCTGCGTTTATTTTTATTTTCTCAAATTAGTTCATTGAAAACAATTTGTATGTTGCCTCAAATATAAGATTGAAACTTACAGGATGTTTATAAAGTGCAGTATAAATATGTGTGTTAGTGTAAATGACCATTATCGAAAGAAAATTGAACAGAATCCAAAACATCAAGTTATCAGTATAAAGATTAAGATTATAGTCGAAGACATAGATTGATTCATTATAAGGAAATAGATGAAATCCAAAATTCACTACAGGTACATTTGTTTAAAATGCAGTGATGGTTTTATTAAATTGGGCAAATTAACTGTTGAATATTTAATATTTTGAATCAAAGTTTCAAAAATGTTGTTAGTCGGTAAAAATTATGAGATGTTACAGATGATATCCACTTTAACAAAGTCACTGTGTTTACTGTTTTTTGTTATTGCTAAAAGTAACTTTACATTTATGTTTCTATTTTTCCTGGCACAAATGATCTTCTGTACTACTCTGACTTACTCTGATTCTGTTCTCCAGCATGCACAGTAGTATTAATGATAAAAAACTTAACAATATGAATATGGCATACACCATATTTACTACACCATGTGTGTTGCAGTGCACAGCTCCTCATGTCTGTTAGAGATCAGCCTAGCTGAACAGTTGCTTAGCAACAATAGGGCAAGCAAGAGAGCTGCTGTACTGATAATAAATGATCAAACAGAATATTGTTGCACTTTTAAATGCTCTCCACAGCAGTTAGTGATGTAGTCACCAAACTGTTGACTCTGCAGAATCTAAAGTAACTTCATCACAGGTCCAGTTCAGCTGAAGTTTAGCTGCAGTTCAGCTGAACCGGTGCTTGTATCATCATAGCAGGCTTCACTGCACAGCTGGTGACCAGGTTCAGCTGAAGCTGTTCTAAATTTCAGTTCTGCTAGATGACACAAAACAACCCCAAGGATTTATGGGAACAAAATGGTCTGCACATTATTGACAATAAGTAATTTCATTTAAAAATGTGAATATGCAATATAACAGATTTAAGTGTTTGTTGCAGTGCACGATGGCAAATGTCTGCTAGAGTTAGTCCAACTTAACAGTTGCTAGGCAACAAGAGAGGTATGGTGGCACAGGCAGGGAAACTTGAACAAAGCATTTCTGCTTTTGAGTGATACAGCATATGCAAGCGACAGTATATTAACATGACTTCATAAGTTTACCCACTAAAGCCAGTCATGTTGCAGTTCAGAAAAAATGAAAGGCACACAGTACTCTTCACTATGTGATGAAATGTCTGTCCATTTGCTGTGTGCATTTGTTAACATACTACTATTATATTTCCTCGGGCAGAATGGTGAGGCCAGGCTGAGCACTCCAATTATCATGTGTACCCAGTCTTACCCAGAATGCAGTGCGTACAGAGAGGGTTGCGCTGCTGATGGGGAGTGTGATATGGACAGCAGCGCTGAAAACACCAACAGCTCTGACTCAACACAGAAAGACAGGTCAGTCACACATGTTGTACTGATTGGTTCCTGTTCAGCTGTGAGGATGTGGCCATCACTGTTGAGCGTGGAGTTTGAGTTTATGTTATATCATCCTCATCTCCAGGGAGGAGCAGTTTGAGGACTATGGTGAGGGGGAGGATGTGGAGTTCGTTCCTAGCAGCCCTTGCCCTGATGATGACAACCGAACAAATGGCTTCTCAGACCTGGGGTCCTCCCTTCCCTCTAGGTTGGTGGTCAGGATTGAAACAAACTCTTTTTCCAGACCTTTTTGGTAGACACTTGTTTCCTTTCTGCTCATTCTTGGCAGCTTTTCAGTTTATAGTATTTTTATACCAAGAACTGACACAAATATAATGCAGACAACAGTTGCTTAAGTTTTAGAGTGCTGGTGAAAAGCTGCCGCGACAGCATGGCTGGAACTCCTTTCACTGTGTGTGTATGTGTTGTTGTTCCAGAGCCAGACCCACATGTTTTCTTTTCTCCCCTCTCTCTGCCTCCCCATTTCCTGTCTCTCCCAACTATCCTGTCAATTAAAGGCAAAGAGCCCCAAAAATATACTTCAAAAGAAAAAAAAAAAGAAAATGGTTGAGTCTGTTGGTTCAAACCTCAAAGTTTCCCATTGAAGAATAAGAATTTAAAAAAAGCTACACAGTTCTGTATGTGATAATACTAATGACAGCTGAGTACTCATAGGCCACCATCAGGTGTTGCAGCTGTTATGATCACATCAATCCTGAAAACAAACCTTTTATTATTGTATTACCTGTGGCACTTCTCTCTTACAGACAGCTATTCATATTTCAGCACAGTTCTATGTTGTAGTTTTTTTAATCTTATCTTATCATTTGTATTTGTAGTGCCGGGCAGACGCCTCAGAAGATGCGTCAGCTGTATAACAGCGAGCTCCTGGACATCTACTGTTCTCAGTGCTGCAAGAAAGTCAATCTACTGAATGACCTGGAGGCTCGACTTAGAAACCTTAAAGCCAACAGGTAGAGCGCACAAAGACAGACTATCCAAATCTCACACTTCACAATCATTCTGCACCCATATCAGCCTGAGCTGTTGCTATAGCAATCACATCCCAATGTGGTGAGGTGACTTGTTGCAGGAACAAAGAAAATTATTTTTGGTTATGAAGAGAACACAACAGATGCAAGGTGTTTCAGATGCGAATAATGGTGATAATGGGCCCAGAGCCTAAACGTATAAGCAGCCAACAGTCCAGTCACGGTGTTGGTAATAACAGCAGAAGTGAACAGGTGGGTTGTTAAACATATACACTGTGGTGTGACTCTGTTTCTCTCTTGTTTCAGCCCTAATAGAAAGATTTCCAGCACAGCATTTGGACGGTGAGTGACCTTCTCACTATGAACACTAGAAATCAAACGATTGCATTCACTGAACTCTCTGTATTTGCATAGTAAGAGGGAAAAGCTAATAATTTGTGACAGACAACTGTGATGAGCTCAGCATTTAGCTGTGTGCTAAACAGAGTTGTGTAATGGAGGTGCGCCTGCTCAAGCTGACACATCCTGCCTGTCATCACCCTGTGTGTCCTCTCCTCCCTGCAGTCAGCTGTTCCAGGCCAACCACAGCGTGTTCGGGTCCAGCCAAGGCAGCAGCACTGAGGATCTGTTCACAGACAGCATTGACTCCTGTGACCTGGATATCACAGAGAAAGTACAAACACGCACACAAAACAACCCACACATACAGTCTCCTCCAAAAGAAAAAAAAAACTGTTTCATGTGAAAAATCTAAACAGTTAATTGAAAAGATCAATGCCAGATTATCTGGATGTTAATTCTGCCTTTAAACCAGGGGCTAGAGTTGTTTTTGAGAAGCTAAGCCAGAGGTTCTGAGAATATAGACTACACAACCAAGTAAATCCAACACAGAGACAGACCCCCAGACTTTTCAAACAGGAAGTATGTTGCCATAGATACAGTAAGTTAAGTGCTGGACTTTAACGTCAGCCTTGATGTATTTCATCAGCCTGTGTTTGTTCACATTTTGGAAAATGAGGTGAACTGAATTACCTATTTTCATTTCACATTTGTTTGTTCTGTCCTTTTGATGAATCCATCACTCCCAGTGGATCTCTGGCTGAGGAGCCTCTTTTTCCTCTGATGAGGAAGCAGATTCATGGCTGATATTTGTATTGGTGTCGTCATGTCTCTGTGTTCAGGTTTGACTGGATCATGAGCTTTTTTACAAAAACACTGAAATAATATCTAATTGGAGTTCCACATGCTTTTGGTTCATGGTGTGATGTTAACTCATATTTGACTTGTTAAATTGTCTAATTTGTCTGTTTTCACTTCCATGGATAAATGTAACCTGTCAGATCAGACATGTAAGGCTTGTAGCCCCTTTTACTTTGACAAATTAGCTCTCAGACTAAAAAGCTAAAACAGAGCAGACTATGCAGTCATTGTTTTGATTCAGTCATATTTAGGTCAACAGTGTATTCTGTTCAGTGCATTGTAGTGGAGATGTGGTTATGAAGCCATGCTCCTGGTCTGTAATGTTGCTTGTGCACACTGTATTATTCAGCTGATGCTCAGTTAGGTGTGCCCTATTAGTATGTTGGGGCTTTTCTACGCATCAGTCTTGTTATGGCTTCTTGACCATTAGTTTCCTTCTTTAAAATGTTTGAGTTTGACCCTGTCCTCAACAACTGGAAGCTAGTTGAACCTCCAGCTCCTTTAGAAGCAGACAGATACAAGGAGTTTTTATAGTGTGAAGTGTGTGTAACAGAAGTTGCTTTTTTCCTGTCTGAGTCAGCTGCATGTTGTAGGATGAGGTTACAGTCTGGTTGTCTCCCTCAGGTCAGTTATCTAGAGAAGAAGGTGACAGAGCTGGAAAGTGACAGTTTGGCCAACGGCGACCTCAAGTCTAAACTCAAACAGGAAAACACACAGCTAGTGCACAGGTAGGAAAACACACACACAGACATACACACACACTGAGTCCTCTGTTCTTCAATTTTGGCTAAACAGTAGTCAGTTTTACTCTTAGAGAAATAACACAGGACAATTCACATTTTCAGATGTGAAATATTGGATTTAGTCTGTGAAATGTCCAAAACTACATTCACACATTTTCCACACATGCATCAGCTGTGGATGTGTGACTTTGACTACGTTTGACAAATTCACATAAGGTGAAAGATCTTTAGTATAACAAACATAGCATGTGTTTACATTGTATAATGTGTTTTTTCTGTGTGCATCCTAGAGTCCATGAACTGGAGGAGCAGGTGAAGGATGCAGAGGCAAAGGCAGATCAGAGTCTGGAGGACGAGATGAAGAGGCACCGAGAGCTTTACACCAAGATGGAGAGAGACAGAAACACAGAGATGGACCTGCTCTGTAACAGGTAGCCTCAACAGTAATACACCATGACCCAAACACTGACAGGTGCTACTACTGCCTCTGTTTCTAAATACATCAATACCTATTTAGAGAGAGAGAGAGTTAAAATGTCCAGTGCCGCCACAGCATAGTCTCTAATTGCAATGTCATTGTCTTGAAAGCATCTTTGAAGTTTCCCTTCTCTCTGTCCTGTCATTGTAGATGCAATCAGAAACAATAATTACAGATGGAGACACATGAAATGGTTCAGAAAATCAGTTCTCTGGGACTCTTAATAAGTTGACTTTTTGTTGCTTTGAGCTCTGTTTTCCTTCGGGATCAAATTTAATTTCCCAATTTTTTCAAATGAATCCAACAGAGACCATTCATGATGAACAGTAAACACAAATGATGTTGACAAATGTAGCAACTAGAGTCATACTGCTGTGATTTAAATACAAGGTTCATGTAACGCTTTTCAGGAGATATTAAAATGTGGAGATATATAGTCTGCATTGGTCTACAGCCTAAAAACAATGTTATTTATAGGTTGTATCATCCAGCTCTAATCACAGCTCATGTACTCCACAGATGCCAACAAAGGATGGATGTAGCAACATTCCTCATAATTTTAACTTTGACAGGCCACACAACAGATTTTTTCTTCTCTTAGTGGTGGCTGTGGAAATTAACATGTTTTTTTCCTCTCAGACCTCAGTTAGCTGAATGGTCTGCTGCTGAGGCTGTGAATGTGTCTTTTGATGAAAGCAGACAGCCTTCAGTCCCATGCAGATGCTGCAACAACAAACCAGTAGATTGAGGACTTGCAGTGTTTAGCACATTTTTATCTGTGTGTGTCTGTGCGTGTGCGTACACAGGTTACAGCAGTTAGAAGAGGAAAATGGAGAGATGAAGACAAATGTGTGCAGACTCAAATCTCAGACTGAAAAACTGGACCAGGTGAGTGTGTGGAAGACCAGGGTGTCACAGAAAAAGTAATAACACATTTCTTAGCAAACAATGGAGAAGCTAAATAACTAAGCAAAACAGCTCACTAACAGGGAAGGTGAAAAGAACTTGAAAAAGGAAATGGAAATTAAAGAGGAAATTTAGTAATCTAATCCAATTTTTAAAAAGCATTTTCAAATTGTTTTTCAAATTCTATTATTTATTCATGAATTCATAAATGTTTAATTTGGGGTGCTTGGTGCTTGAGTGGTTAGAACACATCCCATATGGGCAGAATCTACCCCAAAGCAGTTGATCACTGGCTCAACTCCAGATGACCTTTACTGCGCGTCATTCCTCCAGTGTCTCTCCCTGCTTCCCTGTCTTCACCATCCTGA
The DNA here is from genome assembly GCA_021432705.1 of Caranx ignobilis. Taxonomy (NCBI): domain Eukaryota; kingdom Metazoa; phylum Chordata; class Actinopteri; order Carangiformes; family Carangidae; genus Caranx; species Caranx ignobilis. The sequence goes on from MU270012.1 coordinate 52,545,302, forward strand.
CTGAATAAAGGCATAAAATGCTCTAAAAAATAACGTATAAATAAAAATAGATTGATGAGACATTAACCAGAGGCTGACTGTCCAAAGACATTTATACTGTATGTGAGGTGAGGAGGGAATTGTTAACTTGCCTGTCAAATGTTCCCTGTGCAGGAGAAGCAGAGGATGACGGACAAGCTGGAGGACACTAGTCTGAGGCTGAAAGATGAGATGGACCTCTACAGGAAGATCATGGACAAGCTGTGGCAGAACCGCCACGACTTTCAGAAGGAGAAAGAGGCCATGCAGGAGGTAGATGACATATGACTCCAGATGAAGTATACAGACCGTATTTAGGAGTGTGATTTCATCTGATCTCCTCCCTGCAGCTGATTGATGACCTACATCGCGAGCTAGAGTATCTGCAGTTGTTTAAGTTGGAGATGGAGCATCCAGGAAAAGGCAAGGGGTTGTCTGAATACAATGCCAAGACCAGAGAGATTGAAATGGAGCATGAGGTCAAGAGACTGAAACAGGTTTGTGCAAACAACACCAGTGATATCACTGTGTGTCAGACAAGAACTTTCCATACAACTTAATTTGCAATAAAGACATTACACAGGGTCTGACATTAAGGTTTTTTCCCACTTGCCCTGCCGGGCAAGTACTTCTTGAATCTACTTTCCCCATCTAATTTCTTACTTGCCCTGCCTAAGAGGTTCTTTTTATGGCTGTGTGGTGCATACTTTCGCTCATGACTTATATCTTACTAAAATCCATTTCCTGTTGACTGTATACAACACTACACAACACTTCTTCCTTTAGAAAGCAGTAGTTATTTTTCAGGGCTTTTCCTGGATTAAAATGAGGTGGTGGTGGTGAGAGGGAGAGAGTTTTTATGAGAAGGTAATGAAGCCGTAATATGTTTATATCTCACATATTTCCTCTTTATCAAATTAGACTGTTTACAACCACTGCACATTATGTTTTAGCACCACCACAGCTCAGAGGAAACATTCTCTGTTTGTTCCCACAGGAGAACCACAAGCTGAGGGATCAGAACGATGACCTGAACGCTCAGATTCTCAGTCTGAGTTTGTACGAGGCCAAGAACCTGTTTGCCTGTCACACCAAAGCTCAGTGCCTGGCAGCTGAGATTGACAACGCCTCCAGAGACGAGGTAAGTGTATGACCGGTGGCTGGATCAGATGTTGATGTGTCGATGTATGTCTGATGAGTTTCTCTCTGTGTCCGTCAGCTGGTTGACGCTCTGAAGGAGCAGGAGGAAATCAACCTGCGACTGAGGCAGTACATGGACAAAATCATTCTGGCCATTCTCGACCACAACCCATCTATTCTGGAGATCAAAAGCTAAACGCTGCACACACTCACACATGCACAAATGCACTGTTTCTCTTCTATCAGTGGTTTCCAACCTTTTTTTCTGCTAAACCCTTCGAGCTGTTAGTACCCCTCATGCACTTTTAGTATCTAACACAACATTATTTAATGAAAATGAGTTGAATCACTCCCCTTCAATACAAAACACTTGATCTTGTTTGTCTTTGATAATTTAGGGTCAGTGAGGTAACAGTCACCTGCCTCTGTGATCAGCTTGTTCCTTTGCTTGGTTTGGTGAAAGCCACTTCATACCTGCACCTTTGAGCCATTAGCCTGGTCCTCACCAGTCTCTTGCACTTCATTTCATTTTTGCAAAGAGACTGGCCATTCTCCATTGAGAAACTCTTACTTCCTGATAGGTGGATACTCTGTAGAAGTTTAAAACTATTGGATCTGCCTTTACCCAATCACTAACATTTGGTCATGACATACATCATGTGTGCCAGAACCAGCCGAAGCACAATCAAGTTGCTGCACACTGTAAACAATGCCAATCCCCCATTGCAATTAGGAGAGCGAAGTGAGTGTGTGCTAGATGTCTGACAAAGACAGCAGTGTGCCACAATGGAATGAATGGCTCTCCACTGCAATTATGTATGAACTACAACTTCCAGTTTGGTGCATTACCTCAACGTCATTGTTCTCAGCCAGTCCCCCTGCTCACTGATTGACCGGTAGATTCTCTGCAGGAGAAAAGGAGAGAAAGCATTTCAATCCCAGGCAGAGTGCTGAAGGGAAATGAAAATTGAGCAGAAGTATGTAAGTGGGCGGTGCCAGGCTAATGAGCCATAACATTAAAACAGATAACTGTTTACATTGCTGTGACTGATGGGTTTATATCCATTGCTGTGTTTAAGAGTTCATTCTGAGTCATTAGTCATTTGATTTGAAACTTAATTTGTAGTTTCATTTATTTTCCAAGACTTGAAAGAATTGCACAGATTATCAACCCTGAACCCAGGCCCTTGTTTTAATGTTATAGTTGATCAGTATATATGTAGATCCAAAAGGCAAAGGTTGATGTCCACTTAAATGCCTCACATGCAGACAATGGCTAGATGCTAACTCCAACAACTGTTTCCCCACTGCTTCTCCTGAGAGGAGAACTGCTTGACATCAGTGCTGAGTTGGGATAGATGTGCTTCCACCATTTTCACCAAAGGACATTTTCCGTCAACAGTGGAACAACTCAAATCTCCATCCTCACATTTCATGTTTGGCATTCCTTATGGATCCATTCACTTTGTTAGACATGGTAGTAGTGAGTCCTGTTAGGTTGAGGGCTTTCAGTTTTAACACATCAGTAAGATATACTCGACATGCATCCCACTCAGTGTCCTGAAACACTGCTGCAAAGTGATGTGAGAGCTCTTTGAAGAAAACACTTAAGTGCAGAGATCACACGCCACCACTTGTCCAGTGTGTAGCAGCAGCTGCTTGTGCTTCAAATGTCTTGACAGAGATTTTATAATGGTCTACGTGATTCGTTGGCATGGACTGAATTAAATGAATCACCTTGACTGCATCATCCATAGCAGAACTCATTCTCATACCTTGTGGTGAATAATACAGTGAATCAGGATTTCCCTTTTTCACTCAGGAGCCAGCTGAAATATTCCTGTTTGACCAACACTTCCTGAGTGTTTGGTGCTGCTGCTGCACACTGATGACTCTGCACATGTGCAAGTAAATCCATACAAAATGTATTTTTCACTCAACTGCTGGTGATAAGGCTCAGCCTCTGTCTGTCTCCCTTCACTGAATCCATAGCAGCTTGATACACATGACCTCATCACAAAGTACTTAAAAAGTTGCCTGGGGGGACCTTATGTGGCTCTTACCATTTTAGAGATGGGTTTATGAAATGATCATGATGATTCTTGTATTATTTTAGAAATGAATTGTAAAGGCCATCCTTTCCAAATGCTTCCTGTAAGCTTCTCCCAGAGGTACGCAAACCACTGGTTGGGAACCGCTAATCTACATCATCACAGCAGTTGTTCTTTCCATCCACTGACACTGTTCATGATGTGCCATCAATGTTTTATATTTAAAGCTACTGGATTTTGGAGACCAGAAAATATTTTGGAAAAAGTATTTCAACATAGAGTAGTAACTTTTCAGTACAGAGCTCTACGATTATTGATTATTACAGTCAGTTGCTGGGGATCAAGACTGAAACTGACACTTGATAAAAGAACATGAAACAACAAGAGGTGCATAGGACCATACCAGTGTCTTGCATGTTTAATTACAAACCATTTGCCAAAGCTGTCTACAAGCTCATCTTGAATGTCTAGTTGCCATCTTCCATGCCATGCCATTAGTTTCTTTCATTCATGGTGGAGTAAAAACCAGTCTGTAGGGACTTGGTTTTCATGTGAACAAAAATGTGTGTTTGTTTTCTGATTGTCATTTCAAAATATTTTGTTGCAGTTTCTGGTAAAGTACTGAAGTCTGATACTGAACTTGTAACATTTCTTCTACTAAAACGCCTGTTAATTTTAATGTAGGAAAAGTGAAATGTACAATTAGCTCCTTTAACTCTCTTATTGCACAGAAGTGAGCTAAAACAAGTGGAGGTATCAAAGGAATAGTTCAACATTTCAGGGCTTGCACTTCTTCACTTTCTTTCTGAGGGACCTGAGAACATTCACTTCCATCTCATGCCTGTAGGGATATGTACAGAGCTGGAGGCAGGATGTGTTTAAGTTATCTTAGTTTAGCTACACCTCTACAGCTAAGTGAAGTGAACATGAAGTGTTTGTTTAATGATAAACAAACAAACAACAAGCAATGATTGTTATTGTAAATGTCTAAAAAAAAAAAAAAGAAAGAAAGAAAGAAAAGAATTATGTACTTATATCTCTCTATCAACCAGAGGATGTTGGACTATTTCTTTGAAAAATCTGAAACAAACAATTTGGTCATAATTTATACATATATTTGTGTGTATCTAATGTAGTGAATAGATACATCACACATGAGCACTGACATGGGTACTATGTTTTTAGCTCTGATCAGCTGATTGAATTCCCTTTAATTTGGATGTCTCAATACCAGTGAATGTCTACATGATCAATATAAGCTGTTTAACTACGTTAGTTAATTTGTAGTAGTATTCAAACTGTTGCTAAGTGTGTGAGACACAATTCAGTGCAGGCTTTGATCAGTGCAGATGATGAAGTATGTAAAGGTGCCATAAACCAGTATAATGTGCCATATCTTAACGTTTTACTGTTTTCATGAACTGAGAGACATGACACATAATCATGTTCACTGTCATGACACTTCTCACACAAATGTAGCTGAAGCTGGAGAGATGGAGACAGTAGCTGCAGGAGTTTGGCTGTGTTCACTTGTGTCTTCATCAGCTCCAGAAGAAACAAGTCCTCTATTGTCTATTGTTTTCTGGCTGTTCACAGTTCACCGTAGATGTGGAGCCATGGTTTTATGAGTGAGTACGTGGCCCTGAGAGCTCAGTGCTGCCACTTAAGAATATGTGCAACAATAAAACATTTGTTTGAGTTGATGCTGCAAATACTCACAACACACACACAACGGAAGTGTTTCCAGGGGACACTAAACAGGGAAAGGCCTGGCTCAGACACTTTTGTTGTTAAATACTGTACTTTGTGACCTGTTGAAATACAAGTGTACATGGAAGTAGGGATGCACTGCATACCTGAGCTTAGCGTATCGGTCGATAAACTATATACGCTGCCATGTGAAAGACAGTGAAGGCATCAGGCTTGACTTTGACATTATTGTCCTAAATTTGTGAAATGTTGCTGCTTGTGTTTATTGTCTACCTGCATGCTACGCGTGCTGTTGACACATGATGTAGCATGCGCTACAAGCATAGAACTGAAGTGAATAGATCGGCATCATGGATCAGCCCCATTATCTGATACCCGATGTAGCTATTTAGTTAATATCTGGACCGATATCTGATCTTAATATCTGATCAGTGCATGCCTAGTATTAAGAGTGAAGCTTTATTTTGAGGGCACTTCTGCCTTTATCAGGAT